>JAAWXA010000009.1:13452893-13603313 GCA_038090715.1 Florisuga fusca
GTTATGTACTGTGGAAACTGAGGGCTTTCCTCAATAAGACTGCACCTATGCTGAGTGGCAGACAAAACATTTCAGTTCTTAACAGGCCTGTTCCCTTTGGAAACCTGCTCAGAGGATGCCTCAGCACTGGTTTTGGCCCATGGGAAGCCACATGCAAGAGGGAGGAGACAGCTATGTGATAAAGGGAGGACCAAACAGCTCCAAATCCTGATACGCCTGCATTCACCAATTAAAGCATCACTAGTGACTTATTTGATACCCAGGGCCTTTAAGTTAGAAACCTAAGCACCACACACAGCNCCCCCCAAAGATTTAGTCTAGATGTTTGCTGTATGGTTAAAAACATGGTGTGCACTTTGAAATGTATTCCATAGTGTCTCAGGACTGTTTGCTTTTTCAGGTTAAACACAATAGGCCCCATTCTGTCCTAATTTAGTTGCATGCAAACTCAGTGAAGTCAGTGGGATTTTAAGAGATTAACACTGATGTCTTATTTGGCTCTGTTTTGGATTATGATTTATTTTTAAAATTATTATTTCTGTTGCAGCAGAGGGGGAATGGATAATAAAATAACCCTTTAAACAAAATGGGTAAGAGAACATTGGGTCCAAAAAAGATAATGGGATCTTGGCTCATGAAGTGGCTTCCAGCCCCATATAGTGAGAAGAGAGACTTCCCTCAGACTAGGATCCACAGCAGCTGCTGTTTTGTATCAGCCTCATATTGTATAGTTTAAAATAAACAAAACCCATAAACATGCATACTCCCCCTGTTCCAAGAAAATCAAAATAATTTCCATATTCTGATCTCTTCCTCCTCTTTGGTTGTGGCACCTAATTCTGGCTATATGCAAACTTGGACTGTGGCTGATTCACAGTCCAAAACTCTGATCTGGGCTGGAATCACAGGATGGTTGAGGTTGGAGGGGTGTTTGGTCTGGTCCTTCTGGCTTGGAAAAGCAGAGGTACCTGGACTTTGTTTCCCTGGAACATGTCCAGGTGGATGTTGACTCTCACCATGGGTGGAGACTCCACAATCTCTCTGGGCAACTTATTCCAATGCTCCATCACCTTCACAGTAAAAAAGTGTTTCCTCATGTTCTGATGGAACCTCCTGTGTTTCAGTTTGTTGTGTCATCCACTGGATAAAAGAGCTGTGACTGACTATCATGAAACCTAAACCAAGCAGAAGCTAGCTGAGAGGTATTCTATACTAGGGTGGTGCAGGGAAAACTTTTTTAAGACTTATTTCATCACAACGGTGTCCAAGCCTACATCTTCCTCTTCCCAGAAGAGTGGCATATAACTACTTCAAAACAAAGGTTTTCTGGAGTGAGCCATATTCTACTCCACTTGTTTAACTATTCAAGTAATAGCAGTAATCAGTATTACTATTCAAGGTTCATTTGTCCAGAGAACTGGTGGAAGAAAGAGCATAATTCTGAAGTCCTGTGATGAGAGCACTCATCTGGGAAGGATTCTGATAGTTTTTGCAAGGACTGCTTATGCATTCCTGAATGACTTTTAATATAGCATATTCTTACTGGCTCCCTGTCTTGCAACAAATGAATCTTTTTTTTTTTTTTTTTTTTTTTTTTTTTTCCAGTTATACTGTTGTTTTAGCAGGAGGAGTTAATGGACCTCTCACTTTGGGGTGACCCAGAGTGAAGTGCTTGTGTTCCCTGCCAATTGCACTTGTTTTGCAAATCCCATTTTAAGGTACTTAGCTTTCCTTACATGCTGTGTGTGGTGCTTAGGTTTCTAACTTAAAGGCCCTGGGTATCAAATAAGTCACTAGTGATGCTTTAATTGGTGAATGCAGGCGTATCAGGATTTGGAGCTGTTTGGTCCTCCCTTTATCACATAGCTGTCTCCTCCCTCTTGCATGTGGCTTCCCATGGGCCAAAACCAGTGCTGAGGCATCCTCTGAGCAGGTTTCCAAAGGGAACAGGCCTGTTAAGAACTGAAATGTTTTGTCTGCCACTCAGCATAGGTGCAGTCTTATTGAGGAAAGCCCTCAGTTTCCACAGTACATAACTTTAAATTTCATTGTAAAGCTTTTTGCTGGATAATAATACTAATTTTTTTTTCATACCTCTAGTTTCCAATTACTATTGAAAGAAATACGATTTAGAAGAAAAAAAAGACTATCTTAGAGCTGTATACCGAAAAAAAAATGTATATTGACAAGAATATTTGTTTTTTTAAAAATTCACAGCTTGAAATTCTACATTTTAAAAAATCCATAAAATTTCTCAATTTCTATTCACTCCAGTGAACTGACATTATATTAAAATTGAAAAAGCTGTTAATTTTGTGGAAGATACAAAAGCATCTAAAATGTGTTTTTATTCCAGAGAAGGAGGGTTAAAAAAAACCCAGAAAATTGGTGGGTACTGTTTTGTGTGCAATTCCCAAGTATATTTTAAAAACAACATTGAATTTTTATAGCCAAATTATATTTTCTGCTAAGAGGGAGTTGGGGAGGGATGAATAATAGAATGATTGACAAATCTTTTAGGGCTTGATTTTACAAGATGCTGCGCACCTCCTGATTGCTGCCAATCACTTTCATTTTCTTTCAGTCAATCTGAGAACATATGGCATTATTCAGATGGTGCTGAGCACCTTCAATCACAGTCCTCATAATGCCACAACATCCCCATTCTGTGCAAATGTGAGAATTGCTGTTGACAATTTAAATTGGAGGGTTATTTGGTCTTTGTCTGGACAAACTCCCAGCTGATATAAATGGATGTTCAGCCTAAGGAAGGATTGCAACAGTAAACAATACATAATCAATTTTGTAAGCACTCTTGTGTATACGCAAACTCTGTAAAAATACCAATTCGGTTCATAAAATTCCTTACCTCTTCCACTTTTATTTGATGGGGAAAAAAATAACACCGTTCTTGTGGAGAATGGAAGCTTAGTTTACTCTCAGTGCAAATTTTGAAAAGTGGAAACTCTGGATGTTATGTGCACAAGGCAGTTGATTTGAAGAGATCAGAAAGGTTTTTAATTTAAAAATAAAATAAATTAAAAAAATCAATTTCAACATACTGATTTGTCCTGCATTACAGTTACCTGTAGAGAACCTCTGGTCATGTCTATCTGTTTTTGATGCCTCTACAGAATAACTGTCCAGCATCCTCTGCCCAACCAATCAGAATGTAGGAAAATCTACCGATATGACGGAATCTACTGTGAATCTGCCTACCAGAAGTATGTTGAAATCTGTGTGAGTCTTGCCTCTAGCTCGTGCATTCAGTGCTCGTGCTGTCCCGCTATTCAGAAGTTACCCGTGTTTTGAAACCTTACACTTGTGTGCAAAACCTCGACAGCAGGGACAGAGATGTGTTGTTTAATTCTTTGGGTTTGTGCTTTAAAAGCTAAAAAGCAAAAAAACCCCTATGACTTTACTAAATCTCTTAGATGTGCTTCTGCACAGTGCAATAAGCAAGAATGTATACACTAGAAAATCTAGGCAAAATGTATTGCACAGGTGCTTCACATCTTAGGGATTTGAAAGGTGTGTTATGTATAAATTAGCTGTCACTTTTTTCAGTCGTGTAATGGAATGATGAGTTGTAATTTGCATAATCCTTTAAGAAGTCAAATTATACTGTCATGTAGCAGACTTAACATGCTAGCTAGGATTTCATAGCTTTGCAGCTAATTAGTATGTACCTTACAGGACAGTTAAATTGAAGTTGAGTCCTCTTGCTTTGCAGTCATTTGCCTTTGTCCATCGCCCTAACAGAGCCAGCTTTTGTGTGTAATGTGACAGTGTTCCTGGTGCTTCTGACAAAAGTGCTATTGCTGGGGGCAGGCAAATGCAAGGTGCTTGACTTCTGTTACTTTTGCAATCACTGAAGTTCCTACCACAATAAGGATTTAATGCAATATTTCTACATGGAATTGAAAAGCATTTGCTCTATAGGTATATTGTAGATGATTTTGCATTAATATGTTGGAAATTAATATATTGGAAATGCATTATGAAATTTCTGTTATCTCACTGGATTTTGAAACTGCTTTCTGTTACTTAGTGTTTACTTTCCACGCTCCAGCTATTTTCTTGTTTCCCATCTCGGTGTTATTATCATCTTCTGTATAATGAATTCCATTTTCCAAAAAACCTTAACTTCTAAAGATCAGTTGTACTCAGCATTGCAATGTCATGTTTCTTTGGCAATGTAGTCATATGATCATGATTTTTTAGGTCATATTCTCTCTTTTTATTCTATCACTTGCTGCTTGTTTTCTGAATCTTCTTAGTAACATTAATAAACGTTGTTACTTGAGCTTAAATGGAGAGTTATTTTCATTACAGAATTGAAAGGAGAAATGTAGATTTATCAATATTGCAGCATTAGTGTGACTTAGTGAGACAAAATTATAATCATGACTTTACACTGACTTTTTGAATTTTTCATGGTTTTCACTCTCTGCCCCCAAATAATGGGAGTAGCCAGGGTAACAGAGGCAGTCTAGATCCAGCATGGATTTAAATGTCACCATAGAACTTAACTTTAATGGTTTTACTTTTCTTGTGACTTCAGTAAGCATAAAAATGTATGAAGCAGATTTGTTGTGTGCTATTTGTACCCATTTTTAGAACAACTTAAAGATATTGAAATTTGTGGATTATGAAATTTGAAGATTTGTGGAAGTAAGAGAGCTTGCCACAGTTTGTCATGAGTGTTAAATGCAGCCATGGCTTTGCTCTGAGCACTGCAAATAGTTGATTTTCTTGACTATAAATTTAGCTAACTTAAAGAATTAACATAGTTAAAAACAGTTAGCTCTGCTGACCACAAAATAGAATAGTAGATATGCACTTCAGGCAGGTATACAATTGGGAATAGACATTGGCTAAGCAGATTTTCAAAATAAGACAGAATTCAGAAGTCTGGCTGGCGAGGAAAGTGTTGGATTTGACATCTGTCTTGTCATACCTGAAATATGAATTTTGAAGTGTTGTAAGCCACTTCTTGTAAAAATTATGTATTCTTTTTGAAAACCAGCATCTAGGTCTTTCTACAGAAAATATAGAGCAAATTTTTTTATTAGTAAAATAGTCTCTTGATAGTTCTTCCATGCTATTTAAGTTCTCTGAGGCATTATTTCTCTCCTTGTCCCAGCAGATGGTTTTGGTGCTTTTCCACACAGCAATTCCTTTCCAGTGATGTAGCAAGTTACTGAAGACTTCTCTATAACAAAAACAAAACAACAAAAAATCAAGCCTTTTTTATTGTGCTTTTAAATCTTGTACTTCAGTGGTCCAAGACGTGAACATTTGGTACTAGATGTTCATATGCATCTCTTATGCAGGCTCAGTCTCCCCCCTGATTAGATGGGGAAGAGAGAAGGGCTGTAAAAAGGCATCTGGTGGTTAACAGAGCTGTGCAACCTTCCTCCTTCTTGTAGGATAATTTCTGGGCTGGACACAAGCCAGTAAATTACTTATTCTAAAAGTTAAAGGAATTTTAAGGACTGGTTATACACGGTAGGATAGGAGGCAGTATGATGGGCTTGAGTGTTTTTTCTCCAGCCCATTTTAAATTTGAAAGTAGTATTATGCAGAGAGCCTACTCTGGATTTATGCTGCACCATGTACCTACTAAAGGTATTCTGTGTAAAGCTACTTAGCAGTTGAAATCAAGATAGTCTGATTCTTTCTGTGAAAATCTGAAAGGATTATACCCTTATACCTGTGTTTCCAATTCAGAAATACTTTTTAGAGAACATTTGGGGAAGTAGCCTTTTTAGTTAAACCTTAGTGGTAGTACATACTAGAAATAACAGTTTGTAGTAGTTCTGAAAGGTGTAGATTAGTAAATACAATATAGAAATATGAAAACAATGTAAAGAGCTTTTGGCAACACAAGTTCATGAGGAACTGGACTAATGATTACATTACCTAATATATTAAAATAGACAAAATAGTAAATATTTTAATGCAGAGTCCTCTAGGTTATTTAGGATCCTCTTGCAATTGGTCTCATGACTGTCACTAGATATCTTGCTCACAAAAGAGTGGAATACAAAGTTTTTAAAAGCTACTGACAAAAAATAGAAGTTTGATTCCATACTTTCCTCCCCATCCCTGTTGTCCACCAACTTGGTTCCCATGGATCTGTGTTATTTTGGGTGGCTGAGCATTAAAGTATGCTTTCTGAGAAGCTGTAAAGTAAGCTTAAAAATAATCCCAAATTGTGTTCACTACTAGCAGAGACTAACACACAAAGCAGTCTTTAAAGATTTTACTATTGTGGTTTTTTGAAATAGATGACATGTCTCAAGCTGTGGAGGTAAAACCAGAGGCCTGTCAGTTACTGGTCTGGAATACAGCTGTCCTTCAACTCCTGAATATTTCCCCTTTTCTTTTTCAGTCTCCCATCTATATCTAGGAATGTCTAGGCTCTTCTTTTGTGATGTCAAACAAAAATGACAACATAAAGGAATATATTTCTTGTTCAGTTCTAGCTACTTCACTGTAATCAAACTGCCAACATTTTCCCCTCATGGCCAGGCTTAAAATCCTTTCTTCTGCTTGCTTGGGTAGATGGTCTCCAGAGGTAGCCAGGAGGAGAACAGCTCCCTGCCCCTGCTCTCATTTTATTTGTTTCTAAACTACAAGGAGTGATTGTCCATAAAGAATAGGTTTGTTTGGTGTGGTGTGCAAGTTGTGTTTTTTTTGTGTGGGGGGTTTTTTTTGTTTGTTTTCTGTTTTTTTTATTTCATTACTATGGCTTGTCTGCAGGGAGTTCGTGTATAAGTGGAGGATATCTCAAGTGTTTTGAAGGAAGTTGCTCCATTCATTAGGCGGACCTTCATAGTATCTCCTTGGCCATGAGGGAAAATGCTCTGTTTGGCTGTTATGTGCTGTCTCCAAAGCAAAGGCAGAAGAATAATCTCTTCCTCATCTCTTCTTGTCCATATTAAGGAGGATTAAATATCGTTCCTTTCTGTAGGAGTATAGTGTAGAGAATACGGAAGAGTTTGTACAGCAAGGTATTTCTCCTGAAATGAAGAGGATGTTATCAGTGTGTCAGGAAAACACCTCGCTTATTTAAATCCCAGAAATACAGCTATGGTCTGATTAGCTCTATTTGCTTTATTTCTCTGCAAGTTTGTGAAATGAGCCCGGAACAGGAGGCTCACTGACTTACACGTATGAAGTGAAGCAGTTTAACTTGGCAGGTGTAGCTTGGTCATATACACATTACCATAGAATCATTTAGGGTGGAAAGGACCTTGAAGATGAACTTCAACTTCTAACTTAGCCTGTCAAGTCCATCATTAAACTGTGTCTCTAAGCACCACACTGACATGCCTCTTAAATACTTCCAGGGGTGGTGACTCAGCCACTTCCTTGGGCAGCCTGTTCCAGTGTTTGCCAACTCTTTCAGTATAGGATTTTTTTCTGATATCCAGTGTAAACTTTTGTCGGCACAAACTACAGCCATTTCCTCTTGTTCTGTCACATGTTACGTGGGAGCAGAAACCAGCACCCACCTCACTACAATCTCCTTTCAGGCAGCTGTAAGGAGCAATAAGATCTCCCCTCAGACTTCTTTTCTCCAGGCTAAACAACCCCGGTTTCCTCAGGTGCTCATCATGAGACTTGTGCTCCAGATGCTTCACTGGCTTCATTGCCCTTCTTTGGACATGCTCCAGCACCTCTATCCTTCTTGTAGTTATCCCAAAACTGAACACAATATCTGAGGTGTGGCCTCACTGGTGTCAAGTACAGGGGACAATCACCTTTCTAGTCCTGCTGGCCACACTGTTTCTGATACAAGCCAGGATGCTCTTTAGCCACCTGAAGTGGCTCATACTCAGCTGGCTGTCAACCAGCACCTGCAGCTCCTTTTCCTCTATGTAGCTTTGTAGACACTCTCTCCAAAGCCTGTAGTGTTGGAGGCCCTGCACCAAGTGTCTCCAAGTGCAGGACTCAACACTCAGCCTCATACTGTTGGCCTCAGCCCATCAATCCAGCTTGTCCAGGTCCCTCTGTAGAGCCTTCCTGCCCTCATCATCTCACCACTCTGCCCAGTTTGATGTCATCTCTAAACTTACCAGGTGGTGGTTCGAGTTCTTCTGACAGATCTCTCAGTACCCTCAGGTGGATCCCATCTGGTCCCATAGACTTATGTGTGTCTAAGTGGTGTAGCAGGTTGCAAACTCTTTCCCCTATTATAGGGGCTTCATCCTCGTTCCTGTCCCAATCTCACAGCTCAGTAACCAGAGAACAACTGGTCCTGCTACTAAAAACTGAGGCAAAGAAGGCAGGTACTATACTGAACCCTTTTCAGTATGTTCTCCCCCCTGCACCCAAAAAAGGATGGACATTCTCTTAGCCCTTCTTCTGTTGCTATCATATTTATAGAAATATTTTTATTGTCTTTTATGGAAGAAGCCAGATTAAATTTTAGCTGAGATTGGATTTTTCTAATTTTTTCCCTGCATAACCTCACGAGCAACCTAATCTCTAGTGGGAGGTGTCCCTGCCCATGGTGGAGGGGTTAGAACTAGATAATCTTCAAGGCACCTTCCAACCCTAGCCATTCTGTGATTCTAAGACATCTTTGTAGTCCTCCTGAGTGGCCTGCCTCTTGTTCCAAAGGTCAAACTTTCCTTTTTATTCCTGAGTTCCACCCGAAGCTCTGTGTTCAGCCAAGCTTGTCTTGTTCCCCAGCAGCTTGTCTTTTGACACATGAGGACAGCCTACTGCTGCACCTTTAAGACCTCCTGCTTGAAGAATGTTCATCTTGAATATTCCTGAATTTCTTTGCTTTTCAGAGCTGCCTTCTTAGGGATTCTGTCAACCGGGCCCTTAGACAGGCCAAAATCTGCCTTCTGGAAGCCCAAGGTGGCACTTCTGCTGTCCCCCCCTTCTTCTTTCTCTATGAATCATAAACTCTAGTGTTTCCTGATCATTGTGCCTAAGATGGCCTCCAACTTTATCACATCACTGAGAATTCCTTCTCTGCTCACAAACAACAGGTCCAGCAGAGGCTTCTTCTGAGCCTGTAAGTGCTCAAAAGATGCACACTTAGCAGACCAAAATAAGCTCCCTGCAGTCTATATGTTGACTCAAACCCTTAACTATTTGTAACACTGAGAATAGGAGGCACAAGGCTAAACCATTCCTATCAGCCTCCAAGGTTTAAATTTAAGTTTTGGTTATTTATAAAATGGATAAAACAAAGACAGAAATCCTTTGCATGCCCAAGAAATTTCATGGCCCTGGTAGACAGCATAAAGGAGAATATAAATCTTGTTAATGATTGATATAGTTCTCCCAGGGGTTCTAATGAAGGAATTCAACCAGATAGAGAACATAGGAAGAGGAAGGATTTCTCGGGCTTTTTGAAATAGTCTGCAGTGCTCATTACCACCTTAATGTGGAAACAGCAGTAAAAGACTTCTAGAGGAGGAGCACATAGTTCCAAATGAAGATTCAGAACTTGCTAAAAGTGGGTTAAAACCTCCTGCTGATGGCTCTGCAGCTGGCTGTGCTTGTTCAGGTCATTATAGCCATTTAAACAGCACAGAGAAGTTGATAATGGTCAAGATGTCACTATGTTTTTCTATCTTTTTTGTTTCTTGGTGGTGCTGCTGCACCTAAATGGACATAGATGTAAGACGTCTCAGATTTTTTGTTTGGGTATCCTGACTCCTCTGATACACTGTAGCTGAAGAAAAGATTTAGCAGTCTTCAGCAATTACTTTAGTTGTAAGACAAACAAATAACATGAAGGACAGCAGGGATGTCATTCAGGTTAGTGCTCTAAAATACATAAGGTTTTGTCCCAACAATGATTTTAATGTCCCATGTTAGAGGTTTACCTAAGAGAGAACATACTCAAGAAGCTATTATTTATTTTGATCTACTCTAGTACAACTAGGAAGGTGAAGCCCCCATCTTCTTGTAGTGCTGTTTCTCCACTTCTCATTTTGGTTTTTCTCCTTGTGATGTGAATTTAATAGTGGCCGTTTGTTTGTTTGTTTTAAGAAGACTCTATGGATCTTATATACATAAATTTGACCTCTTAAAAAATATTGAAAGCTAATAACCTAATTCTTTCTCAGCAAATAGCAAAGAAGCCACTGCTAACTCACATAACAGGCCTTTTGTTATAAATCACCTGATTCTTACTGCCTCTGTGAGGCTGCCTGGCAAAACTAGCACTTCTACAGCTGCCTATGTCTGCTCCCACTTTGTGTAGCTTTGACCATATTTGTAGGTTCTCTGTGCTGAGCTTTTTTGGGCTTTTACCAAGTTTTAAAATGTATCCCAAAGTGAGCTACCATCTCCTTACATGTAAGATGTGAGAGTGGGCTTTCTCTGGGTAAGAAAGGAGATTAGCTGTGTCACTTTAAAATGATTAATGATCACTCATTAGCAATAAGTTAAATATCTAATCCTTGGCTGACTGGAGCATTTGAGAGAACAGCACTCAAGAAATAGAATTTTTCAATAATGAACTTTTATTGTACTTCTGCTTCTATTATTGCACAGGTGTATGTTGCGCTGGCCTTCAAAGTTTTGAAATTAATGAAATGTAGCCATAATTAGATGTGATATATACATGTTACCTGGAAGTCTTCTTGCACTTAGCATTGGTAAAGGACAGTGTTTAGGTTTACAAAATCCTACTGAGTTTATAGTTTGAGAGGTTTTGAAAATTCACAAAAGCTTTTCAATATCTAACTCTATTACCTACTCTAACTTAAATCCTGAAGTGAATATGGTCAATTGACCAGTTAGGCAGTTATCTTTCTGTTTTACATCCAATCCGTGTTAAACTGGATGGATCGTCAGGTCCCTTAACCACACCCTTTCAACGGGATGTTATTCATAGTCTGCTAATTTCTTGTGAAGAAAGACTTTTGATATTCAAAACCAGTTTCTGTAGATTTTCATCCTCATTTTAGATTTGAAAGGTTCTTTCTGTGTTTTGTGCTGTTTTTTGTTTTTGGTTGGTTTTTTTGTTTTTTTAATAGAGAGGTTAATCAAATTATTTGTGACTGAACTATTCTTTGTATTCAGCAAAGTTTTACTTTTCCCATATTTCTTCAGAACCTGCTGTGTTGCACATATGCAGAAGCACCAATGCCAAGGATATCCAAAATATCACTTGAGGAAGTAGCACTTAGGTATGTTTTTGAAAGGCAGAGGTCCAGCACTTTTCCTTCTTTTGATTTAAAAGCACAATAAAAGATAGCAACACAGCCTTGCAAGTTCTGGTTCTTTTTAGAAGGAAAATGCTGATTATAAGAACCTCGGGTGAAAGAAAATCCCGCCTTTCTTTAGATGAACTTTATTTAATGCTGGTTAAAGTACTATTACCTTATTTTCAGTCTGAAGTTTTCTAACTTATACATAGCAGAAATATTCCAAGTCCAGCATTAGGAACCTGAGAAGTCCTCCTGTAGTATTCTTGATACTCCTTAGTTCTTGCCCTCACCCACATTTAATCTTTGTAGGCCTAATAACACTGTCATCATTTATCCTTCTCATTGACACAGGTTTTGCATTATTAGCATGGGAAATTCTGCAGAATGTGAATGCTTCTTGTGGCTGCTTGATGCAGTTTTTCTAGTCTGAATGCTGGTATAGTCCATTGTTTTTTCCTGTGGTTGTGCTCGGGGATCACAGATACAAACTTGAACCACATTGTTACATGATGTTTGAAAGGGAAAGATTCTCTGTCTCAACCTCGGAAGTGATTTTTAAAATCCTTTGTTGTTGCTACTCTGTGTGTACTTCCTTTTACATCAAAAGTTCTTTTTTGCTGCTGTATTCAGGGTATTGCAGTGTAGCCTAACATTAATTTGGTTATCCATCATCTGTATGTCTCTTCCGATGTTGTTATATTGTCTTTGTTTGGAATCTGTGCTCTTAGTTACTGGATATACAGCTTTGTGCTCAGCTGTGTTAAAACACATCTTATTCAGGTGAGCCCAGACTGCAACGCAATCTGTGAAACTGACAAGTTCCTGGTATTTACCATTTTATTATCTTCTCTGTCATCTGCAAATTTTACTGGGAAGGATTGTGTTTTCTTTCATACTACAGATTTATTCTGCTGCATGGGTTCTCCATAGAGAATAAAGGGCTCAAGGAGTTCTTTCCCTACAGAGAGTTCTTGCGGGCTGCCAGCACTGAAGTTGCAGCCAAACGGGGGCAGTGAGTTGTGAGCCTGCTCTCTTTACTTGCAGCAGTATGGGATGGCTACAGCCTTTCTTTAAAGTTATGTGGAGCTTGTTTTGCATAGTGATGCTGTGGAAATGAAGAAAATTCTCCCTTGAAAGTTTGCGTGAGGGCAAAAGAGGTGGTTTTTGTAACCCTAAAATCTGTCATATTAGTTTTCTTAAATCAATTAAGAATAATTTCATTTGCAAATGAGTTTATTTACAATGAACTCTGCTTTTCAAGTTACTAGAAGATTAAATAAGTCATCAAGCATAGTGCTTTGTTGAAAAATAAGTTCAGGGTTTGGAAGGAATGAAACTGAGGTAACATTTAGTCCCTCATTTTTTCTCCACCCTTCAGAAGGATTTCTTTGAGCAAGCCTCAAAATCGTGCTCAGACTTTTTTTTTTTTTTTTTTTTTTTGTGCAGTACTGTATATTGTTTTAGATAACAGCTTAATTTAAACCTTAAGCTATTAATTTTCCCATCTAAGCATAGGGCTTCATGATTCAAGTGACACATTTCATCTGGATGTTTCCCATTCAGATACAGAAATATTAGACTTGATTTATTTATGACAAAACTGCTGCTGGTTGACTGTCTGCTAAAATTCCTGTATGATGATAATATATGAAGTCATTTAAAGGATATATTGTTTTACTTTCCCTTTAAGACAAATGCTGCTCCGGTGAAAACATGAAAAGATGTACATCTTTTTTTACAACATTTTTTCAAATGTCTGTGGTCTTGAAAATTTCGTGTTCATATATAAACATGTGCATATAGGCACGTAAATACACGCTTCGGAAAAGAAATAACAGTAACTTTAGGGAAAAATAAAAGAAAGTCTAAAGCATGCTTGAGTGCAATAGGAAGGCTATGATTTTTAATTTGTCCTTTTTAGATACAAACCAATCCTGTACTGTTCTTTTAAAAAGATAGAAAAAACAAAGAACAGCAACAAAGGCAACTGTAATACCATATGAAGCAAAGACTATATAGTTAGCATTATCCCTTAATTTCTGTTAAACAGGGAGTAAAGTTTTCAGAAATACCAAAAAAACCCCAACTTAATCAACAATAAGGAAAGACACTGACACACTTGGAAGTTCTCTGCCTATTGAGAAACAGGGCATTGATGAAAGTAGATACTTCTGCCTGTTATAGTTGCATTGAACTTTCTCTTCCAGTTTTGTAGGTGATGTTGGGTCTGTGCCATCTTTGAGGTCGCAGACTGTGATGCAGGGTAGTTTAAGATGCTGTATCATGTACCGTTTAATCAGGTTGCACTAGTTAGAGTATGTGTTGTGTACTGGGAATAATTTGTGTGTAAAGTCTTTCCAGCTGCATCTGTACAAAAGGTGAAATTCCCCTACCTCTGCACAAAAGTCAGTTAAATGGACTGTGGGGAATGGAGCAGCAGTTGAATGAATTAATTTCATGTAGCTGTCCGTGGCTAGCTGTGACACTGCAATGTGCTTCTTCCACAGCTGACTCGCAGCCAGGGCCCTTACACATCTTTGTGGAGTTCTTAGGCTGCTGGATTTCTATTCACCGATTGCTCTTCTCCTTGCATAGAAGTGTCCTGTATAGTTTTCCACACCCTTCCAAAATTCCAGTGATTCATTTACGTGCTTAGGGGTGTAGGTCTGCAAGCATTGCAGCTGCAGTGGACTTTACTACCTGTTATTGCCTTTGCTACCTCTAATGTTGGAGGAAATCACAGCATTTGGAGAGGGAACACAAGCACTGTCCCATTCTTCTGCATGTCCTCTCATGTAAGCTGCTGTGTATGCTGCTTCACAGGCTGGAGAAGAGGGTGTGTTGTGTATTCCCCCTTTCCCCAGTGGAAAATCTGTCATTTCTGAGAGTACTCTCCACTTGGGAGTCTCAGTGATGAGCGTATGAGTCAGGGAAAGGAGGCAATGCAAAGATTTTCAAGCTGTAGAAGTGCTCATGTAACCAGTCACACTGCAGGGTGCAGTAAGTTTGGCAGCCTGTCAGTCCTGGGGCTGTCTGGAAGCATCCCACGGTCACAGATTCTCCCTGCACTAGATTATAGATGAGGCAGTCTGTCACCTGTGTAATCAGTGACCAATAGTGATCAATGTATTGACCATAACTGTTCTTTACTATAGCACATAATGTTGCTTTGCTTAACAGGATTTTCTCTGCCTCAAGAATGCTGCCATGCTTTATCTTTTGAGCAGTTATGTTATAGTAAAAAGGATATTAATATTTTGCTAACTTGGTAAGTCAAATGGAACAGTTTTTGTTATTCACTAGGGATAGAAAATCATAAACATATCTTGAGTGAAAGACTGACCTAAGATTAAGAGCAGAATATAAGCCAAGTCTATAGTGTATTTTGCTATAGCCTGGTCAATTGAAGGTATTTAAGTGGTGTAGTATCCCACTTGGGCAGAGCTGCATCAGCAGAAACCTCTGTAGCAGATACCATTTTACTTGCAAAACTGTTCTTTTACTGATAATGCTTGTTTTGCTAATAAGTAGTGATTATCCTGTATGAGTCCAAAGCTGACCTTTGCTGATGTAGCTGATTACATGCTTAGTGCTTTGCCACAGTAGTGTACCCAGATTGCTCTATTGGCAAAATGCTCCCAATGCAGACCTCATCTGATTTTAGTGATTTGCTTTTGATTTCAGAGCTCAACAAAATAAGACTTCTAGTGTAGAATTTGGAGCGACATTGTCATTCCACAACTCTGTAATGAAGAGTCATCGGCATAAAGAGGCCCAAGTGCTGTACTGCATTTAAAAATCAATCCTATTTTTCATAATATAATTAAGTTTTTTGTCATTTGAGGTATTCTTGTTGTAGACCTAACTTGAGAGTGAGAAACCTAATCTTCTTTGTTGCTTCACATATTTCACTCAGGTCTTCACAGAATCTGGCTGATGGTGTGATTTGTGTGATGAATTGTGACAGTGCTATTCATACTAAATCCCACATGGTTGAGTGCCTTTGCCTTGAAATCAAATTATATAAACAGAAACTTTCCAGAAGTACTCTGAGCTTTTTCACCTCCTTAAAAATCTCTCAACCAAAAAAGTGAAGGGCTTGGTGATCACAACTTAGTCAGGCACAATACTTTTCTGAGTGCTTTGGGCAACATCTGGATCTTATGCCTTTGGAGAGCATTTTATGGTAATCATAGCAGGAGGCCTGCCTGCTTCCAGGGGTAGCAGCGTGCTTTTAGAATCACTGCATTGCTGTTTGATTACTGGTGATGGTTATGGTATATGCTGGACTCAGCATGACAGACAGGCAGTTCTGATTCATATCACTCTGAGGACCATCAGGCATGTATCCAGACCATGTATCAACATCAGTGGTAACTGTGGCACTGAAATTGCTGGAAAAGGCATAGAATCAGATAATCATCCATAAAAGAGTACAACTGAATGGCTGTGAAGTTCACAGCTGGTAGATTTGTCTTATGGGAGCATGGTACTGTTAAACAGGGAAAATTAGTTAAGTTTATTAAACAGGTGAAGACAACTTCATTAGATAGGGTTCTTCCAATTGTTGATGTTGGGTTATTTTTACCTTGCCTCCTCCCTAAGTGTACTTGCAAGTTCTGTTTATAACTTCTGTGAGATGTCAAAAGAGCAAAAAATCAACTGCTCCAGGTCTGAGATGTCTCTTGGAGGTTAAACTGCAATCTGATTATTGACACTGTCATCCAAATGGAATGAAATACATTCCAGAATGTAAAAAATTTACACTAACTTTTCTGACTACTGTAAACTCCATATTTTTAAATTTATTTGCTTAGATACTTTGCATTCCTCCACCAATGCCTACCTCGCTACAGCAAGAATAGTCCAAGCAATGGATTATTTCTTCTTCCCCCTAGCTTACACCAGACACCATCTATTTTAGATAGAAAACTAGGAGTAGATTTTCTCCCCTAATTTGAAGGAGACTTTGCTTTTAGAATTTTTGAAGAATTCATAAGAAACTTGAATAAATGTCATGTTTCACAAATGTTCCGATCTTTTCTATCTGGGAATCGTCTGACCCTACAATGCACTGGCTTGTATTAGGATAAGTGCCCTTTTCCTCAGCAACACTTTAAGGAGGTGGAGTCCTCCTTCTCTGAACTTCCAGGGCTGTAGATTCTCCTCACCTGGGTTCTATCAAAAGCATAGCTAGCACTGGCCATAGAGCTCTTGGAAGCATCTAATTCCAGCAAGTTGGTGGTACGGCAGGAATATGATCATGGTTGCAAATGGAAGATTTCTTGTTTTCTTTCAGTTGCTTCCGGAGAACACCACAGTCCTGATGCATGTAGTCTCACTCTTGGCTGCATATGAACACTCTTGGTCTGTGTGTTGTTAGGATGTTTGCAATTAATTGGAGGGTAGCAGAAAATGCTCTTCAGTGTAAGGCTCTGCAAAGGGGATCAGGGCTTTACCAGGACTTCTTTGCTCTAGGAATTACTGGCCTGCATGTTCTTAGTGTGTTGACTCTAAAGACGTGATGTCAGGCTTATCTGCTTACAGATAAATATTTGATAAGAGGTGATTTGGTAAAATATATTAAAATGATTTTTGATATGTATGTTATTCTAGATGAACATTTGTATATTTCTTTAACTTCTTACATGTGCTTAAATATGACTGGCTACTTTGTAAATCATAAAGTAAATTAGTAAGTGCTTTTACTGATGGCTATCATAGGCCTCTTATTTGTACCCACAATACCGTATTTGTGGTTTTGCAGACCGGCTTGCTTTGCCTCTTATGTGTAGATATTTTTGATTGACAGGTAACTAAATTCAGCTTGGGTGACCAAATCCAATATATGCAAATATCAGCCCTTTATTGTTGCGTTTAAGCAAAATTTTACATCTACATTAGAATGAAAAACATAGTTTGGTTTGATATGGGTGTTGCATATTGCATAAAGGTAGCAAGGTGACATCAAGAACAGAAAATTATTATATTTTACACCAAGTGCAGTAGTAACTTAAAACAGGAAATTACTGTTTTTCTCCCCTTTCATGCTTACATATTTTTAAACTGAAATTCCCCCCACGACGAGCCCATGTTGCTATTGATTCATTGCTATCCCCATAGCTTCCTCTGTCACTGCTTGTGCTCACTATTCCTTAACCTCCAGCCCTAGAAAGGCAGCTGGGTTGTTTGCTATGGCACTCACACCATCACTCTGTAGAGCTGTCGTCAACACTTGGGTGGGTAGATTAGTTCCTGATACTGGTTTAAATATGCCTATCACTTCCAACAGTGTTTGCCCTGGCTTGAGGCTTGTGTTTGGGACACCACAGGATGCATTCCAGGTGGCTCAGCAAATGGAGTATGGTAGGGAAAAACAGGTAAATATAATGAAGCAGGGAGGTAACTGGGGAACTGTACTGCCTGATTTGGTTAGGCACTAGAAAAAAACTAGTTAAACATTAAATACTGGTGTTTTTATGTTTACTACATGGTAGTAAACAGTCTACTCAATAAACATACAAAAAATTAGTAAGCTGTAGTTCACCACCCTGGTAAAGAAAAATGTAGTAAAATCAGCTGTCATGCTATTACTTAAGATTTTTTTGACGTGGCTTTCTTTTTTGATGGTGTATTTGAAAACAGATTTAGAATATGAAAATCATGCTGGTTTTTTATCCTCATTTAAGTCAGATGAGAAACCCTTCATTTGTGTATGTACAAGATAATTTTCTAAAAACATGTCCTGTGTGATAGCAGTTTTTTTAAAATGTGCAGTACATGCATGTTTTTTCTCTGAGCCTTTCCTTTTTTTAACCCCTTTGGCTGTATCTCCACCTTCTTGAAAGATGTCAAGAAAAAAGTCTGGATACGCTGGATAACTTTTTTTTTCTTATGAAGTCTTTTATGTCCTTAAAACTCAATAACTGCTTTCTGGCTCACTAGTCTTTATTGAAAACAAAAATGGTTTGACAAAAGTTCTGTTTTTCCAAAGCACTGTCTGTACTTCTGTTTTTCAGTTCCTACCAGAATAATTGGGTGGCTTTTTCCAGAAATTGTTTTTCCAGATTGTCAGAGGAAGGTTGGATTTAATGTAAATTCACTATAAGATCTATCTTCCTTTAGATGCATAGGTCTTTATTAGATAGTAGCTGATTGAACTTGTTTGAACTATTTCAATTGTTGTAAGGCTGGTCTCTCATTTGCTTTGTGTCTTGTGCAGTCACTAACTCCTGGGTGCATAAAAACCTAATTGTGGAACAATAGCATTTTATATCTACTGCAGACTCTCTTCTTAGCTGTATTTCATAAAACAGTGTGAGGTAAGTCTATATAATATATCTATACAAGATATCTGTAGCATTATCACCAAAGATTATTTGTGATGAAAGGAAGTTCACTGATTTGGAATTTAGAAATTTAGTGTATCTAGTTACCTAGGATGATTACCCTGTGGAAAGGTGGTGTCTAAGGGGGTGATCACCATATGATTCTCTAGTTAGGCTTAAGAATATAATTGCATCTGCAGACAGGTAGGAGTTTGGTTGTCACACTGGTGTGTATATACACACTCGCAGGGATGCATGAACACATGCAACAGGAAAGTTAAATAATTTCTTTTTGAGTCAGAGCATGATTATAGGGAGAGTGCTGTGTGTAGAAAAAAGAGCACTTCAACTCCGAGTCTTTAAAACTCTGGAGCCAGGGAGACTCAATCACTGGACTTGGATTTGTGAAGGATGAATGGGTAATGTGCTTACTGAGACAAATGAAACTTGTACAAGGTGCAGGAGCAGGGTCCCTGGTTAGCTGGAAGTCAGCTGAGGAAGAATAAATGTGGTTGAAAAGATTAGCTCAGACAGAGGCTGACTGCTGTGGTGGTAAGGGGACAGAGGACCAGGCACAGGGGAGAGCCCTGTGATCTAGGGAGGGCACTGCTTGAAGGCCCAACAGCCCTCATGAATGATGGGGAAACTGGAGAGCCATGATGTCTATTGCTTTGTGTGCTAGCGAAAGTAAAGGGTACTTGTTTTTGGAACCTGTGGGAAAATCTTGTCTATCTTTTACTTCAACTTGCACGTATACTGGAAGGGGTGAACTCAAAGTCAGTGGGGCCAAAGCACTTTGCTTCTTCTCCTGATCACTAGAGAACAAGGCCAGCATTGTCTTGCAGGACTAAAGCAGACTGTTGTGGAAGGGGAAATAGGAAAGCATAGTCATTGTGCCAGGGAAATCACCAAAGCTAGTGATACACTTCTCTCAGACTGAAGGAGGCAAAAAAAGCTCATGGATGTAGTGAAACCCAAACAGCTAGATGTGTGGAAACGAGTCTTCCTTGGCTGCTACAGTGTGATGTGTCAGAGGGAAGATCTGTTGTGTGCCAGCTTACTGTTTTGATTTTACAGATCAGTCAGAGAGGCTGGACATGTGCTGAATGCAGCTGTAACATTTCTGTAAGAGAAAACAGGGCCTTTGAGTTCTGTATCCATCTAGAAAATGCATCTGGAGAGATTCAGCTGCTCCTGTGCAAGCAGCTAATTGCATTATCAGTTGCAGAGTCTAGCAGGACACAGCAGAGGAACACTTAAGTTGAAACACTTCAGTACCCCATTTGTAATCACAAGTGAAACATTCTGCTTTGTGACTTCTGTTTCTCTTGGTATTTTCGCTGTGGTTTTTCTTATTTACATTCTTTGGGGTGAACATTTTTGTGCAATGATTTTCCTGGGTAGCTAAAATGTAGGCCTTTGAATGACAAAAATGTTCAAATTTGACACCACATGTGGTTTGTCAGATTTAAACACCAAGCTTGCCTATGCTTACTGCTGAGTGCTTGTGGTTATTTTTTGCTTAAATGTATAAGGATTTTGGTAGAACTCCATTCTCTGGTTAGAGGCTACAAACAAATGATGATCTTTAAAACCAGAGTATTTTATTGAATTAAAAACTGGAATCTTGGAGAGAAAAAAAAAAAGCTTTTTCTTTGTTCAAATTTCCCATCTCAGATGTTTAAGTTCACTAGAAAGATGTATTGAGTTTTCAGTTCTAGAAGGTGGACTTCTTTTCCATGAAAACATTTTAAGAAATCAGGATGGAATTTTAAGCGTTCTTTCTGGTTTTCTGTTTTGTCTTTCTAGCCTTTCATTTTCATGTCATACCTATTGTTGCATCATTAGTGTTTTTTATTCTTTTGTCTCAGAAATGTGTCCTGAAAAGTACTTTTATTATTTTTATTGCTTGTAAATCTTGCAGTACTTCAGCATGGTGGCACAGCTAATGCTCTTTTCCCTTGCTTGAGCCTACTGCAGTCTCTCTGGCCCGGCTGTCAATCACCAGCTGGATGCTGAGACAAATTTTTTTTTAGCAGCTGCTGTCAGTAAAAAGAAAATATTTTGAAAAATACAGTCTAAAAGCTGAATGTCAGCCTGCTGAGTGGTCTGGTTAAACAGGAGAATTGACTCTGCCAAGTTTTTGTTTAGTTGTTTTGGGGGTTTTTTGTTTTAAAGTGGTTTGGGGGGGTCTAATTATAAAATAGGATTTTTTGGCAAGGACTCATAATTGACTAGCTCACTAATTCTTACAGATCTCCATGGCCATTTCAGTCTCTACCTTTCTGGTCCCTGTAATGTGGAAGTTCTCATTTTGTTTTGCTATGGAGGATGTACAGATAGTGCTGTCATCCCCTATTTTATTATTCAGAAAAAGATAAATTACTGTAAAGGTATGTTTCTGAGGTTCAAAATCCTGCAAGAAGCAATGATCTCTGTCTTTGCATGAAGTATTCCAAAAGAGATTCTGGATGTCTTGAACAATTGTATTTTGCCTTTATGACCAGGGCAAAATGCACTTGGAAGATTTAGGTAGGCAAGAAGCTGCATGCTTTTTAAAAAAACACTTTGATAAAGGAATGGGGAAGCACATAGCATAATGCTTAGTAAATCTTGTATTAGAAAGCTGCAAACCCCTTGTTGAGAAGTTGCATTGGTCTCTCGAGCCAGAGAATATTGCTGTCCTGCAGATATATTGTTGGAAGCTGCATTCAGAAGTGCAGCCTACTTGTTAGTTGATAAATAGAGATTAGAATCATCTACTAGGCTATTTTATGGTACTTGTTAACAGTATTTACCTTTCTAAATTGATTCAGTATAATCCTTGCTACGGCTTTACCTCTTTTCTGGAAGACATGTAGATAATATGGTACTTATGGAATCTTGCATGTCACTGAAAACCTGCTATATTTTCTTAGTTGAATTGTGGAGAAGGATTATATTAACATAGATTTTGGAATATTTGAGATCCCGTAGGGTATGGTGTGTGGTTGATATGACAGGACTTGCCTTCAACAGTTGTTTTAACAAGATATCCTTCATATAAAATATACAAGGCTGAAAGGCATAACTGAGTGAGTTTACTAAGAAACACTGTTGGCAAAATTCTTCACTTTCATCTTTATCTGATTAATTCAAGCTGAATGTTACAGAGAAAGTATTTTTAACCTAGCATAGTATGTGGTATATTGGAGAGGAGAAAAAAAAAAAAAAAAAAAACCCCCCCCCTTGCAAAAAACCCCAAACAAAAACCACAAAAAGCAAACCAAAAAATCTCCCACAACAACCCTGGTATATTCTTTAGTACAAAATCATTCTTAATAAATTGTTAGACTTAGTGCAAATAAGTATGTGCATTTACTCTGAAACCCATACTGCTTAAAATACATTCTCAGTCCTCCTAAAAAATAATTTAATACATTAATTAACACTTCTGTGGTACTTGGCACATTTAACACGCAAGATAATTTACAGTTCCAAACATGTAAAACTGTATTAAAAAACCTAGCATTAGCTAACAGAAAATACACTGTTATGTGAAATAGCATTAAATGCTAAACATATAATTTACATGTAGCTCAGTCTTTATTAAAAATATACTTTAATGCCTTGATAATGCTGCTAATGTTGATTGAACTACTATAAACATTTTTGAAAATTCCTGCTGTTAAGTTATTCTTTTTATTACCATGCAGAGACTTAATATCTGACAATACCAATAATGCACATTTGCTTTATACAGTTTCAGATTTTATGGCAGACTACTGTATTTTATTTTCTATTTTTTCTTTTAGTAGATTTTTTTATATTGAGTAAAAAGGGTTCAGCCAAATTAATACCTGAAAAATCATGCCTCTACTTGCATCAAAAAGCTTTGACTGACCATGAAATCAAACAGATTTCAGATACAGACAGATCTTTACTATCTCTTGACTTTATGTTGCTGGGAAAAGCTTACCACAAGAGGATACTAAATGGCTTGAGGGTTTGGTAATGGGATTGGAGACCTTCACCTTAGGTCACTAGTTTGAATGTAGCCCAGGTGGGTGGAAAATAAAGCCTATTATCATCTGATAGCTCCTGGATGGCCTATGTGAAATGAGTTGGTGGTCCCAGTCAACTTCCTAGTAGAAATATGTCAATATTGCAGAATCGGTATCACGGTTCTGACAGATTGGGATCCTTGCTGGAACTCTGCAGAAAAATGAGTGGCTGGAGTGAGTCTGGGCACCGCATTGTCCTTTACACCTCAAGCACAGGAAAGAAGCACAATTGTCTAAGAGACTGGAGAAACCCTTAGCACTTGTTAGGCCAGATTTGGCTTGTAAATATGCTTCCAGAACTGTTCAGTTAGGTTTGGCTTCCACTGTCATTGCTTACAAGGTACTTCAGAGAGTACTGCATGCTTCTTGTGGAAAGTGGAAAGAGAAAAGTAAAGGAAGTGGAAAGTCTGGGGAAAAAATAATCAACTGAAAAAACCCAACCAAAACCACCCTGGAGAACTTTTAGTTAATGTAAGTCTGGAGCCTTTGACTCTGAAACTAGCTGGCTGAACCCCTTCTCTGCCTCTAGTCTCAAGGTGTTTTAGTAATCCTGGTACTAGAGGAGGAAAGTAATACGTATTATTGTCAGAGGCAGTTAAAGACTTAATTTTAATCACTATATAAAGTCAATGCTCAATATAGTTGTTGTGGGAATGGCAAACCATGTACTGTTTTTCAGCTCGCAAAGAATTGCTGTCTTCTTCCAGCTTCTATACGTAGTGGTTCATGTGTCTGTCTTGATTGTGTTGATCAGACACTCTCAGCTTCTTTGCTCAGGAAACTGAAGATCTCTTTGTTCTTAGTCTTGTGGAGGCCCACTCTGTGGGATTGCTACATTCCCCCCAATGAAAACCTAATTCATGATTTTTTTAAATATGGGCCACTGTATTTAATGAGGAAGGGCTACCACTAATGAAGAAGACCATGTTCCCACCAGGTTATGGATACCTCCAAGCAACCTGGCATCCTCTGGCTTTAACCTTATCAGAGATGGTACTTCACCTAGAAAAGTCATGGGAACGGAATGGCTGGGGTATTTCAAGAGTTATATTGAAATCCATTTAATGTCCAGCAATTTTTGGCTCCCAACTGTGGCAAGATGATGTTGGTGTTTCGGCTTCATTAATGTGCCTCCAGTTTGTGCTGCGTACTAGTACATGCTGGCACTCTGGTGGAATTACTTTAGAACAAAGACAGAAGCTTTTGCCATGTTTCTCATCAATTTCAACCAAATATTTATTTCTCCTTAAAATACATAGCTGCTTCTCAGCTAAGCTGAACAGTGAATTAATTACTATTCAGATGCTGGACAGCTTTCTTCTGGATGTGTTCAATTTTGTCTTTCTAAATATACAAATATAAAGCATTTATCTTCAGTATCCCAAGAGCCTATGTAACTTGGCATGTTTTGGATGCACCCTCCCTCACAAACAAATCACATGCATAACATTAGGCTGCCTGAATACCCTCACTTCCTCAAATATTCAGTGAGAATTTCTGTACATGCAACTATTTGACTTCTTTCTGTTAAGATATTAATGCATGCTGCCTTGCAATGAACATTGTTTACAGAGTTGCTAGGGTTTTTTTTATTTCCTTGAGAATAGTTAACAAAATAAAAGTTAAGTTGTTACTGTTTTAAAAGATAATTTGCCTAAAGTAGGCAAATAATTTTTATTATACCTGCATCTATTTTGAGAACAAGGAGTAGAGAAGTTTTAAGAAAAGCATCCACAAAGCTTATGTATTTCGCAGCATAAGATGCTAACCAATTTGAAGGTTCTATTAAAACCCTGTGATGTAAACAAAATTGCAGCAGGCTTGAACTGAATACTATCTTCTCAGCACTAATGGATTAAAAAAAAATCATATGAATTTGTTATGCAGTAATTTTTATTAGTTTAATTTCTAAATAATGGTGCATTTAACTAGATCTAGCTTGATAGATAGTCATAGGATTTTTGTTAGGTTTTTTGAGAAAAGCAGTTTCATCTGACAAAATGAACTCTGATAGTTTTAAAATATCTATTAATTCTAAATTAAATGTTTATGCCTATTTACTGCTGTGGCTTAGGTTTTCAGCATAGGTAGTTCAAATTTGTTGTTAAGAGAAATCTTACTATCAATGTCCTTTTTCCTACCATGTTTTTTCAAAACATCTAAACCTAGTGCTGTCGCTACGGATGATGATCTAGGGACTGCAGGAGTTAGAGGAGTCACAGTAGAGGTTTGTAACTTCTTTTAATTTGCTAATCCATGCATGGAACAACATTTCCAGCCTTACCCAGAGATTAAGCCCCAGGGCCAAGGGCAGGGCCTCAATTTTAGTTTGCTAGTGATAGGCGTACTGTGGTTAGAACTAGGTCTCTGCTGTGGACAATGCCAAGGCTTTTCAATTTAAATTTCAATAACAGTAGCAAAATATTAAACATGGAGAACATGAATTAGAAAAAAAAAAAAAAAAACAAAAACAAAACCCACTCTGGCTTTGCATTGTCATTCTCTGGATAAAGTATGTGCTCTAATATTGGAGACCAAAAAGTCTTTTTTCAAAAAAATGGAAAGAAGCATAAAAGAGTACAGTATGTTAATTTTATGCAAAATATTTATTTCTGCGGATGTGATTATTAATGAGCAAAGAACAAAAAAGGTAATGATTTTTGTGTAGATGATTGCATTAGTGTTTAGCAATGTAATAAATACTGCACTTTAATACAAATTTTAATAGATTTTTGTTTACTCTGATGATTAACTGGTAATTCCTTCACATTAAGTTAGCTGTTTTTAATGTAGGTCATAGGAATGGTAATCACTGTATTTGATGGTAGCTTGAGGAGAGTGAAAAGATTTTGGGAGATGTAGTTTCAAAATGTAGCAATATTGCAAGTAATACACTGGTTTATTATAATACATCATAGACTCTTCTGAAACTGAAGGAAACACGTGGTGCACATTCAGCTGTTTTTTAAAATCCCCTCCCATTTCTTTTTTTATTAGGAATATACACAGATTTTTCTGAATTCAGAACTTTCAGAAGAAACTCCACTCAAGTTCATTTCTATGAGCTAGAAGCAGTACATAGCTTACACTAGAAACAAGAACCATCTGTAATCATTGCCTTTAGTGTTTATTACAATAACACACATTACATGGTGTTCTATGACTGCTCTCTGTTATGAATGTAATTGTGCAGTTAATTTTCCTCCCGTGAAATTCCCACCAGTGCCAATTTAAAAGAAGGAAGCAAAAATACCACAATGAGCTTAATGAAAAGGAAGGTGCTATTTTAGTAGTACCTACATCCAAACAGATGACTTGGGGTGGGAGTCTTGTGTGAAGCCCAGAAACCTAACTAATAGGAAGAGCAAATTGAGGATCAGATTATTGGGTCCTGGAAGCCTTGAATGCTCTTGAAATACTGTGTCCCAGGACAGAAGAGTCGGAGGAAGAGCACACTGTCAGCCTTAATAAGTGATGCTTCTCTGACTTCTTTGGCATTTTTGTCCTTATTAGGTACTGAACTAGTAGGAAATGGTGAATACTATCATGGCTCCAAACTGCTTAGTGTTGCTGCTTAGCCTTCAGTACACTGAGAAGGGAAAGGGTGTCCTGGAAGTTATAAATCTCAATCCTTTGTTCACTCAGCTTTTTTAGAGATTATAGTTCCCTGTGAATTTGTCAGATAAAGCATCTAAAATCACTAAGCACTTACGATTTTCCTTAAACGGTACAAAAGTATGGGTTTTGTCATTTTTCAGCTATTGCTCATATTTTTCTTCTTAAATATGACACAGTCTTTAATAAACCTCTGATTTTTTGGCAAATGTTGTCTTAGGTCATGGAAAAAACAAGGTAATGAGATACCCCATTTGTTTCTAAGTTCTTGGCATCAATATACATGCTACTGCATGCTGTAGTTACCATCTCATATATTTTAAGGAGTCTGTAGTAAATACTTCAATTTAAAAAACCCTCAGTATTTCCTGAGACTTCCCTTTGATTTTCTCAGTATTTTGGGAATAGAATAGTATTAAAGATTGAAGCAACTCCAGTGTTGAAAGGAAGATTTATTTAAACATCTTCTCCTTTATGGTAGCTGAAAAGAGTTCCATCCTGGTTGGTTGCACTAGTTGAGTCTTAAAAACCCTTCTGACCACTTGATAGTGATTATGAAGGGATATCTATAATAAATAAGTTTTAGGTCAGACTCGGCTGCAACTATAATAAAACTTGTTTCCTTGCTGTTTAATGTTTGAAAGGTAGTAGTGCAGTATGTGTGTGGTCTGAGTTTTTTGCAGACGTGATCTGCATTTAATCTGGGAAAATTAATTCCCTAAGCTGCTGGCAGGCAGCATGTACTTGTTAATTATTCAGGTGGATGACAAATGCAGAGCAGAGGTTCTTGCAAAGACAAAGTTTGTATGATGCATGTTTAGTAACTGATAGGCTTGACATTCTGTGGTGTCTTATTCAGTGCTAATCCTAATAAGCTGCCTGATGAGATGAACGCCTATCCTCCTGTCCTTTAGAGAGAGAAAACAGAGATTTGAAAGAACTTCATTATAGCAATAAATCCCATACTTTCGGCTATTCCTGGTAAAAAGAGATCTTGTCCAGATGAATAACACACACACAGAAAAAAGTCAGAATAGTAGTATATAACAAAGAGTACTGAAATGAATGGAAAATTGTATTGTAAATGCCTCCACTGTTAAAGAAGCTGTGGTTTCACTTGATCAGTAGGCCAAGTTTGTGCAGTTTAATGCTTTTCAAATTATTTGGCTTTGATCTACAAGTGGTAAAATCCTTATGGATGTATGATTTCACCAAGGTTTGCAAGTTACTAGTTGAAAACATTGCATTTGGTGTAATAACTGTTTTTCTTCTGTTTTTTCGTAGTGAAGTATTCTGTGAGTATTCTCTCAATTGTACTAGACAGCCACGAGGACCAAGGTTACCCGTGGGCACTGGAAGCATGAAAAACTAAGAGGCTGCCAGTGCAAATGAGTCCTGGATTTTGCCAAATGCTTTTATTCTCAGTTAATTTCTCATGGTTTCTTTTACTCTTTCTATATTTTTGACAGTGGGAAGAATGATAAGAGATTTAACTCCCCCACTTGAGTGCAGAGCACCCAGCACCAATTCTGAGTGACATTTCTTAAGTTATTCTGGGGCATAGTGACCAAAGGTGCATCTTTTGTCTGTTCACAGCTCTCTTCCATATGACAGGCTTTTCTTGCAGCTAACTGAAAGAATAAAAGATGAGGTTTTTGAACGGGGAGTTTTTCTGCAAACTGTAGATACAAGAAATTCAGTTTGAAATACTGTAACTTTGACACACGAAACAAACTTTCTACTATATCACTAAGATGTTTAAATTTTGGGTAGGTGGATGTTGAATAAGTGTATTTTATGCTTCTGTAGTACTTATTCCTGTTTGTCTTTTCAACTGCATTTAAACATATCCTCTAGCTCAAATTAATATGAAGCTGGGAGAGAAGAGTCACTAGATGTATGTTGTGGTGGCAGTGCTCTACCTATGCCCACAGCCCTCCCCCTTCTGTGTGGTGGTGGGAGAGAAGAGTGGGGAGCAAATGGGGTACTGTAGGTCCTGATTCTGGTACCCTGACAGAGGCCTTTGATAAAAACAGTTGTTTCTGCTTTCCAGACTTTCTTGGGGTGTGGTGGATACCTAATAGCAATCAGAGAACAACATTTAAATGTTGTGAGAGGAATACTTTTGTGTCTCATGAAGGTTAAAGAATTACAGTAATGTAATGCACTTGTTTATCTGTACAAAACATGTGGTGCATTGAATCCTAGCTCTGAGCAATCCCCCTGTCTTGAGGTGAAGGAAAATGTTAACTTAATTTACAAGCTAGCAGAATCCTGGGCCTCTCCAGATTTAGGGACTTTTAATCAAATGAAATTGTAGCTAATAATTGAAACTAGTTTTCTGATACTAACTGTGAAATTCAGCTGAAATAACGAAACTCATTTCCACAAGCTTTTAAGAGCTGGTGGGAATTAGAGTGTAGCAGCAAAGGGCTTTCGTTTGTTCCACCAGTTTATCTATGCTTTTTTGCTTTTTCTCTTGCACAAATTGTTGGGCATGGTCATTTCAGTTCTGAGACCACCAAACTCGCGTCTGCTAAGATTTAAGGTCTGGCTGAAATCAGAGCATATAGGGATAAGGCTTTCGTTTGTTCCACTAATTTACATATCCTTTTTCCCCTTTTCTTGTTCAAATTGTTGGGCATGGTGATTTCATTGCTGAGACTTAATTTTACCTAGCAGAAAAACACGTTACGTACTGTGTTAAGTAATTGATGTCTACAGAGTAATTTCATAAGGTACTTGATGCATAATAGCATGTACTGAGATATTCATGACAAAAAAAAGTTATTTTAGACAGTTTAGTCCCTATGCTTAAGCTAATATTCCATAGGATGGCCCTTCCTCTTTCTGTCATTCCCTTTCATTTATATTTGCAAACAAAATTGTATTTTTTAAAATTAGAAATAAATAGAAGAAATCGTAAGAAAAATAATCATAATGTGCATTTTAGTGACTGTGTAGAAACTGACATTTTCTTTCAATAAAAAAGCAAAACCCTGGTCACACTTGATTAATATAAAGAATCCCTGCTATACTCAGGCAAATCTTGAAAATGTTGCATGAAAGCAAAACCTCATTAATCTGTCATATACACACTTCAATAAACTTTACAAACTCTAATATTTTAAGAATGCCCCATTAAACTGTCATGTACTTTTTCTGCATTTCCTTTGCTATTATTACTTGATTACTGAGATATTTGTATGCTAATTGAAGCTTTTTCTTCTTCTCCTAATCAGCCTTCTTTCCTCAGTCATTGAGGACAGCATCTGAGATGTGCAAGAGAAGCAAAGGTTTATCTTGGCTTCTCTGAGGAAACTATTCTTATCTGTGAGTTTTCAGAAGAAAATCTGCACAGCTTCTAAACAACATATGCAATGTACAATTTCCAGAGAAGCAGGCATTTTACCCATAGGAAGCATTTCTTTCCCCAGTAGATGCACTACTTTATGCTGTGTGTGTATTGCCACCAGGGTCAGATGCCATGACTGTAGAATGCCCCATGCCCTGTCTTTCCCTCCTTTGTTCTTTTTTGTACTCAACATCTTCTTTTCAAATTAAATTTTTGGTAAAATTTTTATGAGGGGTAGTCTAGCATCTTAAGCTGATTTTTAGACCAGTTCCATGGGACAGTGTATTATCTAGTTCCTGATGGCATCCTAAATTGCATTTGTTGTTGGAGGCTAATTTGCTATGTCTTTCTCTCTCCCCCTCTCCCTCTTTCCCTCTCTCTCTCTCTCTTTTTTTTTTTTTTTTTTTTTTTTTTTTTCAATGGCTTTATGGTAATGTTGGTGCTCTGAAGGTTCTGGTGGAAGAATCAAGAGAGAATTTCTTCCTGTTTCTTATGTTTCAAACCTCTCTATGCAGAGTAGTTTTTTCTCATTCTAGGTAGAAGCAACCTGATCACTTTTCACTGACAGAAGAGGAATGAAACAGAATTGAACTGGAGCCGGTGTTGCTGCCTTGACTCTTTGTTCCTTGACCTGGAACAAAATTAATTTGAGCAAAGCACCATCACTATCCACAAGTGAAGAAAGTTAGAGCCCTATGTAAAGGAAAACCCTACCTATTTCTCTGCTAGCCATGTCTTTGATTGCAGAACTGAGCCACTTTTCTACCTCTTCATCTTTTCAAGCTGTGTTTTTTGCCAAAGCTAGAGAATTAAACTGGTATCTACAGAGCTGGTTTTAGAAGTGAGGCAAGATGTGGGGATGGCTATTCCAGAAGCAAATACATTCATAGATGTGCAATTTGAACACATATTTTCCTCTCAACTTCCTGAAGAGCTGCTGTGCTGATAATCTTCAGTGCCTTGTGTTCCCTTACTTCTCTCATCAGAGGGCAATATGAAAGATCATAACTGAGAAGAATGGACCATAAAGGTAGCTTGGACATGAAGGAACTCCTGAGTCCTTGGCACAGGAAGACTAGCAGACTAAACCAGAGCTAGAGAACAGCCAAATCACCAGGGGGAAAAAAAAAAAAAAGGCAAAAACAATCCCCACCCAACCCTAAAACTAAAACCCAAACAAACCTGACCACCCTTTTCACCCTTTTGCTTGTCTAAGTTTGTATTTAACTGTAAAACCATGTTTAATGTATCAGTGCCTCTATAAACAAGAACATCTATGACAACAGGCTTAAATCTCTCCTCTGACTATTGAAAGAGGCCAAAAGGAAGAGACCAATAGAAAGTCTTTTTGTTGCCCATAAGTAAGGGTGGAAATACCCATCTGTTGTCACAAACTGCTGCTGTTGGTTATCATAACTCTGTTTTCCTGTTAGCACTGCAGGATCCTAATGCCTCTGGGTCATCACTTCCAGCTGTTGTGTCAGCTTAAGGAGTCATTAGAAAAGAATCCTGGCAAGAAATCAGAAGATAGAGCTTTTTAGCCATTTTCTACTTTTATTTGTGCCAAACCTTCACTAAAAGTTTATAAAGCCAGAAATTCTCATGTTAACTCCAGCCTCTGTCACATCTGAAGTTAAACATGTTTGTTCTGCTAGAGAATTAGCATTTTATATAGAGAGACTTTTACTCAATAGAGAATGTTTTTCCAGTCTGGTTACCACCTTCCCAGCTTAAGTAAGCAACAATGCAACCATCTTGCTCCTCTTATGAGAGCCCTACAAACAATAAGGTATGCAAGAAGACTTCAAGACTGAATTATAATACCAACAGCCTCCACTCATTTTTGAAAAACTTTTTGCCAACAGTGGCCCCTGTCATGAGCTTCCTCATGGGAGCTGTGGAAGGAGTCAAGATTAAAATCCATTTGAAGCAAGGAAAATAAGTTCTGAAATCAGGTACTTAATTGGACTGATTTTGAACTATTGCAGTCAGATATTGAAATTTTACTTGAATGGTAAATTCAAACCCCCCAGAAAGGAATAAAAATCATGTGATGCACTGAAATAGTTCAGAAAGTGTAAGCAAGAATTAAGTCTTTGTATGTGTTAGACAGAAGAAGTCAGGTAAACACATGCTGATTGCATGAAATGTCTTCAGGTATGTCAGCTGCTGTTCTTGGGGCAGCTGAGGGGATGGGTTTCAATACCAGAAGGATGTAGAATACCAGTAACTTGTAGTCATATTAACTTCAACATGGAAAATAATTTCAATAATAAGTCTAGGTTTCAGCTACCCTGTATCGCCACGTATGAAATTGAGATCAATACAGGTCAACATGTTCCTAATGTGAAGGGACTGGTGGTGAGCAGAGCAAGACTCTACTTACGGCTTCCAAATAAGCATGTGAAAGAGACTTACCTAAGAAGAAGATAATTTAGCATCCTCAGATAATTTTTAGATTTTGTGGTGGGGTCACAAAGGTAGCTGGGACTCTTTTTCTTTTGCTGACTTCAATCGCAAGCATTCTTTAACATTCCTGGGGTGTATCTCTTGGGATTATGATAGCAACAGTTTACTGTGATAGATGGTTCTGGGGAATAAGAAAATCTATTTATCTCTTTTTAGCTAATCTTTTTGATCACAGTTCTATACAAATGGAAAGTCCAAACAAATACAGAACATTAGAATTTCTTGATTCACGCAGACAGGGCTTATAGTGCTAAATTAACACAGTAATGATAGAGTTTTGTATGATATTATCTTGAAGATGTTCTTGTCCAAGATGAGTGTTAGCGTTGTATGGAAAGACAATGAGGATAAACAGTGTCAGAACAACTAACAAACCCACCCCCCAGTTCCTTTTTTTGGGGCCTTATGGCATACATTGGCTTTTGACCAAAATGTCATCCAATGGCTATGGAGTAAATTTAGCTTGTGTTTTCACACAGTGCCCAGTCTCATTTATGACGTAGGTATAACTGGCTTTGTGTGATTCTTCTCCACATGTAACATATGAAGTCAATTAAAGCTCTTCTTTCATCGTCTCAGCTCTTTCTCATTCTGAAGATTTCTTCTCCTCAGGTTAATGCACGGATGGCAAACAGAAGGTTTATGGCTGTGATTCCCTATTATCTCTGAGATCTGGTCTTACAACTAGAAGGCTTGTGTTGGCTATTACACGCAAATGTGTGCAAGTTCTTCCACAGTAACTGGCAAGAGCAGGGTTGGTCCCACTCACGAAGTTGTCCTGTCTCAGTCACAGTGACCTTCCTATCTTAGTACACTCAGGACAAGGACAAAACCCACCAAGGTTCACAGGCCTTGACTTTGCTTCACATGATGGCTGCGGTGCTTACAAGTATCTCTCATTCTTTTGAAATAAACTTGGGCAGGGAATTAGCAGTTTAAGATGTTTCCCCCCCCCAAAAAAAAATCCTCATTACAGATATGTAACATTTCAGTATTTACCTGGCCATAATTTTCTTGTCGTAGATTTTTGGCCATAAAAAGACCTTTGCTTTTTCTAAGTCTTCTGTCATACTCACGTGCATACTCCTAATTTGTCCAGTTTTGATTGCATCTTCCACCAAAAGGAAGCCTTCATTTCCCTACCATTAATCTGCTTGTTATCTCCTTCCTTACTTGTATTATCTTTTTTTGGTGTCCAGCCTACACACAGATAAAGTCAGTCAATATCTGATGTGGCTGTAGGGATTCTCTAATGCAGCCCAGGATACCAGTAACCTTCTTTGCTGCAAGGGCACATTGCTGGCTCATGTTCAGCTTAGTGTCCACCAGGACCCCTAGGTGCTTTTCTGCCAAGCTGCTTTAAAGCTGGGTGACTCCCAGTATAGTATTGGTGTTGTGCTTTCCCAGGTGCAGAACTTTGCACTTCTCCTGTTGAACTTAATGAAGTTCCTGTCAGCCCGTTTCTCCAGCCTATCAAGGTCCTTTTGGATGGCTGCATGACCCTCAGACACTCGTCCTGATTGTGGAACATCAGTCTGTTTCATTGGTACAGTTGCTGAGGGTACAGTCTGCCCCTTCATCCAGAATGAAGATATTAAACATCTTGTGTTACTTACCTCTTGTACTGTCCACGTTCTTTCCCTTTATCTCTGATTATTTTTTCAATTGAATCAAGTTCAAATTTTTGATCTGTCTTTAAGGATCATCTCAGTTCTTCGTCTCTGTGTCTATCTGCTCTCAATACCATGCTGCCTTCCATCTTGCTGTTAGCACAAGCTGAGAATGCTTCCTTGTTTCCTCACAGAAACACCTCTTGCATGAAGAATTCAGTTCGAGGAGTAAGTGCCAAAAGGAGCTGGCACACAGCTGGGATACAGTGATTTACTGACATCTTGGAAAATTGTTGCTGTCGTGGGTAATAGACTGGTGTTGTTTATAGCAGTCAAACATGCCTTATAGGGTTTCCATAATAACTGGAAAAAGTGTGATTAACCTTACCAGAGAAATTACACTGCAGTGAGCAAAGTCTTCTGTCTCAGGGCTGGCTCGTGCTAGAGGTGACCACCATAGACAGCAGGCTTCTTGAAGCAGTCTGAAAAACTCACCTCTTGAAATTGTCCTTCAGGTAAATTGGTACCAACAGATATTAAATATATTTATCTGTAACACATTACAGCTATTTAGGCCTTCCAAGAACTGCATGAGTTAACATGCAGAACGTTTAGGTGCCAGTCCTTTTGCTGTATTTCTCTTCTGTTCCTTGCCCTTTGGACCCATAGTTGGGTACAGCTGAGGCGTAGGCACTCATGGTTCCATACTGTTATCTCAGAGTTGTGCGTGCATGATGGTAGAAACAATAATGGCTGGAGCTTGTGCTTCATCAAGAACAGTGTCATAAGGTTCCTGCTTTGGGGCAGGAGAGAATGTCAGAAGTGAGACAGCCTCTGTGGTGGCACTAATGTCATTTAGTTGAACATAAGTTGATGTAAGGCAACCAGGGCTTTCTGCAGGGTGGAATTCTGTTCTTGGGGTTTGTTTTTTTGTCTTTGAAGGAGAGGAGGGGGGAGGAGTTAAAACTACCTGCAGCTGCTAGTTCTTCTGGGGAGAATTTGGAAAGTACAGAGAGAAGGCAGGCATGAAAATAAACCTATCAGTGCTGCTAAATTCTGATGGCTCCCATTGTAATGAATTTAGCAGGGAACTGAGCCATCCCTTGACTTGTATCTTTTTGATTTGGAATTCTGCTTCCGAAGGGATGCCACTTCACATACTCTTTATTTCTGCATGTCAAAGAAATTATGATTAAAATTCTGAATGCTCACAAATACAAAATTTTTCACCAAGTAAACGTTTAACTGTATTGGGGAGGGGTGAGTGTACAGGATGTTATTTGGTTGGTATTTTATACAGAAGCTCTTTGCTGTAAAAAAAACAAACCAAACCAAAAAAACTTCAAAGACAGCCAGGGACAAAATGTGACTGAGCACAGGGAAGGTTTTTTCTGCAGCAGTATTAACAGAAGTGTGGAGAAAGTGGGGATGAGAGAGGTTTGGGTTTTCTTTTTTGTAAATCAAGGGTATTGATGGCTTTTATGTCATAGTCTCATGGCAGGGTGAGTGGGGCAGACCTGGTTGGAAGGGCAAAGAAGTAGAGAGCACAGGATTCAGGAGTTGGCAGAATCTTGACGATGGCTTGTTTGTGTTGCAGCAGCACAAGTTTAGCATGCAAAACAACGATGTCAAAAAAGCAGACTATGAGAGAATGTATTTTCATTTTTATGAGAAACTAAGCATATCTGCAAGTTTCACAGAACACTGAAAACAAGAGGAGTGTAGATGAAGGCACACAAGATGCTGAAGGCAGCAAGGAGTGAAAATGCTAAAGAAGGAACTGGTAGCAAAGTAAAGGGATATTGAAAATGTGAAAGAAATTGTATTTGAGCAGTGAGCAGTGTTGATTGAGAATCCACTCTGAATTGTTTTAAGGCTATGAAATGCTTCAAGGTTAAGAGACACGACCTGGAAGTATCCCTTCCTTAGTAAACAGTGTTTGTTTACAACAAGACAATTTTTTGTCGGCTGTTTTAACACCAGTTAAGGCAGTGATTTCTAAACTCAAACTAGATAGCTCCAACAAAGAATATCTGGAATGATTAGTAAAAAGCAGTTGCTCTATGCTCATCAGAAAAAGAACATCTCAATTTAGTGAAATACCACTTGGTCCCATTTGCTTACAGCTAGATTATGCTGTGTTACCAACCACTCATTTGTTGTTCATATCATAGAATTGGTTGGGTTGGAAGGGGCCTCAGAGATCATCAAGTCCAACCCTTGACCCACTACCACTGCGGCTACCAGCCCATGGCACTGAGTGCCACATCCCGTCTCTTTTTAAATATCTCCAGGGACGGAGAATCCACTACTTCCCTGGGCAGCCCATTCCAATGCCTGATCACCCTCTCTGTAAAGAAATTCTTTCTAATATCCAACCTAAACCTCCCCTGGCACAACTTAAGACTGTGTCCTCTTGTCTTGCTGAGAGGTGCCTGGGAAAAGAGACCAACCCCCACCTGGCTCCAACCTCCTTTCAGGGAGTTGTACAGAGTGATGAGGTCTCCTCTGAGCCTCCTCCAGGCTGAACAGCCCCAGCTCCCTCAGCCTCTCCTCATAGGATCTGTGCTCGAGTCCCTTCACCAGCCTAGTTGCCCTCCTTTGGACCTGCTCCAGGACCTCGATCTCCTTCCTGAACTGAGGGGCCCAGAACTGGACACAGTACTCGAGGTGTGGCCTCACCAGCGCTGAGTACAGGGGCAGAATCACTTCCTTGGACCTGCTGGCCACGCTGTTCCTGATATAGGCCAGGATGCCATTGGCCTTCTTGGCTACCTGGGCACACTTCTGGCTCATGTTCAGCTTCCTGTCAATCCAAACCCCCAGGTCCCTCTCTGTCTGGCTGCTCTCCAGCCACTCTGTGCCCAGCCTGGAGCTCCCCATGGGGTTGTTGTGGCCAAAGTGCAGGACCCGGCACTTGGCCTTGTTGAACCTCATCCCGTTGGAATCAGCCCAACTCTCCAGTCTGTCCAGGTCCCTCTGCAGAGCCCTCCTGCCTTCCAGCTGATCCACACTCCCCCCCTCTTAGTGTCCTCTGCAAATTTGCTGATGATGGACTCAATCCTCTCATCTAAATCATCGGTAAAGATATTAAACAGGACTGGGCTCAACACTGATCCCTGGGGGACACCACTGGTGACTGGCCGCCAACTGGATGCAGCACCGTTCACCACCGCTCTCTGGGCCCTCCAGCCAGTTCCTAACCCAGCGCAGAGTGCCCCTGTCCAAGCTGTGGGCTGACAGCTTTTTCAGCAGTATGCTGTGGGAGACGGTGTCAAAGGCTTTGCTGAAGTCCAGGCAGACCACATCCACAGCCTTCCCCTCATCCACCAGGCAGTCACCTGATCATAAAAGGAGACCAGGTTGGTCAGGCAGGACCTGCCCTTCCTAACCCCGTGCTGGCTGGGTCTGATCCCTGTCCATCCTGTAGGTGCTGTGTGATTGCACTGAGGATGATCTGCTCCATAACCCTGCCAGGCACTGAGGTCAGGCTGACAGGCCTGGAGTTTCCCGGGTCCTCCTTCCAGCCCTTTTTGTGGATTGGCGTGACATTCGCCAACTTCCAGTCATCTGGGATGTCCCCAGTGAGTCAGGACTGTTGGTAGATGATGGGGAGAGGCTTGGCGAGCTCTTCTGCCAGCTCCCTCATCACCCTTGGGTGGATCCCATCCGGTCCCATAGACTTGTGGGGATCCAAGCAGCTCAGTAGGTCACTGACTGTGTCCTTCAGGATTACAGGGGGGCTGTTTAGATTCTTGTCACCTTCTATAAGCTCCAGAACCCAGCTGTCCTCAGGATAACCTGTCTTAGTGTTGAAAACAGGTATTTAATTGTTTGACATTACAAAAGTGCAACAACATATTCCTGNCATCTGCAAATTTGCTGATGATGGACTCAATCCCCTCATCTAAATCATCAATAAAGATATTAAACAGAACTGGGCCCAACACTGATCCCTGGGGGACACCACTAGTGACCGGCCGCCAACCGGATCAGCACCGTTCAGCACCACTCTCTGGGCCCGGCCCTCCAGCCAGTTCCTAACCCAGCACAGAGTGCTCCTGTCCAAGCTGTGGGCTGACAGCTTTTTCAGGAGAATGCTGTGGGAGACGGTGTCAAAGGCCTTGCTGAAGTCCAGGTAGACCACATCCACAGCCTTCCCCTCATCCACCAGACGGGTCACCCGATCATAAAAGGAGATCAGGTTGGTCAGACAGGACCTGCCCTTCCTAAACCCGTGCTGGCTGGGTCTAATCCCCTGTCCATCCTGCAGGTGCTGTGTGATTGCACTGAGGATGATCTGCTCCATAACCCTGCCAGGCACTGAGGTCAGGCTGACAGGCCTGGAGTTTCCCGGGTCCTCCTTCCAGCCCTTTTTGTGGTTTGGCGTGACATTCGCCAACTTCCAATCATCTGGGATGTCCCCATATATATATATATAAAATCCCCAAAGTTTCAAGACTGGACTTTCTTCAGAAGCAGAAGTCTTTTGGAAGCCTGCAGAGCACATTCCCTCTTTGAGCTGGTCAGTGCAGTGGATGTGATTTAGTCCTGCAGACCAGACACCTCACTGTTCTTGATCTAGCAGGTTGCCTGGAAGGCTGTCAGATCTTAAACGTCACAATACTTTGATGCCTTGCTAAGCAGCCTATCTTTTGGTCCTCTTACAGTAACTCCTGTGCTGTTCTGCAAGGAATTCCTCTGAAGGATGCATTTAATTTTGTATCTGTTGTTTGAAAGGCGACTTCATTTCTGTTCTAGAATGCTATCAAAGCAAAGTGCTTCCAGGTGGCATCCAAACATGGCTTAATGCTGAGTGCAGAGAGTGGTTTAAGTGCTCTCACAAGACTTGAAAGTTTCTCATCTGCCCAGACATGTATTAGTGTGCCTACTTCCAGTTTTACCACAATGAAATATTTTCCAGCTGGTGTTCAAAAATGTTTGTTTCACCTTTTATAGACCACATTTGGTCTGTCAAACAAATGTTTGATTTTCCTCTTGTTACTTATGTTGGGATGTAAGTTCAGCAAATGGATGGAGAAAAGAATGTGCCAAACTGCAAAAATACGTTTTTTTCATCTGCTTTTTCTTGTCTCTATCTTTGTAACAGAGACCCCTAGCAGCTAAGAATACATTCTGTAGTATAGGGAAGCAATGTGCTACATTGTTTCTTTGTATGGTAATTTTGTTTGTTTTTTTAAAAAGAAGGAACCCGCTCATAAATGTTTCAGTAAACTGGAAGCTTGGAAATGTAGATTTAAAATCAGTTAATGTTATATTTCTTAAGCTCACAAGTCAATGTGTGTGAATAAATATAGAACACTAATAATGGAATATACTGTGTGAAACCTGTTCCTTTTAATTGCAAGTGAATTTATAATCACAGTGTCTATATACGACTATGTAAAACAGTGGAGGTATTTGTATAGATTCTTTGTCAAAATTCTTTTTACTCAGGAGGAAAGAAACAAGCAAACAACAGAAACCACTTCTGTAAATGTTTCAAGCAGATCTATCCAGGATAAAATACTCTTGCTGCTATTCTTTTCCTGGTACTGAAAACTGAACAGGTATGCTAATTGGAGATGATTTTTGCAAGTTATAGTTAAGACATTTTGCTGAGATGCTGAGGATAAATTTGACATACCGCAGCCTTTATTCCATGACTCTTTTTATAAACAAAGTGCTTTCTGATACATGTGGTGGGGCAACTTTCATCACTAAATTCAGAACTGTAAACAATGTTAGATTTTAGATTTCTATCAAGGAAATCAGGGTGAACTCACGAAAGAAAATCTCCAGTTAATACATAAAGTGTGCATGAGTTGCAAAATGACAGCTCTGACTGTAACCTCTTTTTACTCTGAAACAAAACAAAACTCTTTTCCTGAGTAACTCTTAAGACTTTTATGAAGTTGAAAGATTGTTTAGGGTAAGCCATAAAAATCAGAGTTGACCATATTATCTCCCAGCTACATTATATTTGTACTGATTTCAAGTCCAAGTTGTGAAGGAGTTCCGGAGAGAATGAGACATTTTTAATTTCATTTGAATTTGAACAACAACTGCCAAGGCGATTTTTTGCTTTTTTCCATAAGTATACTATAGTGTACCAAAACAAGACTTGTTTTTTACAGTTTGGGGGGTGCTAGATAATAAATAGGTACGTCGCCAGACTTGCTGAGAGCTAATTTTCATTAGCTTTCAGTTATTATACAAGTTGTAAGTTGGTATCATTGACAAAATGCCAATAATGTAGTCATATATCAGACATCCTTTGTTTAGAGAAATGTCGATCAGAACCCACTCTGGAAATTACAGAGTGGATGAGAGAGGTTGCTTTTGGATATAATTTGATAAAAATATAACATAGTAATAAGTATTGATTACCTAATCTAATTTGTTTTCATTAAAACCTTTAAAAAGTATTTTTTTAAAGGGTCATATTGTTCTTTTGCATAGAAATCCTTGACTGGGGGCAAGAACCTTCCTAAAGCATCCTGAAGACTTTTGGGGTGTTTTTTCAGTTTGTTTGCAACCAAGAGAATTCAAATAATTCTGAGCCTCCCTCTCCCTCCTTTTTTTTTTTTTTTCCCCCCCCATCTTATCCACCCAAACCTCACTTCTTGTTGACAAAGATTTGTAGCATTCATTCCCTTTCTTAGATGACTGATATGTTCTCAAATTCCCTGGCAGCAAAACCTGTAGAAGGCCAGGCTGGCAGCTTGATTCTGGCTATATAGTATTACCGGTTCAATCAGCATTTCTTATTTCACTAAGCTATTTAAGTAAAGAGGAAGATCTGTGTGTACTGAATAGATCCGCAGGAAATGCCCAAGGATGTGACCATTAACTGAGATAGGCTTAATTGGTTTCTAGAAAATACAGTGCTGGCAATTTGTCTTCACAGTTTAGTCACTTTGACTTCAGGCAAATACAAATATTAGAAAGGAAATATATCTAGAATTTTCCCTGTTCCACAATGATGTGCTGCCTTTTTTTTTCTTTTTCTCTTCTTTTCCCCCCGTCTCTTTCAGTGGACTTTGGCTACAAAAACAGTCAGGTGTCTTAATTTAGTAAATCTTAACTAATTTCCTAATTGGCTTAATAATGCATTGACTAGATAAGAGCAGCTGTGTAATTATAGTTAAGTAGGAAAAAAAAATAATCAGGGATTCAATTGCATTTTCTTTGATGTTTGATACCATGACCTTTAGAGGTCCAGTCATTTTAAGAGGCCACCATTTTGCTTCTTAGTCGGCAAACCCTTCCTGTTGACCAAAGTGTTTTGGGCCACTAATCCCAGATGGGGCTCCTGCCACACCAGACTCCAGTGTGGTTGCAAAACTGGCCCTAGTCATCGTCTTCAAATGCTGTCTGCATTCAATAACTTTTCCCGTGTTTCATTCACTCATGTTTTGAAACTATGAACGTTAGAACCAGCATGTCAGTTATTTCAGGTTTTTTTGGGGGTGTTGATGTGGGGTTGGATTTTTCTGTCTATGTTAGACAGCTATTTAATCTGTATCTTTCGTCACTTAAACATTTAGATTTCCCTTTGTTAGTGATTATTGAAATAACCCATAGTCAGCATGCTTCAGATACTTAGCACTTGCTTCATGTCTTGCCATATAAAGTAGCTTTTTATTTATATTTGTAAATCAAGTGTTCTTACCTCTGTGAAAGTGAAATTTATCCTGCATACTGATGGCTTTCCAAAGGCCTGCATGTTTTTAAAATCCTACTTAAGTCTCAAACCACATATATATTTGTTCTAAGGTACAGGCAGGAGTGATGTACCTGGTGTACTAGGCCTCTGAACATGGTCATTTTAACTTAGGCAGATTCTATCCTCACTGAAGCCAGAGGCTGAAATTTTTATTAGCTTCTGTAGTTCAGATACAATCCCTAAATGATTTGTTCCAGACACAATCATCAGAAATGTTTCTGTAATCAACTTGCAAGGCACTGTTGATGCTGGTGTCACATGCATGGCTTCAGTGCCAGTCACTGAGCTTGCGTCTAAGCCAGGATTCAAAAGTGATACATCAGAGGTACCCGTGTTACACTGACATCCAGGAAATTCAGTGCTGTCCAGAGGAAAGAGGTAAATCAATGAGGATCATGACAAGCGGCTTCTATTTTGTTTTATATGCCACTCTGAGCAAAATAAATATTTCTTACAATTAATTCTTGTAGCGAATCGGCTACATCAGAACCCATCAGAAGTGGCTGGGTGGAAAGAGAGTCTGCAAGTAGTCTTGCTGCTTTTTAAACTGAGTCTAGTTTGGCTTCCAGCCTAATCATTCATGCTGATAGGAGAGCAAAGTAACTAGCCACAGTGGAGAGCAAAACAGAGATCCAAGTGTTAATCCTCTGCGGTGATATCTAAAGCTTACCTTCCAGGTGAATGGCATGTGTGTTTTTATCCAGGTAAGGCAGTGCTGGAGGTGCAGTCCCCTTTCTCAGATTCATTAATCTGAACTAAGGGGTGAGGAGGAGCGTGGTCACAGGCTGCCACGCTCTTCTTAGAAGCATCCAGGGAGGTGCATATTTGATAGGAACTAAACTACATCGTTTCTGTGAAATGTCTTGAGTTTTTCCAAGCCCTTGATTTGTTATCTTTCTTACTCTGTTTTCCAGTAGCAGGTCATGGGGCATAATTGGCTACTGCTTCCCTTGTGAGCTTCACAGGCAGTTATGCTGACAGTTCTGGAGTTGCCTCTGGGTCTGTCATATAGTAAAGCTGCTGATGGGCTTTCTGTGTTGCTTACCAAGCTAACATGGATTGAACCATGCCTGAGCTGTGATGTATGACTGAATTCTCTTAGTTAAGTGAAACACACCAAGATCTTGTGACTTCTGTACTTCTGCAAAATCAGTGGATACAAGAGCAAAGATACTGCTAGGTTTAGTGCAATTGCTTTACATCCAGTATTTTGTAACAATAGAGACTTAACAGAAAGAAGTGGTCGGGCAGTGAGCAGATAAATGGATAGTGAGCAGATAAATGGAAAGCTTAACTCTTAAAAAATTTTTGCATTATTTGTAAGAACAGTGAAACACGAGAGCTAGAGTTGATTATTTGAGAAGAAGGAAAAAAAAAGACGATAAAAGAAATGAGTGTTCTTGGATTCCTTTATGTAGAAAGAGCATTTGGTTAAATGGAAGGAAAAAACACCACGTGGTTTGCAAATGCAACCGGTTTCTGGCACTAGAAAATTCTGAGGATAATTTTATGATGCACAGGAGTTATAGGAGTCTTGAAAATCAGAGCTTTAAAACAGCTATTAACATGTTTACTGACCTGTGATGGCAAAATTTGTTTGTTTTTTTTTTTTACTTTAAAACAGTTTCCATCTGTATCAAATCTGCAACAAAGCCATTGAATCACCAAATGTAGCCTCTGAGTATTTTTTTTTAAGGAGAAGGCAAATTTAAAAAATGCAGTGACAAATCAAAATAAAAATGTATCTAATAATACAAGTACAAATAGAATGTTGTTCTTGACTGGTTTGCTTATATTGAAAATATATTATTTTATGTGAAGTATGTGTAATAGAGCATTAGATTTGAAAACTGTGTTGAATATTATTTCTGACAGCCTTTTTTTTAGGGTCACTAAAATTCCAATAATTCAGTACAGAATTGAAGTCGATTCCGCAGAAAAATTTAATATAGTCTGCTTGCCTGCCAGCTTCTACATAGTTCCTGAGTACTGAAATGGTTTGACACATTGAAATTTAAAGTGCGTTTGTCATATCTATTGGTGGAGTATTTTATGTGATCACATCTAACAAAACTCAAGTCAGAATAAAACTTAATGTTATTTTTACCGCCTTTAAAAAAAAAAAAACATTAGGAATAGAAGCTATTATTAGTAACAAAAATAGAAGGTCTTACCTGGCAACCTGGCAATGTCATACTGACCATCAGCTGTGTTATGTTTTATCTTTTGTGGTCTAGTGGTTTTATATAATGCAGATGGTATGTTGTGGTGATGTACAAGTGGTCTAGAAATGGTCATTTTTAAAACTTCTGTATCCTCTGCCTTTGCACAAGCAATTCTTCATTTTACTTGCTAATAAGTTATAAATATCCTGAAGAGAGATTAAATTGTGATGATTGCTGCAACGTAAGTTCAAAAAAATTAATATTTTTGATTTAACTTCTATAGACTTTGGGTCAGGCTTGTGACATGGAGCTGAAGCAAGAAGGTTACTTGAATGAACAACTCTGATAGTAAGACAAGCACAAAGCCTATGTTAGTGGCTTGTCTACATACTTCATGCACCGAGGCTTTAGAAAAATAGCACAATGTTTTTTCATATGTGTAGGTGCCCAACTCCTGATGCTATAGATGCCTGATGCTAAGCATGGACTTAGTGATTAGATTAGATTTAGGAACTACCTCTACTTTACACTATAGCACCTGTCATTTTGAAGGAAGCTCTGCTGCCTGTTTAAAATGTCACAGAGCATTCCCAGGCAAGGAGGGGAGGGGGGTGAAGCCTCTTTCCTAAGGCTCATGCCCAAGGATAAACTTGATTGTAAAATATGGTCCCTTAATTTTTTTTTTTTTTACTTTATCTTCAGAGGCAAAAATGACAAGAAAAACACCATAAACATTCTGCACTTTCACACATACTTTGGTCCTTTGATATCTCAGTGGCATTATTTGCAGTGTTTTCCTGTTGCTTGCTAGGTGATTATTTTTTTTCTAGATATTTTAGTGGCCTTCGGTCTTCTAAGTATTAAATTCTAACAAAGCATACCTGAACAGTGCTTCTCTATTAGCATTGTAGTCTAGTAAAAATCGGGCTTTTTTCTGGATATGAAGGTGAATCTTTTTGACCGTTCATGTGTATCTATTGATAGCATAGAAATTATCATCTACCTGAATCATCTGACTCAAATATTTTTCTTTCTAATATTACAAAAGAAGTACTTTTTAATGGAGTTAAAAAGTATACACACTTTAATAGTGTGCCTCAGTACAACGGGGCACAAAACTTCATGAGTTTGATTCAGATTGTTTGCCCGCTTTGCGTGAGGTAAAAGATGAGCAAGTTACAAGCAGAAATACAACTGTTCATTATTAAACATCTCTTTTGCAATATAAGAAGCATACTGAAGAGTGAACTATGGATTTTGAAGGGACTGGAACATGACAAGGGAACTTTCAATTAAAACTTGGTGGATGTTTTTGCTGTAGATTTGAAAATAAGTCCAGAAGGCTGAGCTTAATGTAACATGTGGCAGGTGGCCTGCATTTGCCCAGAGAATTCCTCTAGGGCAAGACAGCTCAGCAAACACATAAATCCTTTTTTCTCTGTTATCTAGTAGCACATTTAGTTGCCATGGGAATTTTATTTATGCAGGAGATCCTCTGCAGTTCAGTTTGTGCCTAAAGTTTAACTGTACAGCTGTTACCGTAAATACTACATGGCAATATTTTCAAAACACAACACCTTTGAACAGAAAGAATGTCTTCTCTATTATTGATTTTGTTATCAAAATACTGTTTTGATTGTACTAGGATACCGTTTTCCCCAAAGCTTTATAAGTTGATCTAAAGTGTGCACCTTCTGTACAGCTCTTCCTAATAATTCTTTTATTTGTTTAGAAATGTACATCTAGCATTTTATCTGAAGGGTATACTACAGCAACTGAAATTTGGTACTTACAGGAGAGAACTTCATGGGAGTTCCAAGTGTGTACATAGCTCTCTGCTTGCTTTCAGGCTATCAGTTGTCCTTATTTGCAATACATAATGAAATATTAACGTAGATCTTAGATTATTTTAGTTTATTTGTAGTACTGCTTTGCTCACCAGGGGCATGTTTAGAGTTTTGAGTTTATTGGCTTTGATGTGGTTATTAGAAACCATTTTAATTCTGATATCTGCAACAACAAATCACCAAAGCTTTCCTTACACAAAGTAGCATCACTTTACAAATGAAAAGCAGAACTTGAGTTTTTTTTAGGAGTGAGCAGGTTGTCCAACGCTGTCTGTATTCCGACTCATTCTCTGTAATCCCTAGACTGCAGAGTGTACCAAATTAAGGAGTTTAAAGTAAATTTATAGTACTGGGAATTGAGCAGTATCTTGCTGTTGATTGGAAAGTTTTCCATTTATATAAACTAAATATTTGCTTTCTCTAAAGAACTGTGTACAATTTATTCTATAGTATTGCTTTACATAAATATAGATGTGACAAAATACAAAACTGAGACTTCAAGACACAGTTATAATGTTAGGTTTTGATGTCATTTTTTTTGGCTAAAATCATACCGGTTTAATGTCAAACCATGTTCCTGCAGTAACAGTTATTAAACACGAGTCCTGGTAAGAGCATACAGCTTCCAGGTGTTTCCTCTTTTCACTATAAACTGTCTGGATATGAATATTTAGAAAACAAATTCCATCAAGATTAATAGAATAAATTAAATGTTTTAAATGGAAGTGGTTTAGAGATTGAGTTTTGCTGTTCAGGTGGTGTTTTGGATCTGTTCAGCTTGCTTGTTTCTAATCTTGATGATAAAAACAAATAAGCTAGCTCTACCTGCACAGAATTCCTTTGGAAACTTAGTGTGTGTTAAGCCAGGCTGAATGGCAAATGTAGTTAAGAGAGCACTTCTATTCCCTTTTCACTGGTGGGCATTTAAAAGTGATGAGAGGGAAATAAGCATAGCATTTGCTAGCAGCTTTACTCTGCCTATTCGAACAGGACTTTACTCTTTGGCTGACTCTCTGATGCCATGTGGACAAAGCCTGGTCAGGAAAGTTTCCTGGCCAGGATTTTTGAGACCCACTCAGTTTTTGTTTTCCTGCAGCACTACTGATTGCTACAAGTCTGCTGCGGGGGTGGGAGTGGGTCAGGTGGAGCTGCAGCTTTGGTATCATGCTGTGTTTAGGTTGACTTAATGGGTTCAAGACAATTTTGCATGTTTAAGAGCTCACTGGGATGATATGCAAACACATACAGCCACACCTACTGGAGCAGATACAGATCTTACTTTCTACTGTGACACATGAGATCATATGGAGTACAGGGATAGCTGCTTCTTTTGATACTGACAGATAAGTCTTCTGTTATCTTGCTCATGTTGGAGGTGTTATTCAGAACTGTTCATGCAAGACTAATCCTGGAGGTTACTCAGGAATAACATTTATAGTGAACAGGATAATGAAGAATCTCAAACATCTACATTTAAAAGTTTTGTGCACAAAAAGTGAGCATGTTCGTGGGTCCTGTCTCTTCATGACATTAGGACTTTCTAAAAAGGGCCTTTTTTTCAGATGGTGGGGCTAGATGAAATTATCTGACTTTAGGGAATATTTATCTGGTATATCATATTCAAAGAAAATAGATGATTTATATGTCATAGCTACCTTTATGGGGATCAAATCAAGGGTGCTGCAATGTCTTTTAAAAAGACAATGGTAATAGGAGCTACTGTCTGGGAGCTGAACCCTGAGGAGTTCAACAGAGAAGCATGGCAGCCTTGGGGCATTACTCTGACAAATTGGTGGGCTCATGATCTGTAGATGTCTTCTAATTTAGATTGGCTAATTCTGGCTGATTCTCTGTAGGATATACCTTAGCCAGCAAAAGTCACTGGCTTCAGTTGAGAATTTCAGAAGCTATCAGCTAAAACTCAGTGGCTGGTTATATGAGAGGCCCAAAGTAGGTAACCTCTTCCTGATTTTTGAATACTATAATCGGTGAGCTTTTACAGAAATAACCATATTGTTTGCTCTTGCACACTTGTAGGCTCCATGAATGTGATCTGAAATTTCTTCCTTTGCAGAGGGAGCATACTGACTTCCCAATAGTGTATCACGGGAGATAAATGAGTTCTTAGCAGTATTCCCCTGAAATTCCCATACCAAAGGAACAGCCATATGTATTGCTTTCTCTACATCAAAGGACTTTTTTTTTTTACATGGACGTTTTTATCTGTTTGTGCAGATCTCTTTAATCAAATCCACTTGAATAAATGGACACTCAGAAATTAGAAGAGTGCTGTTCCAGTCCAGAAATATTTGAACACAGATTAATAACACAGAGTTGTAAGACATATCATTGCTTCTTTTTTAAAATCATAGAATATTTTGGGTTGGACAGGACCTTTAAAAGCCACGTAGTCCAACCCCCGTGCAGTGAGTAGGGATATCTTCAGCTTAATCCAGTTGCTCAGAGATCCATCCAACCTGGCCTTGAATCTCTCCAGCAATGGGACATCTACTACCTCTCTGCAGAACCTGTTCCAGTGTCTCGCCACGCTCACAGTAAACAATTTCTTCCTAATATCTAACCTAAATCCATCCTCTTTCAATATTCAATTTTGCATGGTTGATAGTGAACAACAGGACAGAACATGGACAGAATATGTTGCCTTGTTACCACTTGCTTGGTCTCAGTGGAGTTTGAAGTTGGTCAGGATTGGGCACCGTATCTGTACTGTTTTCTCAGTTGTACAGCTGTTGCTAGCTGCTTCATTTTCATTTGGAAAAATAGAGATTTAGAAATTTACATAATCTGATCTACAGTCTGTACAAACAGAATTTCAGATGCTAATTTTCATTTGTTTTTTAATCAAAGATTTTGAAAAGACAATGTTACTGTATTATTAATAACTTTAAAGTACATCCTGTTTATGAGGTAACAACCTTCTGTTGTGGGCTGAATTGACTTTGACTTTAATTAGCTCAGAATTTGTTTAATACAGAGTTAATCAACTTCAGGAGGAGGAGGAATTTTGGTTTGTATTTTTACTGAGCAAAGCTCCAGAAGATACAAAATAACAAGTGATATATATATATACATATATATCTATATATATGAAAATAATGTGTTTAAAAAACCCTCAAACCTATAAAATCAAAATTCACTTTATTGGCCTTTTAAAAAAATACTCATTGCTGTACAGCTCATATTGAGCAGCATGAGAATTGAGGAAGAAAAAGAAGACAGGGACTAATCAAATATAGCTGATTTGATTAGAACTACTATAAAGAGTAAGTTAATAAATGATTAATAGTGGTATGGAACAGTAATACATCTATGTATTTTGTAACTGGAGTGGTTGCTATAAAATGCTGGGAGAGTATATCCCTGTCTGTTTACAGTAAAAATATTGGGCTTAGTATCTTAACAGACTAATACAAATGGTATTGACTTAATGCATGAGAGTTTGCTACACAAATTTGAACTTAGGACTCAGATTTTCAGTAGTAATCATTGAAACAACTTCAGGCATTGGGGAATTTTTCTACAGCATTAAAAAAAAAGTTTTGATGTTTTTTCTAAGGTGTGTGCAATAGTTTAAACAATAATCAGATAACTGGTCTGAGAATCCCATTGTGTGTGTTGTATAGGAACCTTCTTGTTTTGGAATCTACGCATAGCTTATTTCTAACTTAAGTTGTTAACTCTAATTCAATGTAATGGGAAAGTTCTGTTCAGCATGCTTCTGTTTGTAAGAGGTATTGGGCTGTGGTATTACAGGACAGCTTAAGCTGCAAGGGACCTTAGAAGGACTCGAGTCCAATCTCCTGCTCAAGCAGGATGAGTTACCAGACTGCTTAGGGGTTTTTCCAGGAAGCTCTGGAAAACCTCTTAAGGATGGAGATGTTACAAGCACCCTGTAGAACCTTTGGCCGTGCTTGGCTGCGGTGAATAAGTTTTCTCCTATATCCAGTCTGAAACTCTTTGATTTACGTTTGTGCCTGTTGCACTTCCCACACACCATGTACCACTGCAAATTTCCTGGGTCCCCTCCTATGCCCTTTCCATAGGTACTGGCAGGCTGCTCTTACATACCCAATCCTCCCCTTTTCCAGGCTCAACTCTAGCCCCAGACCTGCAGCCTCTGTTCACACTGGTACTCTGTCCCCTGACTGTTAAGGATGATTCTTTGCTGAACACTCCAAGCTGACCAATATTTTTCCTGAATTGGTGAACCCATATCTGGGCACAGCATATAGATGTTGTCTCCCAGACCTGAGCACGGGTGGGTAATTTCTCCCCTAGATCTACTGGCTGTGAATACTGCCCAGGATGCTGTTGTGCAAAGGCACCCTCTGATCTTGTCTTCAGCTCACTGCCCAACGAGACCCCATGGCTCTAGGCTTTATGTGCAATTTCACAAGGTTCCTGTTGGCCCAGTTCTCTGCCTTGTCTCTGTCCCTTTTGGTGGCACCCGTGTCTACAACTGTGTCAGAGCTGCCTGCCCCTCAGTTTGCTGTCATCTCCACAGCTGACATGAGACCACTGTAACACTTCCCCAGGTCACTGATAGAGGTTTTAAACTGCCAAGTTCTATTGCACATCTCTGTTTCTCCCATTGTTACCAACCTTCACAGTACAATACAACTCATTAACCATTTCCATCTGAGGCGAATCATCCAGACAGGTTTTGTATCCATTTAGTTACATTTCTTTTTTTTTTTTTTTTTTTTAACTAGTATCTTTTGAAGGGAACAATTTCCTTGGGTAACAACCTGATCCACCACTACTGATGTCAAATGTGAAAATGTTGCCAAAGTATATTTAAGAGGTTAATGTGTTCTTTTTAATAACTTCTTATACTATTCAAAGCTGACTGTTCCAACTTCAGTAGACAATTCTCAAGTTTGTAATCTTGTCATCTGGTTACTTCTGATGAAATGCCTTATAAAATCAGTAACAGTATCCTACAACAGTGCATAAATACTGCAAAATGCTCAGGGAATTTTGTCAAGCTTCATAAGCTGTATGAACAGGACACTTGAGGATTGCAAAATTCTTCTTTGCTTTCAATCTGTTGAACATGAATTGTGTTAAAAAATATTTCAGCATGGACTAAATACTATAAATACTAGACTTCAGAAGTTTAAGGCCAAGTAAAAAAGTGGGGAAGCTCCGTTTAGCTTTTACTAAGGTGTTGGTCTGAGAATAGGTACATTCTATAACAAGTTCTATGCAGGTGGGACCAGAAAAAAATTAGTTTTGGACACATATGTGATTAAAAAAAAAAAGTTGAAGCTACTTTTATAGAACCAAGCCCCCATGTGTCAGTGTTTCAAGATTTCTTAGAGTTTAAAACCAAATTCTTTAGCTCAAGTAGAAGTTATAGGTATGGGATACAGACTGCTTAGCAGAACCTGAAAATTTGTATGTTCTGGAGGTCAGAACAGATGGTTATGATTGACCTGGTTTTAAAATGGATTGATAAATCTTTGGCTGTATTCCTCTTCTGCTGTTTCACAGGAAACCACAATATAAAATAGAAATTAAGAGTATTAATCAGCTCGGCTAAATCCTTCTGGTTTCCTCATTACTCCTTCCTGTCTTTTTCTGAAGTGCAAGGCTTAAGTTTATTTGTGTTAACTTAAATCTAACAAAACTTCTTGAAACTGGTCCTTAGGAAGACAGAATGTGGCGAGACTTAAGTGAACCTCCAAGGGACACAAAACACAAGAAACATACAAATATTTGCAAATATAAATTCCATCATCTTGATCTGTGTGTTAGCAAATAATGTAAATCAGAGATGGTATCCATTTCATATGGATGGAATTTCTTTCACTCTTTAAAAGCATTGAAGAGCTTTTCTTACTCTGAGGGAGACCTAATGGGAATGTTTGCGCAAATAACCAACGCACAATATTTTTTAGTTCTGCTTTGTATCTGTTAAAACATAACCCTATAAGCCAAATACTCATCTAAGGACTGTTACATTCTTGTTAGGAAATTGCATGACCAGAGCAGCTTTTCTTAGACCCTGATGTCCTGGTAATTATTGTACTTATGGTAATTTTCTTGCCATGTTATAAGCTCTGACCTGCTGATACGCAGATACAATCTTTTGGCTGTGTATGCACAGTCTCAGTGACTGCAGATGGGACTTAGGTCCAATGTTACGCTGTTACCTAAGTAATGAGCTGAATTTATGCCTTCAAGACTTACCAACCTAGAGGCAAACTAAAATCCCGGGGGCAAGAGGTAGTGTTGAAATTAATCTCTTGTTTCAGTCCAATTTAAATTGTTTTTTTAGTTGGGCTTCCAGTACTGTCAACTGTGTTGTCCTTCTGAGACTGCTAAATAAATTTTCATCTTGTAAAAAGTAAACATCTTGTAAATGTGAATAAAACTTAGAGACCTGCCCTGGCAGGGAGTTTGGACTCGATGACCTCTTGAGGTCCCTTCCAGCCCCTAACATTCTGTGATTCTATGATCCATAGACAAATGTTTTGGCTAAATGCCTATCTTTTGAGCAGAAAAGAGGACATTTCATGTAGCTGAAATGTTTCTCTGCAGAATTTTGTTTCTTGCGTTTTCTTCAGAATGCAGGAAATACACTGGGCTTTGATATGGACCATTGCAAACTGGTCTGAAGCTGGTGGGTTCATCAGGCAGTGTTATGTTTGTGGGGGGGGATTTCTCATTTTCTAATACTGTAGTGGAATGTGCACTTGCAGCCCAGAAAGCCAACCATGTCCTGGGCTGCATCCAAAGAAGTGTGACCAGCAGTACAGTTGTTCTACCCTTTTACTCTGCTCTTGTGAGACCACATCTGGGATACTTTGTTTAGTTCTGGTGTTCATAAAATAAGGAGGACAGGCTTGTTGGAGCAGGTCCAGAAAAGGGCTATGAAGATGGTCAAAGGGATGGAACACCTCTCCTATGGAGAAGGCTGTGTGAGTTGGGATTATTCAGCCTGGAGAAAACCTTACTGTCGCCTTCCAATATCTAAAGGGGCTTATAGGAAAGATGGGGTCAGACTGTTTAGCAGGGCCTGTGGCAATAGCACAAGGAATAATGGTTTTTAATTAAAAGAGGGTAGATACAAACTAAACATAAGAAAACATTTTACAGTGAAGGAAGTAAGACATTGCAACAGGTTGCCCAGAGAGGTGGTAGACCCCATGCCTCAAGGTGGGTTGGATGCTGCTCTAAGCAATTTGATCTAGTTGAAGCTGTCCCTGTGCATTGCAGGGGGGTTTGAACCAGATGACCTTTAGAGGTTCCTTCCAACCTAAGCTATTCTATGATTGTGAGACAGTTGGTTTTGATGTTTAGAGAATTCTATTTCTGGCTCATTACAGTTAACAGTTGTATGCTGCCTTTGGGCCAGATTTAATCATTGGATTGATACTTGGTTTCATTTCTCTTCTCAAGACAGTCTAATTCATTTGTCAGTTAAAGCAGCAAATCCAAGCTGTCCTTTTATTGTCTGGGTAAATTCCCTGGAAAACATTAAGATATAAGTTGTGTTGATTTTCTGTAGTTAAATTCAAGTAAAATGAAGGTTTTTAATTTTGTGTCTCTAGCTATAAGCTTAATGCCACCTCACATTTTGATGTAGCTTTATATACATCATTTGCAGTACGGGATTACCATTTCAGCATCCATATTCTTTTTGGAATCTGAGGTGTCCTTTAAACATCACATTGGGCAGATTATTAAGACTTCCTACTGTCATTTGAAAAATGAAACCATACTTCGTCCGTATTTATCCTTGTCTGTTTTTGAGAAGCTGGCTCAGGGTTTTATATCCTCCAAGCTAGACAACTATAATGCTTTGCAACTGGCCTGCCAAGTGCTCTCATTACCAAGCTTGAGTAAAATTCTTTTGCCAAAGAAGTATATCTAGCAGAAAAAGACAGCATATCTTGCTAATCCTAGCATCACTGCATTGGCTACTCAGAAACAAAGGATTGATTGTGAGTTTGACCTGTCAGCCCCTTTATGGTCAAGGTCCTGAATATATCTCCTGATTTAATTTTGAGATATATTGCTTCCAGGCCTCTGTGGAGGATTTTACCATTATGCCCAACAGCTAAAGAATAAGATGCCTTTCTCAGTTGAGGAAGCTCATGCTCTTTGCTTAAATCTCCTCTTCTGAAGATTTGCTTGTCTGACTTTCATTTTTTTTAGTGAGAAACATTTTATACACCTAACTTGCTCAATGGGGCACTGCAATACTTCTGTTCTGCTCTGCAAAATGACGGTGTAATTATAGCTTTAGAGTTGTATTAGGGTTTTTATTTGTTGCGTTTAAAAAAAACCCTTAAATGGGTTTTTGTCCAAAACCAAAATGCCTATGTAGAAAAGGCTCTTAAATTTAGGAGAAGGGAGCAAAGAGGTTATACCACCTTTCAGTATTCAGGTATGGGTCACTTTTTTGGATTTGGAAAGCTCAGAGACAAACTCAGCTGTATTTCCTTTACTGAAATGTTTTATTTATCAAGCTGTTAGCTGCTCTGGACTGTGGCTTTTTAAGTCACTTATATGATGAATGTGTTGTTCATATAACTAAGGTTAATTGATGCTTGGACCTGACATCAGATCTGATACATCTTGCCATAGACCATATGGTGTTCTAGAGTAAATATCTGTATTTCACTTCCAGCCTTTGTTACACCCTTGAAAAAAAACTGAGAAAGACCTAATTTTTATCTCAGCATAGAAGAAAAAAAAAAATTCAATTGCTTGTTGAAAGTTACAGATCCTTCATTTTCCTATAAAATGATTGATTTACTTTTATTAAGCAGTATGTTTTAACGTAAAATTAGAAACTAAATTATTAATGTTAAAATATTTTACCTCTGCCAAAGCAAAGGAATGTAATGTTCAAAGACATTTTCCTTGGAGACAGAAAAGGGGGCTGTAGTNAAGAGACAGGATTGATACTTGGTTTCATTTCTCTTCTCAAGACAGTCTAATTCATTTGTCAGTTAAAGCAGCAAATCCAAGCTGTCCTTTTATTGTCTGGGTAAATTCCCTGGAAAACATTAAGATATAAGTTGTGTTGATTTTCTGTAGTTAAATTCAAGTAAAATGAAGGTTTTTAATTTTGTGTCTCTAGCTGTAAGCTTAATGCCACCTCACATTTTGATGTAGCTTTATATACATCATTTGCAGTACGGGATTACCATTTCAGCATCCATATTCTTTTTGGAATCTGAGGTGTCCTTTAAACATCACATTGGGCAGATTATTAAGACTTCCTACTGTCATTTGAAAAATGAAACCATACTTCGTCCGTATTTATCCTTGTCTGTTTTTGAGAAGCTGGCTCAGGGTTTTATATCCTCCAAGCTAGACAACTATAATGCTTTGCAACTGGCCTGCCAAGTGCTCTCATTACCAAGCTTGAGTAAAATTCTTTTGCCAAAGAAGTATATCTAGCTGAAAAAGACAGCATATCTTGCTAATCCTAGCATCACTGCATTGGCTACTCAGAAACAAAGGATTGATTGTGAGGTTGACCTGTCAGCCCCTTTATGGTCAAGGTCCTGAATATATCTCCTGATTTAATTTTGAGATATATTGCTTCCAGGCCTCTGTGCTCTTCAGTGCCCTCTTAATGCAAGTTCCAATTACGATACTGCGAACCTTGCGTGATGGAGGATTTTACCATTATGCCCAACAGCTAAAGAATAAGATGCCTTTCTCAGTTGAGGAAGCTCATGCTCTTTGCTTAAATCTCCTCTTCTGAAGATTTGCTTGTCTGACTTTCATTTTTTTTTAGTGAGAAACATTTTATACACCTAACTTGCTCAATGGGGCACTGCAATACTTCTGTTCTGCTCTGCAAAATGATGGTGTAATTATAGCTTTAGAGTTGTATTAGGCTTTTTATTTGTTGCTTTTAAAAAAAAACCTTAAATTGGTTTTTGTCCAAAACCAAAATGCCTATGTAGAAAAGGCTCTTAAATTTAGGAGAAGGGAGCAAAGAGATTATAGCACCTTTCAGTGTTCAGGTATGGGTCACTTTTTTGGATTTGGAAAGCTCAGAGCCAAACTCAGCTGTATTTCCTTTACTGAAATGTTTTATTTATCAAGCTGCTAGCTGCTCTGGACTGTGGCTTTTTAAGTCACTTATATGATGAATGTGTTGTTCATATAACTAAGGTTAATTGATGCTTGGACCTGACATTAGATCTGATACATCTTGCCATAGACCATATGGTGTTCTAGAGTAAATATCTGTATTTCACTTCCAGCCTTTGTTACGCCCTTGAAAAAAAACTAAGACCTAATTTTTATCTCAGCATAGAAGAAGAAAAAAAATTCAATTGCTTGTTGAAAGTTACAGATCCTTCATTTTCATATAAAATGATTGATTTACTTTTATTAAGCAGTAGTCCTTTGCAGGAAAAGTGTATTTTTTTAAAATGTTTTAACGTAAAATTAGAAACTAAATTATTAATGTTAAAATATTTTACCTCTGCCAAAGCAAAGGAATGTAATGTTCAAAGACATTTTCCTTGGAGACAGAAAAGGGGGCTGTAGTAATACAGACACAAAATGATGGCAACCTGGATGGAACTTTTTCACTGTTTGGATGCTGCAGCTCTCACACAGAAAGAATGGGAAAGATTTAGGTATAAGCTGAAAGTGATGTCTTATAAAAAGCTGAACCCACCATTAGGATGATGAGTAATGGAAAACGTAAGAGGGTGAAGAGATAGCTTTGGAAAAAGAATATGGTCAGTGTTGAAGAGAAAGTAGGTGAGCAAGTAGGCCACTAATTGTGGAGGGTTTAGAGATTCTGGTGGGGATAGTTACAGTGAGTGCAGTTGTGAAAGTCAAACGGAGATTGTCTAGATGGCCGAGAAACTCAAATGGCAACTTTAAATTGCATATTCCACACTTCTAGAGACGGGATGGTTAAGGCCAAGGGAGTGAGTATGAAAATTGTCTTATGGCATCTAGGTGATTGCAAGGGGCAGATGTAAGAGCACTAGACATTTTTGCTGTGTGCATACATTGTCTTACAAACCATAAGTCCTGAATGGTTTGAAGCATCACATAGTAAACAATCTGCAAGTTCAGCAGAACTGAGCTGGTCACCAGGAAGGTTTGGTGGGAGAGATGGAAGGTGACAGATGGTTCTTCTTCCTTCTCCATGGGGGTGCTGTCCATCTTGGTGGGATTTGTGCAGTGGTACCTACAACAGCAGCTGCAGCTAGTGCCTGTATGTGAGGCCTTGTCAGAGGATATCTATTTGGCAGCACAATGCTCAATTTATGCCAGTCTTGTGCGTGTTTGTTTTTATCGACAATGGTTTCATGTCAACAAGCTATTAATAGTCCCAGATATAATGTATAGCAGCAAAAAATTCTATGCAACTGCAGTTACTACCAAAACAAATTGTTTAAAAATTTGTTGAGTGCCCAAGTGAGTGATGAGGTCTTTTATGGAAAGATAGAGGCTTAGGCATAGCTCTGTGTTAGCTGAAGCTAGACCTACAGAGAGGCTTCTGCAGTGTTAAAGAAGTTTGTGCAGTTCTTACAGGGAGGCTAAAAAAAGGGCTAAATTATAAGTATTACAAACTTATATAGTGTTTATTTTTAAAGAAAAGTGTGTAGATCATGAAGAAAAAATGAGGCATTTTTCAGTGATGAATCTGCTTCTGTGAAACTCGCTTGACTTATATTTATGTGGAACTTCCACAGTTGTTTTATTTTATATGCTAATGCAAAATTAAGTTCCGTGTTACAAATCAGTAAATATTTGTAAAATAAATAGCAGTTCTTTTCCTTTAGTTAGAAAAGGTGAGAGTGAGAAGGAGAAAATGAGATATTGTTAAATGGAAATATATGTACTTCTTCAAAATAACTGGAAGTATTACCCTCAAACAATTTAACTGAATGCCAGCTGGACTACAGTATGCATAAGCATCATTAGTGTAGAAAAGTGTGTCTTATTTAAAAAAAATTATCAACATAGTGTTTTCCTTTCACCTGAGCCTCTAACAGGCTAATATCTTGCTTTTTCCCGTGTGGATTGCAAATAAAATATTGTAACATCAGAGGTATTTGCAGTCTTTTGTAAGCCAACAGAATGCAGTATTTCTGCCAATTAAAACATGTATGATTCATCTAAACTCATCCACTTTGAGCTGCAGATATTTAAGACAGACTTGAAATACTAAACTAGTTCAGAAGGCTTTGTGTGTATTTTCTGTACAAAATAAGTTTAACTTTCTTGTTCTATAAAATGTTTTTCTTGGTTTATTTTTGTAATAAGTGACCATTTGGAGAATCCAGGTCATATCACTTTTTAGAAAAAAAAAAAGAAAGAAAAAAAAAAAAAGAGGTGTCACTGTTTCTTCTGTTGTTTAACTGATCAAAGAGCAGTTGTAATGAAAACAACTCTTCTGGTATTTTAAAGGAACGGTTATGGAGAAAGTAGTTGATCTCACTGTCAGTCCTATCATATGTGACATGTTGGAAAACTGACCTTTTTGCAGTTCATTTACAAAGCTTCATCTTCCCATCTGAAACTATGACTTTTTTCCAGTAGAGTTTTTTAGCTTTTGTGCCCTTGCCCAAGTAGATGTTTGTACATTGTTTCGGTTTTGCATACAGAACACTTCCAGCCAGAAATTTCCCTACCTCAGGAATATATTTGCAATAGACTTTAATAAACAAACAAACAAAGCATCCCTAAAATGCCCACCTGAACACATGGCCAGTATACCGCCTTGGAGAAAATATCTTCACCACTCTTTTTGGCTTTCTTTGAGCACATATTTAATGGTTTTCATTCACTGTGGTATTGCTGGACAGCAATCAAATAAATAAGGCCCATCAGAGCACAAGTGCCTATTTAAGTTCAAGGAAAGCAGTTAAGCATTTTTAGATGCTAATACTTTTTTCAGATGTTAGCAAATGATTTGCACACATGTAGGCAGGAACAAGAACAGTACATGCTTTTGGTAATACGTGATCTGGGCAGCACAAAAAAAGAAAGGAAGCTTGGAAAGTGTAGTTTTGTGTTTTTGGCAACACTTTGCTCCACAAAGTGCTGCCAGAGCAAGAACAGTAGCGGACATTGTCTAAAGCGTCTCTGACCATCCTCTGAACTCTTGGACCACCCTATGGATGGATGGTTGCCGGGACATTTGTTTCAGGGGAAGAGTCTCTTCCTCTGCTGCTGCATTTTGGCTGCCTTGTCCTTAATCAGTGTGTTTCTTTTCAAGGTGTTAATCTCTACTTCTCCTACAAATGTTGTAATTTGCACTGTAGGTGCTCACTGAAGTCCTGAATCCTTCAGGGTGAAACTTCCACTTCAGACTTCAGTCTTATTTTTACTTGGCTTACGAAAATAAGTCAGAATGTAGTTCACAAATCCAGGAAACCTTCTCAACAGTCTTACAGGCACCGAGCACTCAGCAGGAATTTAAACAGTTCTCTTTCCTGATAGTGTTGCATTTTTTGTTTCCTGGTTTCCAAGAGCAAAGAAATGAGGAGGTCCAGGGAAGTTGAGCAGAACACAGGACAGAAGTGAGAAGGGAGAGCAGAACATCTTAAAAGCTGCTAGGAGCAGCTGCATTTTGATGTTGAGGAAGGAAATAAAAAAAGCTATTGACTACGGCCAAATGCAGCTTGAAATTCCAGAAGTGACCTGCTGTAAACCCGCTCAGCAAGCAAGCCATCTCTGGGTGTTTAATGCTGACATGCTCTGGGGTATATGGAGAGCAGCCAAGCAATGTGATGGCTGTATGCTAAGAAAACAAGCAAGTTCTCATGTGTTTTTTTGCAGTGTTTTGCATGTCACTGGAGTGCAGTCATAGTGGTAAAGGACGTGGCTCTACAGTGCTGCTGAAACTGTAGTTAGATAACTCTGGCACTGGTCACAACTTGATATTTGTAGGAGTAAGGGTGTGAATTAAATGGTTAAAACAATTCATATGTTTTTGGAAACAGATCATAAAATGCTTCATCTAATGCTAAACCCTGTTTTCACTGGCTGATGCTGCATAATACCTAGGCCTTTGCCTTCATGTCATCATTTATTGTCACTGCATGTCAACGATAGCTGATGAATGTTCCTGATTCTATAAATGGCCTGAAAAATATTGCCTTCTTACAGAAAGTAGGAGACAAGTGATTTTGTATATCTTGAAGTTTCACAACTGCATGCATCTGATCCCAGTCCGTTGGTATGCTACCTGATAGTAACAAATTGCAACCCATGGTCATCATTAAATATGCAGTATCCAGAATATTTTAAAAATATTTTTCCTTTTAATGAATAATAAAAGGTTGAAGAATAATAATAATAAGGTTAAAAGTAATGCGGATAAAGAGATTTGGTTCATGGTTCTTCAGTAAAATAATGCTGCTTATGTAGATGTGTACATAATAGCATAGCATAATTTTTCAGCTAAGGTAGAGGGAGTACTTTTGCAGATGTAGGTTGTGTGGTGCTGCAGGAGACTAAGGCTTTCATTCTGTCCTTTTTATATCCTGTGTGAATCAAACTTGTGAGAAAGAAGCGGGCACATAATAGAGCTCTCTTGGGAAGAGCTTGGCAGGAAGGTATAGTGGCCTTTGAAACTTTAGAAGATATTCTTTAATTCCTTCAAGCTGCAGTTGTGTAGTGGTTTCAGAAAAAAAAAAAAAGTTATGTAATACTGTTTCTGTGACATAAATAAGCTTGTTTACTTTTACCCTCCAACTAAACACATTCCCAGTCTTACATTTCCTGTAACAGAGTGAAATGTGAATAGCAATATAAAGTCCCAAGCATTTTAATTCCTTTATGGTTTTTTTTGCCTTTCTTAGTGCTTACTTGATGCTGGGGACTAAGACCAAGTGGAATTGAACACTTGCAGCTCTCACTTCTAGTTATTGTATTGAAGATGAAGGGAATTGCAGGTGTTTTGTTTCCCAGAACTTAGCCCACATGCCAGTGCCTATCTGGAAGGACCAAGATTTTTGTTGCTTAACTTAAGGCTTTGAACATATGACAGTTTATGTCTATTCTGGGTTATTTTTCCCAGGTTAATTTCTCTAATTTCTGAAGTTATTGGGATGGTTTAAAATTATTTCTATAAGATGATCTCATATTGGGATGTTCTGTAATTTATTTCACCACCCTTTCGTCACTTGGGATGATTGCTAGCCATCATCTGTGTCCTCTGTATCACCTTTTTATCAACTGACTTCTTTACTGCTCTTGTCTGTGATTCTGTATTTCTGCATGAATAAGTGGCATCTTTTCCTGGGTGAAGAAATAGTGTTGTATTCATTGCACATTCGTGCAAGGAATTGATTTTGCGTATGATTTTGATTCTTGGAACAATAGTGATACCAACCATCCCATTATTTTAAATTCATTATAATAACAAACATCAGAGAGTAAAATACATGCTGGTTACTGTTCTCTGAATGAGTTGCATCTTAGATCTGGTTCCTCCTTTCTCATTTTCTCACAACTGTTTTCTGTTAAACTCAGTTGAGCCAGAAATTCTTTTCTAACCTTTTCAGCTTCAAGGAAAAAAAACTTGTTTTGTCGTTTAAAAATTCTGGCCTTTCACGGGGACCTTTGCACATAGATGGGCCCAAGGAGTATTTATTTCAACCATGTGTTGTAAATGCAAAGATACCATGTATAAGAGCAGAAACAGACCATGTTAGGGTTTGGTGCATAATTTAGGATACTTGTGTAATAATTAAAAAATGAATTGCGTGATCCTTATTGCACAAGGAATGAATTCTGACATTTGAATTGAACTTCAGTTCAAAAAGCATCACATAAGAAATTATGGGTAAATTATATGGTAAGGAAAAGTGGGAAATGGTACAAATACTAAATTTAAAATAGATGAAATTAATCACCATGAACAAATAGGTTTTCTGTGCAGATCAAGGGAGGATATGTTGCTGAGTGATCATCACGCAGAAAAGATGGGACGGTCTTCTTAGATCTTGTAGCCAGCCCTTCCCTTGCTTACAATCTGGACGTTATGGACTCTTTTGCAAGTGTGTTGGTTTAACTAAAGGTACACGGGAATTAGATTTCATAGTTAATTTTCTGTGTCTTTAGTTTTGATATCACTGGGAAGTCATCTATCAAGTTTGCCTAGCAGGGCCTTTTTCATGTGTTTTGTAACCTATTACACCAGAATATAAATCATCTTTAGTTGAGTTTCACTTATATATTTAAGTCTGTTGGAGTTCTTTGGATTTTTTTTTTATTTCTCTTTATACCACATCATTATGGAAAACAGACAGAAAGCCCTAGTCAAATGTAGTATGTACCATTTCTAATAAATACATATTGGCAATACACAATACAGTCACATACCACATTTTCTTGCTTGCCTTTTAAAAATCTCCTTAATTATTTACAACAAGATAAATCATTTAACATTTTAAATTTTAATTATCTGCAGAAATCAGCACTTAGTATTCTATGCCAAACTTTTAAACTGCATAGATTCTGAATTTCCTCTAAATAGATTTCAATTAGGCTTCTTGCTCTTTTTTGCAGAGGAATAATTAAAAATATAAAAGGCCCGTTTAAATCACCATTCCCTTCTCCAAAAATGGGCAAGATTACATACCCGGCAGCCTTTTGAATTCTTGATAATGCCTTTAGAAATTTTCAGATATTTGTTTTAATAATTGTTAAGAATTTATTATGATGCATTAATTGTGTGCTCTCTAAGTTATTAAATAATGACTTCAACATATTAATCTTTCATGTTATTGTTGTAAATGGTATGTTTAGGAAACATTAATTAAAATATTCCCTTAAAGATTTTTCTAAAAGAAAGCAGTATGTATACTTATCAAGATCCATCTTTAATCTATGGGGAAATGAATGCAAGCAAAAGTTTTGATATAGCATATGCTGAACTTGAATTAAAAAGATTTTGGTTATGTAGAGTTCAAATTACCTGTGACATATTTTTGCAGGTTAGGTACAAATTCTCAACTAAACATAGAGCTCTTCTTTATCATAGAGCCTAACATCAGATTTTAATCATATTTTGTACCCACAGGGTTTTACGTTTCCAACAGGCCACCTGTCTCAGACATTAAAAAATTCACAGGACAGATGGGAAGGTGAAAGTAGTTGTCCTTGGGTAAAGGAATTCTTACACTGCAGGAACAGTCATAGTCAAGGCTGGCCAATATATCACACATATACGTCTTTCTTCTAGCATTACTGTATCATGATTGCAAATTTCCCTTTAGTAGCAGAAATACAGAATTCATCTCTTATCCTTTTTCAGTAGCACGATTTGCAAAACCTGTCTCTTTTCTGTGTGATCTATGCATCACCGAGGGGTAACATGACATGCATAGTACTTCAGCAAATACTGTCTTGCACACATACCAGAGCTCTTAGAATTCCTATGGGGTTTTTTTTGTTGTTGTTGTGGGTTTTTGTTTTTTTTTTTTAATGACATGAGCGTATGGCTCTTCATTTGTGTAGACCTCTGGCAGTGGTTTGATAGGTGTGATGTATTTTAACGTGACAAACGTACCAACCTAAGGAGAAGTTGTTATTGGAAAGAAGTGTTAAATAGTGTACCCTCCTTCCTTGTATTGTCACTGTTTCCCACAGAGATCATAGTTTTTTGTTTGTGGCCATTATGATGTTGTGGATCAACTTAATATGATATAGCAAACACTCAGCAATGTTTTAATGCAGGGTGCAAATTTTGACCTCAGCTATAGGTTTGCAGCCTTCACTGACCCAGGTATTTAGGAGCTGACAAATTGATTGGAATGATCTATATTCTGTGTTCGTGTTGAACAAGAGAACAGACCAGACAGCAGTCCAGAACCTCCTGTTTGGCTGCCTTGAAGATCCCCTTTTACTTCGAATTCTTTTTTGGGGTCAGGGACAAATAAAACCCCCCCCACATAACTTAATGGCAGTATATACAGTTCAGCAGCTGTGTGCACAGATTCAGTAATAATCCTTAAACCTGTGAGGTTTTACCTGACCCCCATGACAGAGGGATGCTATAATGGGGCCTGGAGAAGGGTCTGTGCTGGGACCTCAAAACTGGTATACAGCCCGTAGCACTGGGAAAACTGGGTTTTCTTTCCTATTAATTAATGTTTCTAGGTACATGTTTTAAAAGTTCAAGAGAGTCCAAATGAAGAAAACAAGTTAGTTCATTGTAGCTTTTGAAGGTTACAGGTTTGTACTGTCAGCTGCTTTTTCAGTGCTTTTGTTTTACTAATTTAATTATAGATAACAGTGGCAGTCTGGTTAAGTTCCCACCAACTGGAAAAGAGGAAACAACCCTGATTTTAAAAAGGGTAAAAAAAAAAAGACCCAGGGAATGACAAGCCAGTCAGTCTTACTTATGTGCCTGGCAAGATCATGGAGCAGATCCTCCTGGAAACTGTGCCAAGGCACATAAAAAATAAGGAGGTGATTGGTGACAGCCAGCGTGGCTTCACTAAGGGCAAATCATGCCTGACAAGTTTGTTGACCTTTTATAATGTGGTTACAGCATTTTTGGATAAGTGACGAGTAACTGGTGTCGTCTACCTGGGCTTTTGCAAAGCATTTGACACTGTCCTGTGTGACATCACTGTCTCTGAATTGGAGAGACATGAGCATAATGGATAGGAATTGGATGAATAGCTGCACTCAGAGATTTACAGTAAATGGCTCAGTGTCCAAGTGGAGATGAGTGACGAGTGGTGTTCCTCAGGTGCTGCTATTGTGCTGTGTAACACCTTTGTCAGTGATATGGACAGTGGAACTGAGTGCATCCTTAGTAAGTTTGCTGATGGCACCAAGCAGCTGACAAACCTGAGGGACAGGATTCCATCCAGAGAGACCTTGACAAGCTTGAGAAGCGTGCCCATGTGAACCTCAGGAGGTTCAACAAGGCCAACAGCAAAGTCCTTGAGCTGGGCTGGAGTAACACTCAGTGTCAGTACAGGCTGGGAGATGAAAGGATTGAGAGCAGATTGGGGGTACTGGTAGTTGAAAAGCTGGCCATGAGCAAGGAAAATGCCCTTAGAGCTGATACATCCAGACATGTTCTGGGCTGCATGAGAAGAAGAATGGCCAGCTGGTTGAGGGAGGTGATTCTGCCTCTCTCTTCTCATGAAACCCCAGCTGGACTACTATGTTGAGCCTTGGAATCGTCAGCATAAGAAAGGCACGGTCCTGTTGGAGTGAGTCCAGAGGAGGACTACAAAAATGATCAGGGAGCTGGAGCTCCTCTTTTTGAACAGAAGGGTGAGAAAGTTGGGGTTATTCAGACTGGAGAAGAGGAGCCTCCAGGGTGACCTTAAAAATGGCATTCCAGTACCTGAAGAGAGCCTATAGGAGAGCGGGGGAGGGACTTCTTACAAGGATGTGTAGTAATAGGATGAGGTGTAATGGTTTCAATCTGCAAGGGGGTAGATTTAGATTAAATATTAAGGAAAAAATGCTGTATGTGAGGGTTGTAAGGCACTGGAACAGTTTTCCCAGAGAAGCTGTGGATGCCTCCTCCCTGGAGTTTGGTCAAGGCCAGGTTGGATGAGACTTTGAACAACCTGGTTTAGTGGGAGGTGTCACTGCCCATGGAAGATGGGTTGGCACTAGGTGATCTTCAAGGTGCCTTCCAACCCAAACCATGCAATGATTCTATGATTCCATGACTAGGGTGTAACCAGAGTCATTCTGCCTGCTTTCCAAGCATATTCCTCGATCAATAGGTAGGGAGTCTGTGTGTATCTGCACGTTCTTTCTGGTTCAGTTGATTCATACAGAGTGCAGGAGGGGTTAAGAGTGCACACCTGCTTTGGAAAGGGTGATACAGATGCTTTTTGTAGGCCATAAGGGTTTGTTCCATCAGGGTGGGAGCAAATTGAACCTGCTATATCTATTTTTCAAGACTGTTCTAAACAATAAGCTGCTGTGTGAATAGAAGCACATCTTCTCTTTGAGCTTCTGATTTGGAATAAAGACATAATTTAAGTGGTATTTTGCACAAAATTTAGCCTCCGAGACATGACTTAAGCAGGATCTTAGGACACATCAAATCAGGGCATGGTACTGGAGATAGGTGTCTGATAGCTGCATAACAATTATGCATTTACCTTGCTTGAGTGAGGATGTTTTGGGGCACGAACAGAAGCAGATTTGTAGAGGCCGGGGGAACCTGCAGCAACTCATCAGACTCTGCTTAGAAGCTCTCAGGATATACATGGAGCTGAAGTAAAGCAGCTCTGATCCTAGGTGCCTTCCAAGTCTCTGCCTTTTTATGCCTCAGTCCTGTGGCACATACTTGTTAATTAATGCTTGCCAAGAGTTTTCCATGGGAAGTGCTCTGTGTCTTTTGTTTAGACAGATACATAGGTAGTACTACTCTTCCCAGTAATGGTATGTCTTAGTTTAGGTCCCCTTCATAGAGCTATGGGTCCTCTTCAAAGTGCTTTTATATCTCCATTGTATCGGAGAAATAGGACTTGAAGAGACTTGACAAACAAACAAACTTGAAACAACAACCAACCAAACAAAAAAACCCAACCCAAAAATAACAAAAGGAATGTACTTCTGAACACACATCTTTGCTGTCATACGCAATTGCAATCTTTCTTACAAACTGGCTTGGCTCCCTCAGAATGCTTGACTCTGTCTCTACTGGTGTCTTGCCCAAATTATTACTCTTTTGGTAGGTAAGAAATCAGCATATGAATGAACTCAACACAGGAGCATAGCAAAGTGCTGGTCTTCTTAACAAATGTGAGAGAATTTCCTTTGTAGTCATTTGGATGTATGTCAATTAGTGTGTTGTGGGATACATCTGAGTCACAGACAAGCTTGACTTGTTCATTCTTTACCTACTGATATCCCTGAGAGTTGTTTTTTAGGAACTTAGATGCATTAAGTCTTAAGTGAGCAGGGCTCATTGAGAGTTAACCTGTGCTCTGAAATCTTTAAAACACTCTATTCTGACAAATAATTTCAGCTCTATGGGCTATAATAAATGTGTGTGTTCTTGTTTTGTAGTGCATATTTTCAGAGAGTGTAATGTTTTATTTCTCTCTCTTCTTTTGGTCTCTTTCTTCTTCCTTGTGCGCCCCCCATCCCTCCATCACCCCCGCTTTGTCCTTAATAAATACGTTTGTTTAGAAATAGGGATGTGGAACGACAAGCATGCCTAATATTGAAGGACAGTATGCTTGTGCCAAATACATTAGAGCAATTGTTCAAGAATAATTCATCTTACGTGAAGATTACCCCTGTAAAGCTGCCAAGGTCACAGGGACTTCAGATTATTGGCTGCATAAATGCTGCTTGTGTGTTTTAAAGAGGTAGCTGTAAGATTTCATTCCAGTTCCTTAAACCAATTCCTTTTATTTATATATTTCTAAGTTTTGTGTTTCCAATCTAAACATCTTTTTTTTAAATCCTCCTTGTCTTATTGTTATTCATATAATTATTGTGGAATTACTTCTGGAGTGCTTCTGTTCCACTCAAAATGTGGGGTGCTGAGCTCAGAGGTGGGTTGAGAATGAAACCCTTGGACCTGCTGCTTTATATATAGGGGTACCACAAGATACCTGTCAAACAACCTTGTACAGAACACATGAGAAGTTAGGGAGGGTGTGAGCCTACCAGAACCACAGGACCACTCTAATTCAGCATTCTTAAATAAAGCCACTTTTATAATTTTAAGGTAAAGGAGCCATAAGTAAGTCTTAAGAGTCAGGCATTTCAGAAACATGACGAAAGTTTCAACCAGAAATAGGAAGTGTTTTGGCAGCTTGTACGCTGCACCTCTTTTAGTGGAGTTAGCTTCCTTAAAGATAAAGGGCAAGACCTTTGTTTTCTTGTAAATCTAGGAAGCTGTTTAGATTACTAGAGCTAAAATACTTTACATCATCTGAGAACTGGCATACAAACCCTTTAAATATATTCCCACTTTCCTCCTTTCATTTTTTTTCTTCTCTCTGGAATGACTAGTATGTGCAGTTTTTGTAGCAAGGATTGGATCTAGTAATAAAATGGAATTATTTTGCTTTGTTTTAGAAAAAAAAAAATCTGCTGTGGGCTGCCTGTGACCCACTGGTCTCAAATGTGTATCTAACTAGTTTTAGACTGCTTGATTGAATTAAAAGAAGCTTTGCAAACTAATTTAAGTATTTTACACTGGTACTTATATGGATAATAAAGCTATAGTTTTAACAGAGATTTATGTCATTGTGAACTGGGACCGAGATGGACTGCAGCATCATATTTAAGAGGGAGAATTTCTGTACAAGGCTGTCAGCTAGAATGTTTGTCTGCAACTGGAAGATGTTTTAAAAACCTTTGTCAGTTTAAAAACAAAAAATGTTGAATCCCTAAATTGTAACTACTCTGGGTAAATCCTGTGACCATGTTATCAGTATAGTCCCAGTGAGGAGTTTGCATGTTATATTTGTGAATGAACTACTGAACTGTTGCCAGTTTTCTAGAGGTTTGCTACCTCTGGGATAAAAATCTTGATATGTTCATTCTTTACAAAATGGAAATGGAGAATGAGCATTTGATGAAGTCCTGACATAGATTCATTATTGCATGGGCTGCTTGTATTATCTTGCACAGTAAAGGAGGGCATGAAGTTCCTAACATCGCCACCAAAAAGAACAGACCTCAGAGACAGTTACTGTTGACAAAGAAAGAGATTGGCCCCATGACACCCCCATGAAATCATGAAAGCATCTCAGTTCATGAACAACTTGTATCTAAAAAAATCATGTAGAATTAGTTGGGTTAGAAAACCTCTGCACCATTCATTTATTTTTAATCTTATTTTACTTTGTACAGACAATCTGTCTGGCCTAGTGTGAGGCTTCATGCAGCCAATTACTTCAAGGTGTTTAGTTCATTTATTATTTAAAGCTTAAATCTTGTACAGGTTGTCCATTGACGACCCTGTGAGGAGTCTAAAGTAAATGCCTTTCATCATTGCTGACTGACTCATGCACACGGTCCAACCTGCTGAGCCAAATAGGCTGGGAAAACTGATGGGTTTCTAAGATACTGAATTTAATGGGAGTTTTTTTTATATGGTTAAGTGAGGGAAGTTAGTACATACAGTGGAAACGTTTAAAATGAAATTAAATTTTATGTTGTGTCATGGATTGTATTTGGTTTTGCTAATTGAAAAGAGTGCGTAATTAATTTTGTATTTTTAAAAATACAAAATGTATTTTTAAAGCAGTCACTTGTGTATTTGAATAAATAAAATGTTGCCATAGGAAGTCACCTAATTTATTTAAAAGAGTATTCATAGAAATTCCCTTGTTGAAACAGAGGTTCCGTGTTTTGTTTGTTCTTCCTCTCCATCCTCAAATCATTCCTCTTTGGCTGATTTTTGAAGTCTAGTGCAATGATACCAGCAAGGTTCTCTCTAAATGGCTTGGAAAGAGACTTGCTCAAGTAATGCACCGATTGCATCTGATGGGTTTATGTGCCATTAACAGTGTCTGTCCCACAATGAATGTGCCAGGTATTTAACTGGGGACTGGTATTAATTTCAGAGCTAATACTAAACTGTTCCACATCAGTGCTTACGGCAGGTGGTTTGAATTGACAGAGTAAAGGGAGAAAAAAAAAAGTGAGAGAAAATTACCATTGTACTATAGAATTTCTCTGACTGAATTGACTGATTATACTGTCAAAAGAGCATTGGGGAACAGGCAGTGCTTCGGAGGAGGGAAGAAGTGATGGGATTCTTTTAGAAGGAGGTTCTCTGGCTTTGCACAGTCAAATATTTCAAAATGATGATAAGATTTGATGTTAAAGGTTTTAATCTAGCACTTAAGAACTCTGTGTATTCTCCAGTTTTATGCCTTTCAAGCTAATTCCCTGTGTAAACTGATCCTGCAATTTTCTTACTCTACTGTCCTCTTTCAATATTCATTGGGTGATTCAGCATGAACCAACATAGGTGATTCAGTAGTGAATCCCGCCTGTCTGTACTACCTTTGCTTTTCAGTTTAAAAAACAAACCAATATCAACCAACAACAACAAAAACACAACAAAACCCCCAGCCCAACCTGCCACCTCCCAAAATCAACAGCAGTGTTGTATTTGAAAATCAAGTTGTGTAAGACACCCAGAGAGTGCATATAAAGATGTACACAGAGGCTTATAGTGCTGCAGAGTTATCAAATATATAAATAGTTTCTTATGTGAATCTTCTTAACTGCAATATTAACTAATTCCACTCACAACTGAATATTTCTTTTAACATTTGATTTCAATTGAACAAGACCACATACAAATCAGAGAAGCAGTCTGAATGGTGTTTTTTTTTTTAATAATTGAAATTGAATTTTCAGTAATGCCCAATAATCTTATTCATTTTAAGTTATTAATTGTGCTTTGTGGTAGCACTGGGAGTTTTTCTTTAAGTTCACATCTGATGGGACAATTTTTTTCTTGATTGTATCATCCCGTTGGGATTTTACCTGCTGGAATTTGGGTCTTTATCATATGCTTCACTAAGGATCTGTGCATCTCTTTGGCGATAGCACCAGTGACCAAGAGCATATTTCAATGTTATCACAAAATCATGTGATAACAAAAGAAACTTTAAAAAGGCCTCCAATCTGTAGCATAGAATTTCATGAACGTAAATAAATATTGTGCAGTTCTTTCTGACATTATAAAGCAGACTTGACATAAGAATTTTCTTCTAGTTTGTCTAAAAGGAAAGTTGGCTCATGAAGAGTAAGAACTAAATAGAAATAAAAATGAGTTTCTCTATCAGATAGATCTTATAAATCAATCCAGAGACTTACTAACCTTTTGACTTAGCAAGTCATGACAATTAAAGTTATTAGGGAAATTGTGTTCAATCTGTGAAGAAAGCTGCCAGAATAGATAGTCATTTCTTATACAAACATGAGTGTGTTTTCCTTCACGAGCTTTGTGATGTCAATAATTGAGGTACCATTGAAAGATAGACTACAACGTAAGCTGGGCTTGGGGGGGAGTAGAGAGCAGTCTGCTAATTTCTTCAGTCATAGGACAGAATGTTACATATAATGTAACACAAATATGATGATGTAATTCAGATAAAAATAATTACATGTCTATGTACTGTGTAATGTACTATGCCAGTAGGAAGTTTAATCATGCAAAGAAAGGAAAACTTCTCAATTTTGAAAGTGTATTAGAACATGTATGGTTTTGATATGTTACTTGCAATATTAAAGACTGTATCTCCATTATAGTTATTCTGAATGCCATTACAAACCAGCAGGAAGCTACATTCCATAGGATTTCTATGGTGATAACAGAGTTTGTTCCATTGCTTCCAGAGTAACCAGTTGTAGCTTATAGTAGCTGTAGGGCTAATTCATGGAGCTGTGCAGTTCTGTTTGCCTTTGAACTGCAGCACTGAAAGGAAGTGCCATATAAATACAGCAGACAATATATTTTTATAACTTGCAGACTTTATCAGACCATTTATAGTTTGGCAAATGTAGCAGTAGAATCTGGAAAAAATACAGTATCTTTAAATTATTTTCTTATGTCAATCAAATTGTACAAGTATTTAATCTCTTTGCATTTGAAAGAAACCCAATCCTTGCTTCTCTGGGCTTTTACTAGTTGTAAATGTTGATCTTACAAGGGAAAAAGTGTTTTAGTTAGACCATATTTATCTAGGACATATGTTTGCTTTAACTTGGTGTTCGGGCTCTTTACCAATTTGAAAGGGAAAAATAGTATGGAAGAATGACCAGCCCTAGTGCTGGATTCAGAAATTTAACTTCCTTTTGTGTATGGAATGAAGGGATATATCTTCCTATTTTATAGCTGACAGCATGAATGGTGTAGATTGTCATATTTATAATGTGGAGGGGAAAGTTAATACCATGTCGCGTGTAAAACAAAGGTAGAATGGACAGTGCACTGTATACAAGGAAAAGAGGTTAAGCTGATTGCCATTCATTGCTTTGAACATACTGCTAGGTGGAGATTAAGGATCAATTCTTCTCTTGATGACTGTCAGTCTCCTTACCTGGGATTAGTTTTTGGCATAACTTAAATGGAAGATCTCAATAAGTTTTATTTGGCTGTCAATTTAATTTGATGCGAGCTGTTGAAAGGTAAGTCTAGTTCTACAAAAGGAAAACAGTAGTGTGTATTAAGCTTTGTTGAAAAATTTGCTCATGACCTCATTCTTCTCCTGAAGAACTTTTTATGTGTCCTTACCTATTTACCATGCACATTTGTTTCCCATCGCTGCTTGTCCATCTTTAAATTTGAACTTCAGTTTTGAATGTCTCGTGGTGTCCCAAGGAGGAGCACTCCATAGCAGGGAAGGGTGAATGGCGAGTATCCAGAAGCAGTAGGGCATTACACTGGGCAGTAAAAAGTAAAAAAAATTTTATACAGGAGAAAACCAGTTGGAAATAAATGGGAACTTTTGAACTTGGATAATGTGTGTGGTGCTGCTCTATGTGGTGGATGTGCAAAGTAAGTGAAAAATAGGAAATAGGAGGGACTTTTTTATGAAGACAGAAATGGAAACATGGCCTGTGGACAATGCTTCAGGCATGTTGAAACCATTAAGTCTGTTCAGTCTCAAATTTTATTACGAATGTGCATTTGCCAATTTCAGAACAGTAAAAAGCTCTGAATTCTTTTGACTTATCTCTAAAAATCATTGAAAACTATGCTGCTAGCTAATTGGCAATGATATATAGAACACATACAGATACATTTAATTTGGAAAGGTTGGGAACTTTGTTTTTCAGCATTTTGGGAGTTCTGTAGCCCTCTGGTGGAAAGTAAGGAGAATCTACGAGTAAAATATTTGATAATCAGTTATTACTCAGTCATATTTTAGTAGATAGCTGAGTAATACATTCTTTCCCTAGTTGTTTATATAGGAGTGGTGCAATCAGCCATAAATCCAGTTTCCAAGCATATCTTGAAAAGCCTAGATTCTTTTCCTGTTGAACTTTTGTATCTTTCAACAAGGGAGGACACGAGGTAAAATGTCTTAAATAACTTGACTGCTTGACTGGTTGAGGAGAGACTGCCTGGTGATAAGAGTAACAAGAAGTTTCCATGTCCTGGCCAAAAATATTCAGCCTTTCTGATCAGAGATGTTCAATCTGTGTCCCTGAAAAGATGAGTATATTAAATGTTGTAGTTGATCAGGAATTGATACTTAGTCCTGACAAAAAAATTGTAATGTTTATTTTGTGGGTTTTTTTTGTTTTGGTTTGGGGTTTTTTTGGTTTTTTTTTCCCCCCCCGAGAGTGTGAGTGAAACGCAAAATGTCTTCCATACTTAGTAGTGTATTGTCAGGCAGTCTTGGTAGCCAGTTTCCTTGTTGCTAGTGTAGCAGGGGTGAAGGAAGAAGAGCAGAGCAACAGCAGGCATTCTTTGGGTGAAGGTAGGGGAACAGCAATAGCAGAAATTGTGTTAGAATTTTTAGCACGTTAAGAACTTTTTCTGGTAGAACTTCAACAACTTAACAACTTACTACACACTGCAATTTACTTTTAGAGAAGACTCTGATGCATGACTCCTGTTGATGTATCTGGAAGGAGTCATGAAAGGCAAAGGAAAACAAAATCATGGTAGGGAAGATGAAAAATTTGGAGGTTTGAAAGTGGGGACATATGCTGAATAACCGTGTGAGAATGGAAGGAAGGTAGTGAATTCTGGTGGGAAGAAGCAAGTGGTTCTTCTGGATATGCCTCCTGAAACCTGATTTTAGAGAAGCTGTTTTTGTGAAGGGAAACATGGGTACTTTTTTGGGAATGGGAGTTTTGTAAACAGGACTTAAAAAGTACTTATATTCTTGCTGCCTGGCCCAGGTCATAGAAGAAAAAAAAAACAACAAACAAACCCAAACAAATAACTGGCAAATCTGAAATTTCTAATAATTGGCAGTAGGAATTGCTCACAGGATCTGAAATTCTGTAGCTAGGCAAACAGGGCAGGGTTTTCCATTTTCTCTATTCTCAACTATCCACTGAGTTTCTGCAGGAGTCTTAACACATTTCTTGTAGAACATATGTACTCAAAAGAATTTCAGAGTAGCATAAAAATCTTGAAGTAGTTGTCAGGATTTCTTGTGTGAGCCTAGTTGTGTGGCACAGTAATTCTGTATGACTTAACATGACAACTAAGGCTCACACAGCCACTCCTCCCTGGTGGGCTGTTGGGGGAGAGAATTGGAGGAGTAAAATTGAGAAAACTCATGGGTTGAGGTAGGCACAGTTCAACAGGGAAAGCAAAAGCTGTGGACACAAACAAACCAAACCACTGAATTCATTCACTGCTTCCCCTTGGCAAGAAGGTGTTCACCCAGCTTCTTGTGCATCCCCAGCCTTCTCCTTGGTGGGGTGGTGTGAGGAGCAGGAAAGGCCTTGACTCTGTGTAGGCACTGCTCAGCAATATTGAAAGCATCCCTGTATTATCAACATTGCTTTCAGCAAAAATCCTAAATATAGCCCCACACCCATACTATGAAGAAATTTATCCCAGACAGAACCAGCACAGACTCTAGTCCCAGTTTATTTAAGAAAAAACAGTCAGAACTGTGAGGTCAATGAAGCTGCAAATAAAACATGACAATTTAAATTCAAGCTTATCCTGTTATTGCTGAGTGGGGAGAACACTTGTAGGTTAATGGACTTCGGGAAATGCTGCATTCTGGTCTGTAAAGTCACATACAAAAGGTATACTTGTTGAATTTCCAGGTGCTACAAGTGTCACTGAGGTGCCCTGCTACTTCTTGTTTGTTTGGTGTGGTTTTTTGTTTTTTGTGTTTTTTTTTTTTTTTTTAATGCTTGAAACACACAAATCTGAGTTGCTCAAAATAACACTGGTTTGCCTCTAGCCCCACCAGCACTCTCTGCTTCCCACAAGCCATTCTTTGGGCTTTTCTTATTTCTGCTCAAAACCAGTTCTAAGATCTGGCAGCAGAACTTTGCATCTTAAAACCATGAGTGCATTTCTTTCTCTTTTGCAGAATTTCAGGACTAAATCCTTTGCTAGCCTTTTCAGAAAGGAATTTAATTGCTCCCAAGCCAGGATACTTTATGCCAGGTTTCAGCCTGTAACCACTTCTTACTGCCAAGTTCTGAACCCCTGAAATAAGGGCTTATAGAACTGCTGACACAACTGTAACTATAATAATGCGAATGACACCACCATAACACTAATGATAAATGGCATACATTTAAAAACATTTAAAATGATCATAGCCTTAAAGTCAAACACATCTGGGAAATATTAATGGTATATGAACTGCCCTGTGTGGATCTGAATTATGAAGAGCATAAAGATGGAAAGAGATAAATTGCATAATAAATCACTTTACTTATTGTATTGTTTACTTAAAAAAACCCATATATACTTTCTGTTTATGCAGCATGTCAGCTGTTTGAAAAAAGATGAATAGTTCTAAATTCATATTTATTCCAAAGAATGAATATTTAGCACTCAGTGGTGTCACACTGACTTCAGAGAAATAATTACAGTATATGGTTTTACCAACGATGATGCTCAGAGGCCATTGAGTTTGTATATATTTAGTATGGTTTTTATCCTCTGATCAGTTTGGTCTTCATTTCATGAATTTCTAGAAGTCAGGTATTCAACCTTCCTTTCTAATTTGTCAGAAATGGCATACACAGCATTGTCTCTGGGTGCTAAATGGATAATTGAAGAAAATATTTCACAGTGTTTAATCACTTACTGTATAACCCTGATTCTAGAATGATTACACATGTTGTGAGATTTTATTTTTTCCAAATAAAAGCCACTTTGCCAATATGATTAAGCACAAGGGATTCAGGGACCTTTGATAATCTGTCTTACCTAGAAGAATGTTTTTTTCTGTATGAATAAGTCAGATGGACTTATTTTAAAACGTTTAGTGGGTACTGAAATACTGATAGTTTATTGGCAAAATTCAGAGGTGGATCTGAGGCATGAAGATTTTTCAGGGGGCTATTTGTGGGAAAAAAGCCCCAAATTGAAGTCATAAACATCTCTCTTATCCTGTTCATGCATGGATCAGGTTGTCATCCATTGATTCTTATCCTTTTTCTTTCCTTCTCTCCTACAGTCTACTTATAGGAAAGTACTGTGGGGTTTTTGTTGTTGTTTTTTAGGTTGGAGGGGTTTTTTCGTGTTTTTTTTTTTTCATTTTGGGTTTTTTTTATTTTGTTTTTTGTTTGTTTGATTTTTTTTTTTTTTAATATACATTCTTTTTTTCCCCTTAGCTTTTTTTCCAGTAGGAGTAATTTTTTAAAAAAAAGGTCACAGAGTATAGAGGGTAATTTTCTGCTTCTGCATTTAGGGTACTGAAAAGGAAAAATATAATTATTTTTTTTTATATACAAGCATAATCAGGAGGCAATGTTTTGTTTGTCAAATGACACAACTGGAGAAAGCTTTTGCTTCAGTACAGAAAAAGCACCAATAAAGTTCCCCAGAAAGATGCAAACAAAATGATCCCACAGTTCCCAGTTAACTAATATTAAAATCCGTAAGTCTTAGACTTTATTATTATGAATGTAAATGGTAACAGTTGTTGCTTCTGTACAGCTTACACAACAAATTAAAGAAGTGAGCATTAAGAGTCTTCAGAAAAGTAAAAATATTACAAAAAAGTATTATGAAGCTATTAATATTTAAAGGAGTTGTGATTTTTTTAAAATTATGAATTAGATGTTAATATCTAAAGGCCAAGTTCTGTGCAATGAAATTAAGTGCAAATAACAAAATAGTTTTATTTAATCCCACACTGTGATTTAAAGGAACCAAATCTTTAATATGCAAGTTTTCAGATAAAGGTAGGAAGATCAGCAGTTCCAATAGATGGAATGTCTCTCAGGGTATTTTTTTTTTATGAGAAAGGAAAGAAATAGTTTGGTAGCAGTTTTATATAATCTGCAGGTTATTTTAAATTTTATCTCTTGAAACATTTTTGTGTTGTATTGATTTTGTGTATATTGCTAAATCTTATTGCAATCAGTTTGAGAGATTAATTTGGAGATTGTTTGTAGCATTTTAAGTTCTTGGGTTTCTCTTCTGTTTAGGAGAATTTTCACCTGAATATTTTCCTTAATCTCATTCAAAAATCCTCAGCAAAATAAGATCTTGAGTCTGTGCAAGAGATCTGCAGACACGTTCATACCCAGAATTATTCTGGTTTTAACACTTAAAGGCACTGAAACACTGAATTGATACTACAGATTCTCTGTCATTTCTGTATTCTGTACAGATTATTTCACACTGCTGAAGTAGAATGTGTCCAAAATGTACTGTTCCTGCACAGGATAGCAATAAGACTGAGTACATTTAGTGATTAAGAGATATATATCAAAGTCAGAAAAACTTTGACATGATCCACAGTATCCCTTAATCCGGTGTCTTCTATTTTATTAAACGGTTCACTGTATTTTTGTATAAAATGGAAGTTAATGTGGGCTGCAGTCCAGAAAAGCACTTTAGACATGTACATAATGCTGAACATAAATAGTTTCAGTGACCTCAGTGGCACAGCTCATTAGTTTATATTTATTTATTTATTTATGTATTTAAGCATCCTATGGAATCAAGCCCACAGACAATGCATCCACGAAGGAAGGCCAGAATGGAGGGTAGAAACCCGCGAATTTAATTTCTTATAACCCAGTATTATTTTTTGACATCTGTCATAGCTAATGGAAGCGAACTACTGGTTGGTACTTACCAGTGAAAGAACCCAATTCTGGTTTATACACAAGAAACACTAATATAGAACTAACCTGTACAACATTACATGACTAAGAGCTTTTACTTTCTGGAACTCTTAAAAAACAAAGAAGTTCTTCTGAAGGATTTAAGTAAACATTAAAAAAGCATTATGATTAGTTGTGTCCTAAAATCAGCAGTGGCACAAGTTGTAGCATTCAAAAGTCTTAGGCCATCAGTATTATTTTGGGCTTGAGTTTCAGAGACCATGACGACTTTCTTCCAAAACTGTGGTGTGGGTGGTTGTTTGGTTTTTTTGTTTGTTTGTTTTGGGATTTTTTGTTTGTTTGTTTGGCTTTTACGGGGTAGAATGTATTTAATCACATCTGGCTGTGAGATTAATACTTAGAAATCAATTTAAAAGTGAGCAGTGTGTTGTCTGAATTCTGTGAAGTCTCTCATGAAAAGGTTACTCTAAAAAGCACCTGGGCATATATATTGCTTGCTTTGTGTTTCTTGAATATGTATTTGAGATGATGTCCCCTAAACCCCAATGTGGACTTTATTCAAAGATTGCCAATATATGTGTCTGTTGATTGTAGTCTTTGAATTATTGGTATGAATCAGTCAAGTACCTATTGATTCAAATAGATTTTGACACCTAAAGATCCTGTAGTGTGAGTGCCTGGAAGTGATAGAAAAGTCACCATTCTGTTTTACTTTCTCCATTTGAGTTGCTTTATACTACACTCGAGTATATTGAGCGGACAGACATGCAGCAAGAAGGCACCCAAAGGGATGCCTATGACTCCTCTCAAAAACTAGAGTAATAGTGTGGGTTTTTTCTCTCTAAGTGAACAGCAAAGAACCGTGTTGTGCGTGTGTAGGAAAGTATGTGAATACGTGTGTGTAAGTAAAAAGGCATGGGTGCTTATTTTGACAGTAAACTTTTGCCTAAAGAAAAACCATTTCTGAGTCCCTTGTCACAGGTTACTTATGCTCTGCCAGTACAGGTGTGACTGTAGCAGCCATAGGCATCCCTGGTCCAGCTTCAACCAAAAGCAGGCAAGCTGTAGCTATGTGGATTTCTGTGCATGTTACGTGCCCAAATATGCAAATCGCCTGCTGGCTGCCTCTCTGCAGCGTGCTGGGGGACCTGTGACATGTGGCATTGCCATCGTTCCACCCCTGCTACCTTTGGTCTGCCTGCACCCACCTATTCACACCTCTGCTTGCTGCTGGGGCAAAGCCCTGCTGGGTCATTTGGAAGGAAGTGTCTTGTTGCAGTTTTCTGCAAATGTGAAAATGGTCTTTTTCTAACACTTTTCTAAAGGGAAGGAACAGCATCAGACTGTATGGCGAACTCTATTGCAGTTTCTGTGCAGCCTCTGATGTTGGGTAAAGCACGTGCATTAATTGAATATGGGTCAAAGAACTGTATCCAATGAGTCTACCTGTGCTCCTACTTCTGTCATTTCTGATGCCTGAAAAGCTGTTTCCTCCACATGTTCTGCTTCAGATGCCAATGCATGCTCCAGGGAGAAGGACATACTTTGCATCTATGCATATCAAGTTGAGAATAATCTATCAGTTTTTCTCCCACCCAAACAAAAAGTGTTTGGAAGACTAAGGTTCAGTTCTTCTGCAGATGAATTATTTTGTATTAACTATTTTCTGAGAACCCCTGCCTTAAAAATAATAACAAGGAATCAAAGGCAGAATAAGGTCCTGTATTCTTCACAGTCCTTTGGCAATGGAAATAGGGTATGATATAATTCAATAATACTAGATTTATTTAGAATTAATTTCACTGAAGTAATTCAGAATCAAATACCTGCCTTCTCAGTAAAGGAAGGGAAAAACAACCCTGGTTGTGCTAAAAATGTGAACAGTAAAGAATCTGACCATACAATTCATTATAGCAATAGTGAATTGTACTCTCTACATCCAAATGTTTAAACTTCAGCAGTTCTCATGCAGATTAGGTAATTGTTTGCCTAACTGCCAGCTGTGAATTCAACTGCTGGTTAACTAGCCAAAAATGCGGATTTGCAGGTGAATAGAAATACTCATTTTACTAATGGTGGCAACTGCACCAAATTGAGATTTTTAACTTGCTGAACGTTTTTTATAAGTCATGCTGCTAAATATATTCCACACGTTTTCTCCTACCTCTTCATATTTCACCAATCGTTTCAAATATATGCTTTAAAGTCTGTAGAAGTGCACAGTTCTCAATTTTGTTAAAACTCCCTTTAAACCTTCTGTTTTTCAGATAACAAAATTTAACCTATGCATATTTTATAATCTTAATTAGTGAAAAAAGTTATTTCTTTTAAATGAAATTGTAACAATGGAGTGCTATCAGACGCTTGGCTGGACACACTTTAAAAACCCAACATTTTCCTGGTATATCCCTGCCGGAGTAAGTCTATCTGCTAAAAGTGTGTGGGAAATCACAGCCCTTGCTAATACCTTTGTGGCAGCAAAACTGGAAAGTAAATGGAAGAGTACCAGAATAAAGGTATAATAGTTTATTCCATTTAGGGAACAAATGCAATGTAATATCTTTTCTTTTTTTTTTTTTTTTCTTAGCCTTTGCCAGTATAGGTTAAGCTACAATTGCACAGAATGTGGGGACAGGGGAGTTGGTTTGGTTTTTGTGAAACACTGATTTGGGGATGTCTATAAAATAATTCAAAGAACATCTGAAAAATGTGATCAAAGAGCCATGTTAGAATTCAGGAATGCAGAAACTTTTTTTTCTTTTTTCTTTAGAGCCTATTTTTATTTTTTCATTCAAGTAAAGAGCTATCGAGCTGTAAAAAAGACTGCAAATTCTTTTGCTTCTGTCTTTGAGTTTAGTCTTTCACATGTTTTGTAAGTATCTTTTGCCATTTTGCGTTATCTTCAATTAAGTAACTTTTCAGTACAAGATATTTTGATATTCTGTACATTCTCAGTTTTTCAAGAAATAAGCTTATACATTGTGGCACATAAAACAAAAGCAGAAAAGACACAAGAATGCAGCTGTTTATTACTGGCTGATGAAGAAGTAAATAACTTTTTGGGACCATCTGCAAAGCTTACTCATGTGGCCTCTGCTTTTTACTGCCATAGAATGTAGCTTTTGAATTAGTGGCGAATTGGAGCTCTGAAATTATCACTACTAATCACATATTGTGAAAGAATGGAAAATACACTGTTCACAGAATCACTAACTATTGCTTGATTTTACAGTTACTGTATTTGCTTTCTGTGACAGTGGCATATTCTGTCATGTCTTGTCTTTCGCCTTATCCCCTCTTAATAGAAAGAGCTAGTAATGAGGGAAAGGTATGCCCCTAATTCAAGGTTAGGAGGTGAAAAGGTTTAATCTAAATGGAGTCAGAAGGTTTTCACCTCTCGTTTCACTATGGACTCAAAGAAGGCAGCCCTTCACAAGGTGAGGGGAAGACAAGCAAAACACAGAGCCTTTGGAAGCAGTAGCAAGGTGGAGCAGGGATGTGTGTCTGTCCAGCTTCTTGTTCTGAATGCTGCTATTCTCTAGCTGGGAAAGAAATTGTAGGGGAGCCATGGTTAAATTTTGTGTACGTGTGGGATAAGACTAAAGGGGCAGAAGCATCTGTCTGATTATGCAGCAGTTCAGCTGCAAAGGTCAGTTCAGTATCTCAGGATTGTGGGAGAATCAATTCATCTGTGAAACACATAGGAGGGGAGGGAAGGACATGGGGGAGATACCTCTATTGGTGCTGCCCCAATTTGATACTGTTCAGGAACTTGCTGAGGATGCATGTCATCCTATCATCCAGATCATTAAAGCAGACATTAATTGATATTGGCTCCAATGATCTCTGAAGGACACCAGTACTAAATTAGTTGCCAGTTGGACTTTGTACTAGTGATCACAGCATTTTGCTGGTTCAGATAATTTTCTGTTCACTTCATAGTGCACTTATGCAGCCTGTATCTCACCAGTTTGACTAGAAGGACCTACTGGGAGATTGTTGAAATTGTAGAAAAGAAGGCTTAGGGGGGATCTTACTGCCATGTTCAATACATAAAGGTAGCTACCAAGAAGATGGGGACTTCTTTCTTTTACAAGGAGTCATATGGAAAAGATGAGGGGTAATGGGTGCAAGTTACTTCTGAAGGTATCCTATTGGACATCAAAAGAAAACTGTTCACAATGAGACCAGTTGGACATAATCTCCCTATGGAATTGGTGGATTCCCACACTTTGCACAGTTCTAGTGTCAAGACTCAGCTTGACAAGGTGCTGGGACATCTCAACTAAACCATGTTCTTACTTAGAAAGGTTAGACTAGGGTATCCTTGAGGTCCTTTCCAACCTGGTAATTTCTTTGTAAAGTCAAGGTAAACCATATCACTGCTTTTCCTGCATCCAACTTAAACATCTCATAAAAGGCAGTTGAATTGGTCAGGTATTATTTGCACTTGCTAATTCATGCTTGCTGCTGCCAGTCACTTCTAGTCTTTCATGTGCTTGGAAATAGCTTTGGAAAGGGTTTACTCCATAGACTTACCGATGAATACTGGGGCTGTTACTGTAAAGCTTCTTCCAGTTCTATAAAGCAAGCTTCATCTACTTCATTTTCTTGATCATGTGGTCTGTTGCAGGTGCCTACCATGACATCATGTGTGTTGCTTTATCCTCTTATCCATACCTGTAAGCTCTCAGCTGACTTACAATGGAAGTACTCTTTTCTTCCTGTTTATTTCTGAGCTTCCCTTCCCACTGTCCCTGAACGTGGAGGGCTGGGGCACACCAGGCTGCTCCAAGTAAACAGCAATCAGATGGTCCAAAGGCATGGAGGGCAAAATGGGGTGACATGCCCCTTGGTGAGAGGGGGAGGTGCACCTTTTCTAATATTCCTTAATATACCTCCCCTACCATCTGACCTCAGTCTCCATCCTTTACTGCTGAAGATACCCAAGCCTGTTTACCCTGTCTGAAGGCCTTAGGGTCAAAAGGCCAGATATCCTCTCTCATTATATGAAGCACAGGTGGGAATTTGAGAGCTGAAAAGTAGTTTGTCTTTGAAAACATACAAATGACTGTAAATTGAGCTTTATAGGAACCCAAAATAGGTGGGAGCAGACCCAAATATGTGTATGTGAACAAGCGTGTGTACACAAAATGTAGATGCTGCTGTCTTTGAATGCAGGATCTCTGGGAGCAATGTACTACCCCACCCAGGCTGAAGGCTGCAGGTCACAGCAGAACTCAGGGAAAAGAGGGAGGTGAATGGAGAGCATGGGAGCATGGGATCCATTCCAGGGAGCTGAAATCCAACAAGAGAATTAGCCAGTGCTTTTGGAACGGCACTCTGCAGCCCCCTACGCTGACAATGGACACTCGTATCACAGAATACATCTTGTGCAGAACGCATTTGTTTTGAGTGAAAGGGGGTTAAAAGACACTGAAAAGAGGATAGTGAAGAATATTACTAGTCTGGTGTGTGAACTTGTACTGGAGTACTCAGTGATCCATAGAAAGGGATTCTGCTGCTATGTGTGAGGGCTGCTAAACATATAAGAAGAGGTTCTTCCTGATAGCCTGCTGCAGAACAGATAGAGGGAGGGGTTCTATATATCTAGTTAGGCAGCCAAATAATAGAGATTATTTACAGCTTTATTTCAAGAAGCAGTTGTAAGAGTTGATGAGGATGATGTTCTCTCTTTTAGTCAGTTTGAGAGACAGGAAAAGAGAGTTTTCAACTGCAGTATGAATAGACAAGGGAAGGTGGTCCAGAACAATCTCTATATTTAGGACTTTCATTTGTACATTTTCTTGCAAACTAAGCTTTTGAAATATTATTGATTGTGGAGTTCCATTCTGTAAGAAAAAAAACCCCAAACAAACCATCTGTGTGTATTTCTGGTTGTGCTTCAGTCAGAGGTGTACACATTTAGAAGAAATTGAGTATTGCAGGGAACCAGATGTTGTGACAAACCCCAGCTGAGTTTTTGGCATCTAATGGCTATAGTCACCTCTTTTGAGCTAGAGCAGAACACACCGTGCTTGCCTCTGCAAGTGGGACAGGTTCTGTACACGGGAGTGGAGGTTGAGTTTTCATCAGTTATGGTGAATTTATACTTAAATTCCATAGAGGTGGATCCTAACATAGCTGTCAGAACTACGAATAGCATGTTTGAAGTCCGTGGAGCTGATAAGTTGTGAAGAAGTATAAGAGATAGTTAAATAGCACTGACTATAAATCATTGTGAAATATTAAAATGACCTTTATTACAGTTCTAGCACAAAAAAAAAAAAAAGTGTTTGAATGCATGGGTTAAAATAATGGTGAATGCATGGGTTAAAGTAATGGTTTTATTAATTTAAGGCTCCACAGTTCTCCCAGGAGGTCATGAAGTCACAAACTGCGATAGAAAGCTGGCTTTTTTTTCAGGACCTCCAATTGCTTAAGGATGTGTAAACAGTTCATAAGGCCAGATAGATCCCAATTGGCTACAGATCTGAACGGCCTCATGAAAATGTTATTTCAGTTAACATCTAGCTGGTTTTAGCCAGGATTTTACATCCGTCAAGCCTCAGTTTGTTTCAAAGACTTTGCTGCATATTTTAAGGAAAAAAAAAAACCAAAAAAAGCAAAGGATTCAGGTGAGAAAAGTTACACTAGCATAGTGTGAGAAAAGCTTTTAGAACGACAGACTGCTTCTGAAACTGGAAAGTGGAAGTAATTAACAAGTGAGTTTTGCTGTATTTGTTACAAACCACTATGAAGGGAAAGAAATCAAGTGAACGGAGGCCCTGAGGAACCTGGCACAGATCTGTTGTAAGATCCCATTAGAATGCAATTCAGGAAGTTGGCTGCCATTGTATTTGCCATGGTTATCACTGGCACACTGTGTATTATCTATTTCTCTCGGCTACTGAATAGAGATATAGAAACATATGCTGTCAATTATGTTGCAATCTATTTTTTTTCTGTGATTTCAGTATATGGTTGGTTCCACCAAAGTCCAAAACAAACCACACCGCTGCCCCAGCACAACCTTAGGTTACTAATGGAGCTGGGGGAGAAGATATTGACTGCCTGTGTTTATTAATATTTTGCACTTTTTATATTTCTTGCTAAGGATTTCTAAAGGAATGGTAATTTTGGCCAGATTCCAAGCGGGCAGTTTCATTCTGGCAACCCTTATTGTTCCGACAGCTCCAGATGAATATGTAGTCGTGCTTCTATCCTTGCCCTTCCTTCATGAATATGTTAAGCTGGTACTGTTTAGAGATGTGTTCCCACTCATTCTGTGCTACCCGCTCCTATAAGAGCATCTATACATCCATGTGGTAAACTGGATTAAGGAACCTGTAAATTAACACAGTAAAAATCACTTAGTAACTTTAACCTTACCTATTTCCAATGCAGGTCATAGTATGGTATACAGTACCAATGTTGAAAGGAAAGTGATTTCTTTCAGCTATAATATTAGTCTCTGCCAGTTTAATGTGATTGTATAGCTGGGATCTTGTTATTTATTCCTGTACACACCTCCCAAATATAACGTGTTTTCAGTAGCACGTGAAATGATACCTATATTCACTTGTGTCCAGCTGTTCCAAGTGAAGGGCTAAAACTATTTCAGAAAAGTCAAGGAGATGCAGTCTCTGCTTTGAAAGATATTCTATTCTGTTTCCTTGGCACAGGTCTTTTTGCTTTTTTTTTTTCAGGAGAAAATAATAGGAGTAGTAGTAATGGTAATAATACCACTAGTAATATCCCACCAAGTGTTTGAGTGTTTTATGGAGAATTTACTAGCTAATAAGGTAGAGATAGCTCTTCTATACCTCATCCCTAATGTATGTGTCTGTGTGTCAGTCTCCAAATACGAGAGCTGAATGCGTTTCCTTTATTTTCCATTTTTGCGTTTTTTCCTTTTTTTTTTATTTTTTTCCCCCCCTTCCCTTCTCTTTTATTCGCCTGTTTTATCCATGTTGGGAGAAGGATACTATCTTTGAGGAAATGATCCCTAAGACAGGTCAACCCAGATTTCTTCAAACTTACTGAGAGACAAAATGAATGGCAACTGGTTTGTGTCATGATGTTGTATGATGTGCTGGGATATGTGGCCACATGAGCGTTGTTCCTGCAGTAGCAGTAAAAGCAGCGGGAGGCAGCATCCCATAGCAAAGAGACTCATTAAAGTTCTTAGGTTTTCAAAGTGTAGGGTGCAGGGATTACATGTTTAGTTCAACATCAAGTATACAGTTTATTTATAGATATGTTTTCAGGACTGCTGTTTAGGTACACCAGAGTTCTTTCACCTAACCCACAGCCTGGACTTCACTGTGTGGACTTGAGTCATAAATTCTGATTTTTTTTCAAGAGATCCCTGTGTAATCTCACTGAAATTAATGGATTACTTTTATGAATAAGCTTTCCAGGTTTGGGATCTGTGAGGATTTGAAAATGTATTCCATAAGCTATATTTCAGAACAGCTTCTCCAGCAGGCTGCTATTGTGAGTGTGGGTCAAATAAGTGTTTGTGCTCTTAATTGCACTAGAAATGAGTTGTAGGACTGAAATTAGAAACTCATACCACTGACAGCCTCTGATATCAGCATTATTTGTATAATTTATATATAAGCTCCTGCTCAGCGCACCCAAAAAGCATCTGCCAAAATATGTAATACAGATTATATCATCTTTATGAAGGGATGGAAGAATACTAGTGGCTCTTATTTTATACTTAGAGTCTGATATTAACTGCTCAAACAAGAACCATGTTCCAATATTACAAGATAGAGTGCAGATCCAAGGGCAAAATTTGGCTCTGAAGAACTGAATAGAAATTATTCTTAGAAAGGCTTCAATTATCTCTGCAGTAAAACTACTAGAATCCTCATTTTCGTCACTAGAGACACTTGATGAGAGTAGCAGATGGCCACACAAAGAATCCATGCTATTTTATTTGAGATTTTAACGTAAACTGAACTCGTAAAATATTTTAAATAAGACTTTTAAAACTGACACAAGAATTCTTGGTTTTTGAAGGCTGTAGGTCTAAGCAAATCTTTAAGTAACATGAAAATCAAACTTGATTTAACTTGTTCTGTTATTGTCATACAGTAGTTAACTTTTTATTGTCCAAATCTCCTAATGTTTAATCTTCTTATGTATCAGGCTAATTGAAAAAAAATAAAAAAATTAAAAACATGCCAGTAATGGTCTCTAAAGCTGCTTAGTGGTTTTGGCATTTCAGTTGAAAACTACTTGGTAGAAAAAGTTCCTTCTACTTGGCCAGAATTTTAGCACTGGCTTTGGTCTGTGTATGGCTGTCACTTTTCAGGCGTGCTGGAGGCAATTATGAAACTCTGGATTTTGATTTCTCTACAGGAGAGAGTCACAAACTGAAGGCTCTGTACACACGGGTGTAATCTTCATAGCCCCTGACACAGGTCACCTGAGCACAATAATCAAGATCCCATTTTGTCATGTCAGTAGTATCTCTCAGTGGGCTGGTGACGTGGGAATTAGTATTTGCACCTTATTAAAGCTGTAGTAAACCCTGTTGCTTAGTGAAGTCCCCAGGTGCCTGAAAGGCATTAAGCATCACACAGATACATCGACTCCTTCTGCATTACGAGCAACACTTCAGCTGCTTTTTCTCCCTTGCTCCTAAAAGCACAGGTTTTCTTGTCCTGCATTTTTGAAGTAGACATTCCTAAGAATAGAAGTAATAGCTGTGTAAGCTGAAATCACAGCCACTGCTGTTGTCAACAGTCATGGCTTAATTAGACTGATTTTCTGTATCTCTCATCCTTACGTAGAGATTAAAAGATCTGTGAGGTGTGCTATGGCCAGTATAGAAAGGAGTTTATGAAGTGCAAGCCTGAAAATCTTGGTGTAAAAAGAGTACTAAATAGGCAAATTCTCTGAGTAAAACCAAATTGTCTCATAAAGGTTAATTCAACATAAGCTTATTAAAGTCATATTTAATATGTTTTATCTTTCTGGGGTTTTGTTCTCCATTCACTTTTTCCAGACATTTAGTCACATTGCTGAGATGAGCACATATCCCAATCGAACAGTTATAGGATTATTAGTACATGATTCCCACTTGACAGTGAAAGGTTTGAGATTTAATTTGTTCAGCTGCTGTGAGCCTGCTGAAACAATTGTGTACCAAAAGGAGGATTCTACATTTTTTTTCTCATTTTGTTTTTCAAATATTTACTTTTATGAAATCACTTAACACTAAGGGTCTGTGTTGTCCTTTGAAATCAATGGAGTTGGGCAGGCACATCTGGTGACAGAATTAGATTCTGAGATTCTGCTTATATTTTCTTTTTTCTGCCTTTAATTCTTCAGTGGTAGGAGTTGCCAGTACTAGTATTTAAGAAAAACAAAAACCCTGTCTTATTTAAATTCAAAATGTATCATTTCAACTTAGATGTTTTTTTTTCATATTGCAATATTGCAGTTGCTTATCTGTCTTTCTTGTAGTAATAGCAACAACATTAACTGATGCCAGATTACGTATTTATATCAGGGATCGGACTGCAAATTCATTCTTTTCCAGAGAGGCAGAAAGATTGTGTAAAACTGGTGACCACATGTTGACAGGCTGCATGATTTAACAAAACCAGAGGCAATCATTTCAAAGAAAAATGTTTTATTTTCTGCCAGCAGAGCATAATGGAGAGAAATTGGCTGGTATTATTTTTAAAAATTGCTCAAATCACTGTAGTTAGTATAAAATTGTCTCTGGAACTATTTCCTGTAAGTTAACCAGACATATGATTGTATCCTTTCTATTTTGAATACGGAAGCTCACATTTCATCTGTCTTGTGTAGAGCCCGTCAGGTATAATAGCTCTTTGTGATGGTTCCTTCTTTTCGTCTTCGTTTTCTGTAGCTAACCCCCCACCCACAAACCTAATACAATTGCTGGTTTTAAGCATCAGTCGGTAGCTATTACTAGCAGTCTAGCAGTCATTGCACCTCTTTCTCCTTCTGATGAGCTTGTAGATCTATCAAGAGGTAAATTCCAAGATAATATACAGATGTATATTGGTTTTCTTTCCTCTTGACTCCAAAGTATTTCTGGTTTACTTGCCTGAGGTTTTCACAGAGATGACAAATTTTAAATAGGGTATGGTGGCATTTTCAAACACAGCTTCCAGGCCATCTTTTCACTAGAATCAAGAATATGCCAGTACTAATTTTGAAGATTCCACCTTAACATGTGGACATGTTTTGAACATCTTTGTGAGTAACGGCTTTTGGTGACTGTCTCAATAATTAATAATTAAAACCATGGCCAAAGGAATATTCTATGTCAGAGTCTTAGTGTATGTGTCTGGGCATACTTTGGTGATTACTTGAAATCGAGAGCCGTGAACACCACTACCAGTGTTTTTGAGGTCTGGGTGTACTGTCCATGTTGAGCCACACTGCTGGTTGATGGCTAACAGAAATCTGAGGGGTTTTCAGCGGCCTTGGAGGAATAATAATATTCTGCCATCAGCCCATCTGTGACAAATTATGCTGTTTGCCCTCAGTGATTCACACTGATGCTTTAAATACTCTTCATCCCTGTTCACCTTCACAGGTCAGCCCCACAGTGATGGAGTGTCCTGTAGCAGTCTGAGCACTAGGGAAGATGGCAAAAAGGTTAGGAGGAGAAATGCTGGTCCAAGTCGGATGGAGTTTAAAAATTGAATGATATTAAAGCATCATGCTGTGGCTGAATAATAAGGAAGTAAAGTTGACTTAATTTTGATTTATTTCCTTATTACTAATTATTATTATTTATTACTATTACCATCTATGTAACTGCTCTGGACAGGTAACAGTCCGGTCAATCCAAGCAGTCCATGCTGGGAAACATGGGAGTCTTTCTCTCCATGAGGAATTTCAGTTCATTGGGTAAATGAAAAAAAAAAAAATCTGGATAAGCAATAAATGCATATCTTGTGCTAAGGAAAATTAAGGAACTTTTACAGGATGTCTCTGTTTCTGAGTTCTGCCACTTTAACCCAGTTCTTTCATTTTACACCAAAAATTCTGAGGTAATGTAAAAGAAACTCTTTCTTCATTGTCTTCAGAGCAAGTGATTACTTTGCCCCTCAGAAATAAAATCAAGAAATGATTCACTGCAGTCAGTCCAGATTATACTGAGATAATTCTACATGCCTGGGAGACAATATGTTGGCTTCTGGAATTAACGAATTGTTTTCTTTTTCCTATTTTATGTGCTCTGTAGCCTATGGAACTTACCAGATCTTTTTCAATTTCTGAAACACAAATACTGACACTGTCCAGGAAGAGCACACAGGGGAAAACACTCAACTGATGTTGTAGTTCATAGTTATATCTTGCTGTCTCTTTCTTCTGGGAACCCCATGTGGAAGGAAGCACTTGAGTTTTCTTAAGAGGATCAGAGCACTGTAGTCCAGTATTAGGCTGTTTCAGATGTGAACTAGAATAATCTTTAAACATAACAAATTGAAACATAGAATATGGAAAATTAGGTTACTCACTGATGATTGCTACTGGGTTAAGTGTAGGATTTTTTTTAGGTTTTTTCATGTTGACAAAAAGAGACTGCTAAAATGAAGACTAGAAAGTGAATGATGGCTGAGTTTTAGTCAATTGAGTATCTTGTCAAATGGAAGGTAAAGGGGTTACTTGATCATGGCCTGTAATTACCCAGGCAGGAAGAAGATAGCACGTATTTGGAATTTGTTTTGTTTAGTGGACAAAGGAATTGCAAGATTCACTGGCTGAAAGCTGAATTCAGCAAAGTTGAAACTGAAAATAAAACACAAAATGTTAATGGTGAGGCTAATTTAGACATTGCAGCTGCTTAGTGATAGAAATTCTTTACTTCTTCGAGTTTCCAGATTAAGACTGATAGTTTTGCAAAAGAAACCAGAAATACTGGGTTGCCTCATGATGAAGATAGTTCCTGGATAATCATAATATTCCTCACTGATCTAGACCTGTGAGATTTTGCTAGGAGGTACTTCACCTGCTGAGTGATTTAAGTGGCCACTTGAGGCAAGGAGCTTTTAAGGAGGGATCTTACCTCTGGATCTTGTTTTCTTTCCTGGTTTGCTGCTAATCATATTTCTTGAGCTTGGTGGCTCGTTGGCCCTTTCTGAGGAAGATTTTTTTTCAAGGAGTTTTCTCCTTAGTTGAGGTGTAGCCTGGGCAGTCATTGTGCATTTTTTGATGCCTTTGATGCATGCAGTCTGATGGATTTAGGTTATTGCTACTGTTATTTGTAGCTGAATGTTACTGAATAATATAAACATTACTCAGGATATGAGATTTATTTCTCAACAGCTAAAATGAGGCTTTTGGTTAACTGTTACATTTTACTTTTCGGGTTGTAATTGATGATGCAGATGTTAGAGGGAAGGGTTTTGACATGACTGGTTCAGTCTTAAAGTGCTTGTAGCATCAGGTGTACTGACTAATTAGACTGGTTTCTGAGGAGAATTGCTTTGGGTTATACCACCTCTGGAAACCTTATCTAGAAATTTTATCTTAGGTCTGCCATGGGTGCTTGAAAACTGAAATATGCAGCAGCATACCTGCAGCATGGTAATTACCACCGTGTGAGGAAGTTCCCGGCCTGGGTTGAGTGCATGGCCCCTGGCAGCAGCAGACTCCTCTTGGCATTTCAGGAAACACATGTGCCCAATAATGTGTGTGGCTGCTACCAATGTCTGTGAGTGAAACAAGGAAGAAGCTCTTCCTTCAGTAGTGATGTGGGTTACATTTTTTTTCTTGCTTTATCAAAACTGCAGAAAATACAACATCATGTCTTTTTCGTATGACCTTGTAAGTCTTGTGTTATGCACCTAAAATCCACACAGTCGTATAACTAAAAAATGGTTCAATAAATTTTTATCTATCTACATATAAAATTTCATTTTGGGGACCAGCTGAGAACCAGCATAAAAAATTTCAAGTGAAAGATTATTTCTTAAGGAAGGTTGTAGCAGACTGAAACTAGAAAGAATTTTCATTAATCTGTTACACTTAAGCAATTCTACTATAATGCACTGAAACATGGTAATGCAGGCAGTGTTTTTAATAAAATGTTAAATATAGAATCAAATCCTCTGGGGGCTAAGTACTTCAACCATTTTTGTAGGTTTTCTTCTATTTATTCATTTATTATGAATGGAATGGAAGATGTCATGGAAGAAAGGGGACTTCTTTTTTTTGTGAGTTTCTTAGCATTCTGTGGCTCGTTATTATATCTCATCTTCTGAAGAGGTTAATTTGAGGGTGTGAATATTATTTAGTTTTGGTTTCTGATATGACATTTTTAAAAAAACTTGGTGACTAACAAAAACTGGAAATTCTTGACTAGAGGGGAGACTTGTGGAAAAAGAAACATGTAGGAGGAATAAAGCCATTCTTGGAAAATGTCAATACTGACTTATGGAGGAATTTTTGGCTTTTGTGTGTTCTTTTGGGGTGGTGTCTTTTAAGTCATTGTTCTGTGTCTGAACCTATGCACTTACCTGTTTTTGTTTCTTAAAACTCCATACTTCATACCCTACTGCAAATACTGTGTCAAATAGAAAATAAATGGAGTCCTTGTGCAAGGAAACTTAGTGGAGAAGGTAGCCTGTCCTGGACTGTGCAAGCAGTAATCAAAGTTACTTCAGCAGCACTGTGTGTGAAAGAGGCACGTGCTTGTGAAAACCTTCCTGGCTTGTGCTCTACTGAAATTATTTTACACTAAACTACTCTTAGCGCTCAAGCCAGAGGCCTAGAAGTGAAAGGCCTTACAGCTCATTTGTAGTCAACTGAGGCAATGGTTTGACAGCTGAGGCTGCCCCTTGAAGTGGGGAGCTTGTGCTTTGAGAAAAATAGGCTTCTACCAAGCTTGCACAGGCAGCAGGGTCTTCCTAAGACTGAAAATAAATAAAAATTGCATGCACGCCTTCTTTTGTGATTTCAACAGATGCATCTGTACTGCAGCTCAGCTATTGCTGCTGATTATTTTTTTTAATTAATTTTTAATTTTTTTTTTAATGTGCTTGGAGGTATTTTTAAACTAGATAGCTTGAGTATCAATGATGGAATGACCTCTGTAAGTACAGGTTTCATCACAGGTAGCAAAAACCATGCCAGGCTCAGGGCTGACACTGGTCATGCAGCACATAGTCTGTCCCGTTGAAGCTGTGCTGTTGTCATCACAAAAGAACTCACTTGTGCCTCTAAATTGCAGTAGCCCTTTAGGTTTGCAGTGCTAGTGTGTCCTATATCCCTCCAGCTCCTCTTCACAGAAGGTCTTGTCAGAACTCCTATTAGTAGGGTTTGTGACTACACCTTGCATGTGTTCAGCGCAGACCCATCAGTATAAGCATAACTTTTAGATGTGAAGGAGAAAATGAAGAGATGAGGTTGATAATTTTAAGAGTGAGTAGGGAAATAAAGCATAAGTTTTTTAATTCACAAAGGGGTCTTGGTATCACAGTAATTGAGAACACACAACAAAGAAATTATTTATGTGGCAGCAGTGAAAGAGAGAGGTTAAAATTCTCGCCTTTATTTCCTGACTCGGGGAACTAAGTTGGGGCAAATAGTTACAGAGACCACAGCCAACTCTAACAAAATTCATATTTAGGTCATCTGTAAACAATCAGGGGTATAGTAATAATCTGGCAACAGTGTGCCCATGCTATTTCTTTGGTTACACTTAGAAATACTATAGTAAAACTGCACTTTTCATCCTATGCTGAATAAATTACTTTACATATTCGGTAATATATTCTCCTGTCGCATAACTCTTGTTATTGTTAATTGGAATTGCTTATGCTCATTGAGGGAGGAATACTTTTCATCCTGTTTTGAATGAAAATCTGTAATCTTGAATTTGTTTCTAAACTTCAGTCATGAGAAGAACAGTGCAGGAAATTGCTGCTGTTCCACCAAATTAGCTTCTCAGATATCCTTTTAATTGGAGACCATAACTCAGATTCTTAGTATTTTAGGAAGCTGAACAATACAAATTGAAATACAGATATTTCTCGTAAGGGCTCAGTTCAAAGGCAGCTTTTATACACAGATGAGTCTGCTAACAAATAGCATGTCATATGATAATGAGACCATGTTTTCTTCCGCAGTTTCACATTTCCTAACTGCACTGCTGTGAAGTAAGTGGAGTGTTTATCTGCTCTCTTTTAAACTGACAAATCTCTGCTAGGGATGAGTGTGCCCACTATAGACAGAACATAGGTATACAAAAATACCACCCAGCCTAAACTTGCAATCAGAAACACACCGGTTCCAAATGCAATATATTACGCTTGTTCAGAACGTTAATTTCTGCCAAAGTATTCTGTTTTTAATGTAAAGACTTCAATTTATGTTTAAGAACAAGCAAACTATAGCACTTTGACAGCCGTTCACACTTAATTTCTTTGCATTAAACCAACAGCATTCTTTTCCACAAACATCCATTGTTAGGACAATGCTCTCAGACGGAATTTATGAGAAATGGAATTATGTTACCAAGGAGATAGCATTTACTATAATGAAGAGTAGATCCTAGAAAATGGCCCCTTTTACAGCAGCTCAGAACAGAGCCACAAAAGCAATTGATTGGTCTTGGCATTTAGTCTTATATCAGCTGTGTCATCCATAGCTTCAGGAGTGAGAACACTAATCTGAAGTGACATTTCTGTTCTGGCGGGCTTTTCTGCCCTGATGAAAGCAATTACTTCATTCCTAAATGATAATTTGCAGGAGTTTCAACCACTTTAATTGATAATTTTTTGTTCTGAGAAGTTCAATTGTGAAGTGATTAGCTGATTTGGTAAATAGAAATTTAAGGTGTGAAATGTACAAGTTGCTCCAAGGTAAAGCGCTGTTTATTGGGTGCTGACAAATTGCTTGATAAAAATGCAGTTTCTCTATTATCATAAGGCTGGCAGTTTCTTGGTACAACATAGGAAGAAAAAAAAGATCAAAACACTAGTGTTCTGTTTGTAGAGTTTGGGCTCGAACTGGTATATCCAAGATCACTGAAGTGTTGCTCTGCCAAAGTGTACATTAGTTTTAAAACATAGTATAGGGATGGTGAGTTTGTAATCCTTAAAAACCTGCCAAATTCCTATTATCTTCTAACGACTCACTTTGGAAGTAAATCGTGTTACTTAAACATTACAACAAAGGTGCTTATTGCCGATAAAATGTTCAGTTTAACAATTAGTTCAAGCATATGCATTTTCCTTGAAACATGTTTACATATTGAAAATTAAATAGAAGAAACCTCTGGTCTCAAACGACAACCCCTAAGAAACAACCTGATCTCTTAATGATGTAGTAAAAAGCTTTAGTTAATACACATGTTGTTTTTCAGAAGTTGCACGTTGTTTTTACAGTAATTGCTAAAGCACATTTGGCAATATGTATTTTTGCTACCTACAAGAAAAAGAGGCTTTTTAATAGAAAGCAGTTCTGTGATATTTTCCTATATAGTGAAAAAATAATGGTCATTTCATGTGTTAAATGAGAAATATAAAGCAGAAATGAAGGTCAAACTGATTTAGCACATCAAACAGTCTTTGTCAGCCAAGCTTAATATATCCTGAGTTTGTGGAACAAATGAAATTTTGCTGCTATGTTACACTTTGCTTCCAAACAACCATTACAACTGGTTTTATATATTGTGTGAGCATCAGACCATCAAACAGTGCATCTTTACTGACGTGTTGCTGCAGTGATGATCTACAGCAGCAATCTGCCATTTATATAAGGGCAAAATGTGCATCTATATTTAGTTGTGAAATTGGCCTATTATACTCTTGATGTTTACAGAGGCTAACATAAATTAATGATGACAGCTATGAGCAGTGCATTAGTTAAGCAGCAGAGTTTTTACCTTGAACTTGAAGGTTCCAGCTTTAACTTCCAGCATATACTATACAGCTTTCTTCACACATTAAAGAGGCTTCTGAAAAAATTAATTTATCTTGGACAGCATTAAATGGCTTCAGTTTGTGGACTATGCTATTAAAGATAATGTTAGATAATGGTTTCATTTACATTTTTGGCTAACTTTTACACCATAAGAATGGTGATATTTATGGTGTGGCAAATATGATCACCCCGGAAAAGTTTTTGCTGATTGAAAGGGTCTGATTTGACTGATTTTGAACTTAGTCAGATGCCAGATAGCCCTTGTCTGATGAAAAAAATGGTCTGAGGAAGCAGCGTGGCTCACTAGGTTATGCGCTGTGCTTTCACCTGGAAGTCTCCTCATGCAGCTCGTGTCAGAGCAAGCGTAGGTGCTGTAGTAACTATAGATTCTAGTTAACTGTGACCACAGATCTGACAAGTATGCAGGTGTTCAAAGGTTCGCAAGTTAAAATGCTGAAGTCTTTGATGAATTTTTGATGGATGAATTTTTAATACAGGTCGACCTTTTTCCTTTGAGGCTGCATGCTAGATTACTTGATAAATAGTGAGACTGAGCAATGTTCGAATCTCCTAAGCAAACAAGTAGAAAAATCCATAAAACTCTGCTGTCTGACTTCTCAGATGTACTTAAAAAAAAAAAAAAAAAAAAAAAAAAAAAAAAAAAAAACTACCCTCACAAAAGTACTCTTCTCTTTCAAACAGCTTAACTGTTTTTTGTTAGTCTTGAAGTTCTTGTGTTCTCAGTTCAGAAACAATCTGTGTGAAAAGGCAGTCTATGAATAGGACAGTAGAAAAAAAGAAAAGCAAAGAAAAGGGAGAAAACATCAGTCAAAGTTTTTTCAGAAGAAAAAAATCCCCCAAAGATAGTAAAATGCTACGTAGAAATTGAAGGTAAATGTGTTAACATGGTTTCATTATGAGTTTTTCAGAACATACTGAGTTATTCTTAGGAAGTTGGAGAGTCTTTATTTCTTTTAATTCGTATCTAGAGGAATATGAGCTCTCCTGCTTCATTGTTTTTGTACTCGTGTCTACTATACTGAAAAATATCCAGTTTCATACATATTTGTGAGCTCTCTGTAGAGCATAAGCTTTAGAAAAACAAAAATAACAAAAAACCTTGACAACAGGAGGCTTTAGGCTTGTGCTGCCATCAGTGATGATACTTGACTTGCCAGTCGGGACTTTTTCAGTTTCAATATGTGCAGTTGTGTAGAGCAGGTTACTCTGCTTGACTTCCCCATCTTGCCCCCTCCCCTTTTTTTTTTTTTTTTTTTTCTTCTTAGTCTTAAAATGCACACTGCTGTTAAGATGGATATTTTCTTATTTTCTTGGATTGAACACTGTTTCTGAGGTGTCACTATCAACGAATACTTCTGAAAGAAACTTTAGGCATAAGAGTCACATGGAAGCAAAATAAATTAGGAGTTCAGAGAACGGAACAGTATCAATAGTGAAATGATCCAATTATTTGGAATATTTATTAAGTATAATTGTCCTGTGAGATCAGTGAAATGTCAGCGTTTTATAGGCCAGAGCATGGCCTATGGGTGGCCACCTATGGGTGGAATTGGACATTATCTTAATGAATTGCCCAGACATCAAGAATCAGTTTTTCTATGTAATTATTGTTATAAATGGGCTTAGCTACCCTCATTGTTTGCATTGGTCAGCTTGAAGACCCGGAAAAGAGTTGCCTTAAGAATGTGGCTAAGTGAGGGAACAGATAATCAATTATTCCTGTAATACATCAGAATGTATAAATATCAGCATTAGTTAACTTGTCATACTTGTGCACTATATGGCACTGGTGTAAACACAGAAGTTAGGAAAAGACAAAGAGAAACAAAAAAAAAAACAATGTGGGGAGGGATCAAAAGTTGACCTAAATATAGAAATGTCCACAGTACGGCAGTTCTATGTCATGTCATTAACACAGAACAAGGTAAGTAGATAGGATAGTTTTTGTATATTTCACGTGGAATTGCACAAATCCACAACTGTGGACTCAGGAGCAGCATACATTTATTTCCTTCTGTAATACTACAATTTAATTCAATAGGAAGCAAGCATTCATCAGTTCTTTATATTGGAAAACAAAGAATACAGAAAGATATATAAATTGAAGTGTCATTCAGAGCACCAATGGGGGTGGATCACTTAGCTTAATGTAATCTTTTTGGTCACAGATTCCTTGTGTGCTCTGATGTTTCACATCCTTCCCATGTATCTGATTTCTGTGAAATGAATGTAGCATCTCTCTGACTGTCTTTGGAGAGTTGTATGGTGTTTATAGTGGACCTTTTGATCCAGGAACCTAAAAGACTAGACTGATATAACACACGTGAATATTGCTTTATTCTCTGTAAAGCTTGTTATAAACATTATTAGATATTGTTAAGTGTTATTGTTGTAGTGTATCTGGTTTTGCTGCTGCTAATCCATATTGTTGTTAGAGGCTTAAGAAACTTGCTAGTGGTCGATAACAGCTGAATTACCATGTATGATAGTGTTTAGTATTACAAGAAAAAGTGCTCTGTTCTGGTATACTTACTGTGCTTGTAAACTTTTTCCCAAAATCAGGGAGGATTTCTATAGAATTATAAAAATATGCTGTGCATCCTTTGTAAGAGTTTGCCATACTTTGCTTAACGAAAGAATGAGCAATGAGTTAATGAAAATGAGCAAAAGCCCTGATGGTACACAGCTGACAAGCAAGCCCTTCTTGGCTGGAGCCATTCTATCTGGACCTTAGAAGCCTGATTGTCTGTCTCTCAAGCCTTGCTTTATGGCCACATCCCCAGTCCAATCTCTATTTATGATGACTATTGTGAGGGTACCATAAAACCCCACTGAATCTGTTATGTGGAGCTGAGGAAGGGGAGACTGACATCTCTGAGAAGCCCATTTTTAGGGGGTCTTGCCTGTATCAGGTTTAAGGGAACAGTGTAGGTGAAATGCAAATAAACTGCCTTTCTAAAATTGGACAAGTCTGCAATATAGATGCTTCCAAGCTGTATGTTGAGATTGCAGACAGATTTATTTGTAATCACAGCCATTCCCCTGTTTTCATTCAAAATACAAACTCTGAGAATTAAATTATTTCACTGATTTTTACCACCCAAACTGAGGCACAGAAGCAAGGTATTGCTATGCTAAAAAATCATTGCTAATGTAGGTCAGTGCATCTGTTGATACACTGGAACGTATTTGATTGCCATTATATGCTGCAGAAATTAGGAGCTGTGATTGTCCCATCTTTAAAGTGACAGATGATGATCTGTCAGACGTGGAGGTTGTGGGTGTGGATGCAGAAATGGATGCATGTATATGTTTATGGATATAAAAGATACAAAATGATGTGAAATAAAATATGAAGCGGGTTATGCTTGGAATGACCACAAGCACAATGAAATCACAAGTGAATTATGAGTACCAATAAAACTTTTATGCAACACCATATTATCATGTCTTCTGCATCTGCTGTGACTTCAGTAGAAAATCTACTTTATAAATGTTGTGTATACCATTTAAAAATTATATGATAGCATTTATTGTACCCTTTCATCTATAAAAGTCAGACCTCCTTTATATATCTGTCCATCTGGAAAGGCCCTAAAAGGAAAATAATATATTTCAGAAATCCGGTATCTAAAATAGCATTATTTTTCCTAGTCATTTAGTGTGCTGTTTGTATGGTACTGCATCTCAGAATTATCAGGAGCTAGCAGCTGGAAACCTCTTATTCTTCTTTAGAGGACTCTGTGTATGGAAATTCTATGAGAAATATGTTCTTGAGGGAATGCATGGTGTTTCACCATTGTATGACGTTGCCATCCTTGATATTGTACAGTGATGCACTGTGATCCAGTTATCTGAGCTCCTTCCCTTTCTCCATGGAAGCCAAAGAGAGAGCAATATTTATGTCCCTTGGTTAGATTTCCCTCGTTACTTTCTTGGTACTGTGGATACCATATGTAGATTTGCTTGTCTACTGGGGGAACTTCCTTATCATATAAGAGCTCTTACACATGTAAGGCTTGCTTTCTTCATGCTTTCTAGTTTGTGAAATCTGCTTAGTAAACATAGTTATGCTTTCCCCCACTTTTATTTTTCTCATTATCAGGAGATAATGAGGACCTGCTGGTGTTTTCACCATATGATACTCCAAGTTAATTCATGCTACCAAGAACCACCTCTAATCCCAGTGTTTTATGTCAGGACCCAACATGAGTTTTGTTCTGGTGTCATCACTGCTCATTTCTGTTGTGAGCTTCACACCCCTCTTTTCTAGCATCCTCTGCAACTGCAAGCACTTTGCTCTGTTAAGAGAATCTGTTGATGATGCTGAGGTTGCCTATTGGAATCACAGGTGCCAGAGAGGATTAACACTGATGTTTAGGTCGTATCTAATGAATTCCTCCATTCGGCTAAGGAAATCATTACTCCTAAATTAAGGATACATTGTATCAGCATAACTGTAGTGTCTGGTGCTCCCAGCGTTTTTTGCTGGTGTAAAGTAGAAATTAGGACTGGTGTGTGTACATTTTGACAGATACTGTTACCAAATTTTACTTTATGCACTGATGCTGAGAGTGCTACAAGTTACAAACTCTTTGACTTGGTGAAGCTTCCACAAGTGACAATATACCAAATGGCTGGGAGGAAAAGCTTGTTATTGATCATGTTGTTTCTCAGGAGCTGCTTTTGTTTGTCTATTATATGATCTCCCCATATCTTGTACTTTGGAATATTTCTTTTTTTACTGTAAAAGTTTGAATTCACATAGGTGACCTTCAAAGGATGCTGTTTACTTACACAGGTAGCCCAAATTTTCAGCTTAACTGACTTCCATTGCAAACTATTGGTGATACAGTGATGCATTATGTAAGTTTACATTGCAATATATTATTCAGTTCAGCAATCTCCTCAGCCCTGTACATGACTTGTAAACTGTGGATTCAGTCTTTGGTGTAGATAAGGAATATTCTTTCACCATCCAGTTTCTAACTATTTTCAATTTCAGACGTTGCTGAGATCCGTATTGTTTCAGATTTATGTTAGTAGGCATCTCCAGGAAGCCCCCTTCTTATATAGGGTTATAATTCACTGGCAAGAAGGTGTGAACCTCTTAGTGCAACATTTGCAAGATGTCTAGGATCTTAGCTATTCTGGGTTCCTCAAGCTTCATGCCAGGGACTTGAGATCCTCAGACATGGCTTCTGGAGAAGGAGAAGTGTGATGACAAGTATTAAAGGCCATCTCTGAGTTTCACTTGCAAGCAGTTGAGTAGAGACACCTGTCTCTCCCTTATGTTACTGTTGCAGGTATTTAGCTTGTACAGGGTATCTTACTTCACTGGAATTGATTGGGCAGTTCACATCTCACAGAACTGTAGCTTCCAGGTTTCTGTGTATACACAAAATATTTCTACCATGTGAATTTAATGCACCTTTTGAGAGATTTTACACATCTTTGGTAGATATTTAAAGTTTGAAATCGGACAGAGATGCATCTGAAACTAGCACTGTGAAATTTTATTTTCAGGGAAATTTGTCCTAGAATACAATACACAAACCTAGCTGCTAGTGGTCTATATAGAGTTCATAAAGACAAGTATGTGTTTTAGTGTCTGACTCAGTAGGATGGTATTTCTTTACCTGTGGCTAAGGATATAACACTTCCATATCTTTATCTCACCACCTCTATTTCTTAGCCAGGCTGGTTTTTTAAAAAATATAATTGCTATTAGTATAGGATTGTGTAGGGAATGCAGTTTGTTTAGCATTCTCAGAGTATTGTGATGAAGGGATTTATGTTTCAAGAGACAGCTAATTTGGGCCCTTTCAAGTCTGAGGGAGCAGAGACAGGTGGAAATGCATGAAAATGCAGCTGGTTAAGAATATTAAAAGAAGGGAACCTCTGTCGTTTAAGTTATTTCCAATTTAGAAAGATAGGTAAATAGAGGTCTCAGAATCATGGTGTTAGATTTGTGTGCCTGAATTTTACTGTGCTACTTCATATCTCAGAGTGCTTTTTTAGATCTGGCCACCTTGGGTTTTATTGTTGATAAAATTCAGGGTTTCAGGAAGAGTTGTGGAAACTTGAGAGAAGCACTTGCTGTTGCATTACAGAGTGGCTGAATTCTAGCTCTGTTGTAAACCAGCGATGAGTTAATAGCATTGTGGCTGTAACTCCATCAAATTAGTAAGTAAGCAAATGAAGTGAAGGAAAGAGGCTTTGTGAGGGCTGAAAACAGTTTCCACTCACCTTATGCAGTGACTGGCAGACACCAACCCGAGCATCAGCATCAACCTCTGTGCACCAAGGCAGAGCTATGGTCAAACTTACACTGAGTTGAACAGTCTGTTCTGTCTCAAAAAACCACTATAAACAAAGAACTTGAACCTCTTATTAAAAACAAGAGGCAATATCTATTCTCTATCTTATCTACACATTGACTACTAATCTTTTGGACAGTTTACTGTGTACTTTGCCCCAGACTGTGCAACAAAAAAAAATTAATCACTTTGCCCTTGCAAAGCTGTATTATTATTATATATCAAAACCAACTGAAACTTTTTATTTTAAAGAATAGATCAGAAGATCTAGGTGTTGCATGTGGGTGGTAGCAGGTGATACATGGATACAACAGGACTAGATGAATGTCTTTGCATTTTCCCCTGCTCATTGAGGAGCAGAAGGTCCTTTCTGACCAAAACATTGTCAGTCTGGTGTGCATGTGGTAATGAATCACAGTCAGAAATGTAAAGGACATAACTGCATGAACTGTATGCTCACCCCTCTGACAAAGATGACTGTTTCCAAAGCAAGGTTGGGTGAACAACTCATAAAAAGCAGCTCCATGGAATCAGGAAAGGTTTATGTTATTAGGCCAGACTTTAAACTTCTGTGGTTCATAATCTACCATACAAGCTGTTGGTCATCTTGTCTGTCCTGCAGCCCCTGGCAGAGGTGGCACATCTTTAGTCATCTGCTTTTAACCTCCTTTACCCAGGTGTCAGAATTTGGCACAATTTTAGATGTAATTGGGTTACTGTGGGTCAGGAGAAGCAATGACGCCTATGCAGATAAGTGTCATGTGTACACAGCATTCATGGGAATCTTTTCTTGTGACTGGCAGCAGAAAAAGAGAAGGTAGGCTTAGAAGAAAGTGGCTGAAATGAGTTAGGAGTAGTTATGGAATATGTTGACTACCACTGAAACTCAATTTTTATAAGTTCAAGGACTGGAGTATTCTTAAATATATCCTGAAGTCTGTACAGCCATACACAACAGCATTTTAAAATGTAATTTGTCTAAAAGACTACCAGTGAAAAAGCAAATTGGTTCAATGTGACAGAACACTAATATTGATGAATGTCCTACTTTGTTTATTTTCTTCCAGTTTACAAGCTTTGAGGAAGGAAAAGTCCCGAGATGCTGCTCGCTCTCGCCGGGGAAAGGAAAATTTTGAATTCTATGAGTTGGCAAAGTTGTTGCCACTGCCTGCAGCCATTACCAGCCAGCTTGACAAGGCATCCATCATTCGACTTACAATTAGCTATCTGAAAATGAGGGACTTTGCTAATCAAGGTGATCCTCCGTGGAACTTGAGAATGGAAGGACCTCCACCTAATACATCAGTAAAAGGTATGGAGTAAATATATTGTATAGTATGGAACATGGCAGCCTATAGTAACCTCTAAATGAAATTTTTACCATCATCCTTTCTTCTTTCCCTGCATATCAAATCCTTTAAAGGGATACAAATGTGGAAATCTGAGGTCTGCATGAGAAAGACAACATGTGAAGGTGAAATAAACCTCTTATTTTATATATTTTTAATTTTAACAACAAATCTGTGATTTAACTTTTATAGCTGCAAGCTGATATAGACTAAATTGTGTGAAGCTATTTAGAAATTATTGTGTTGCTTTGTTTTAGTATCTTACATAAGGATTCATTTGAGAGGAGCATAGCATAACTTCTTGATTTGAGGACTCAATCTCTTACTTCTTTGGCTCAACCTTAAAGGCAGGATCATGTATTTCTGAAGTTTGAGGGCATCCCATCCAAATTTTTGAAGCTTCAGTTCGAGGGCTAGGATTTTTTTAATCATTATGTAATGCATGTAGAAATTAGGTTGACTTTTGAGCCAAAATCTGATGTTTTAGACATGAGTTTCCACAAAAGTTGTGTAATGGAGGAATCAATTTGAGAGGCTGTGTCCTTATTAGTCCTGAATAATGTTTCCAATGGCCTGTGTAACTGCGATTTTTAATTTTTTTATTTGTTATTCATGCTACTTATGTCTCTTGCTGTCTTATAAGTATTTTAAATTAGGGAGCAAGCTGAATGAACAGAACTCAAATTCGCCAAAATCTGGGGATTGTGGTTGTCTTGGTTTTGACAGCACAGAAAGCTATGGTGTTAGGTACTGATCTCAGGTTTATACGTATATTTTATGAAGGTGGTGAGAGGAGGAGGATGGTGCTTGTGAAGGGTTACTGGTATTGATTATCCAAAGGGCTTTTATGTGCTCTTCCATTTAAAAGAAGTAATACTACTTTAGGAAAGTTATAATTTTTAGTGTACAGAGATGGACATAGAGGGCAAAAACCAATGGACTTTGGGGCTGATAATTTTAGCAGCTGGACATATTTGTGTCATTTCTTGTATTTCGTTTATATTATCTGCCACATCATGTGTAATTTGCATGGAGAAAAACATAATTACATCATCCAGATCACGAGTATAGCAAGGTTTATCAGGCCCCTAATAGAATATCAAGATGATCCCTGTTTTTTCAGTATGAGAGTTTATTCTCAGGCAATTAAACAGTGTTTCAAGGTGGATGTAAAGTGGACTCAGCTGTATGATCTATGATCCATCTGTTAAATAATTCTTCCCAAAATTCGTGTAGCTAAAAGACATACAGTGCTTCTACAATTTGTCCTGTATTACGGGAAAATCTGAGCTCTGCTGATCTCTCTAGTTGTTTTCAGTGTATCTGGGAACTGTTTTTCATTATTCTCATGTGGAATATATACCTGAATAGCGAAGCTTCCATTTTGTGCACAGATGCTAATGAGGAAAACAATTTTAAGGGAGAACAAAACCTTATTCTTAGACAACAGCATAAGTAGTCTGGCCTAGGTCAATGCATTTCTTCCTATGAAAAAGCTGGGTAAAAGTTTAATAACTTTTCAGCTTGCCTTATATAATAATCCTGCTCCTCCACCCATCTCTTGATGTGCTTCATATTTCTTTAGATGTAAGGGCTGTGGGGGAGCTGGAAATGGATTTTATTTTTTCCTTCCCCCTCTGAGTACTTAGCTTTATAATAAGTGGAATTCTATTATTTATATGTCAGTACATAAAAATAAAGGTTGATGAAACAGTGTTTCATTATATAACAATTCCTCAGAAGTATGTTTAACTGCATAGAACAGTTATATTTTGTTATTTTACTGATTCTCCTTACATAGAAACCTGTTAATACATTTTGATCAAACATTCGTGAAAATACAACAAAAGAAATTAATTTTCAGTTATTGGGGTAACTTCTTGATGCCCTTGAAGAATTTTATATGGATAAACAAGCTTCCATAAATAGCTTGCAGCTTCATGTGGGGTGTGGTTAATAATCCTACAATAAAACAGTAGACATTATATTTTGTGTGTGCCCAAACAATTTTGGGAATAGACTTAAGGGTGTTTGGAAAATTATATGACAAGTATTTACATCATGCAGGAAAATGCTTTTTCGTTTTTTTTTTTCTTCCCACAAGTTTGTTGGTCTGGTCATGTTAGTAATTATATTTCAAAGCTTAGTTTTACATACATCCATCAGTATTGTGCAGCAATTTAATAACTTCCATTTAGTATATAAAGGGTGGGTGCAAGGAAGATGGAGTTGGACTCTTCTCAGTAGTTCCCAGTGGCAGAATGAGGGGCACCGGGCATAAGCTGGAACATAGGAAGTTCCATTTAAACATGAGAAAAACTTTTTTACTATGAGGGTTACTACAAGGCACTGGAACAGTCTGCCCAGGGAGGTTGTGGAGTCCCCTTCTCTGGAGATACTCAAAACCCACCTGGATGCAGTCCTGTGTAATGTGCCCTAGGTGGTCCTGCTTTAGTGGGAGAGTTGGACTGGATGATCTCCAGAGGTCCCTTGCAACTCTGACAATCCTGTGATTCTGTGAATGTCCTTTACTCTGCCCTGTATTTATCACAGCTTTTCTTAAAAGTCTCTACAGGCTGCTGAGTTTGTTTTCTTGTGCTTATTGTGTGGTGATCGCTACAAGTTGTGCTTGTAAATGAGCACTCGGGTAACTCCATATAATATTTTCAGAGTCAATTATTTGATGGAAATATCTTGAGCAATTGGAAAGTAGCAGATAGTTTTCTCCATTATTTTAGAAATATCTGTATTGTTATAATACAGATCAAATCTACAATGAACATTATGCATTATTCAAGAAATGACCAGGCATTCTCAGCAGCGTTTCAACTAAATAACTGATGATTGTAACCTTTAAAGAAATCTCATTGTGGTGACTATTGGTAAATCATTTCTCCATTCAAAGTAATCTTTATTTAGAGGCTATCTAGAAACCATTACATCTTTTATTAATCCTAAAAGCAATAGCCAATGATTTGACATTTGCTAAAAATGGATAAATTTTCCATCTTCTAATACAGCAGACTTCAGTCAATTTGTTTGGATACATTGTGTAAGGTTTTCTGTACATAGGAAGAATTAGTCCTTGTAAACACACATGCACACATGCATGCAAGTCGCAGCAGATGAGTTCAAAAATTTCAGTTCTAAAAGACCAGGGTGTAATTCCCATATGACAGAAAACAAAAAAACAAAATTTATCTAGAGCCATGAGAAATAAAATTGTTATACTTCACATGCTACATCCAATACATTATGAATCACATTACTATTTTTTCCCTGTTTTCATCCCTCTAAAAGTCTTTGACTCGAGTATTTAAGGGTTATGTTCTGAGAACAGTGAATTAGCTGCTGCTGAATTTTTTGCACTCAGAGTAGAGTTTTCTGGAAGTTCCAGTGTGGGAATGGAAGTATATTTGCAGTGGTGGAACTGCATGTTATGCCAGTAAGTGGTCCTCTCGTGTTCTGATTGCCTGATCCATACAAGGCCCTCTAGTCCTTTTCTGAAAAATCTGTCATTCTTGGGTAACCTTCGTATTTTGGAATACTGTCCTCAAATAATTGCTTGCAATTTTTAAAAATATATTTTTAGTACAAACTGTTGCTGAAAATGTTCAAACATCATTCAGCTTTATATGCTCTCTCCTTATGCCATTTTTACTAAGCTGTACTTCCTTCTGTTCAAGTGAGGAAAGGGAGAGGAGTAGTGTGGGGCATCATGAAGTACTCTGTGTTGAACAGTTTTGGCTGATGTGAAGTCATGCCATGTATGTACTTTTTGGACATTCTTTAGGATACTGGTCCTGACTCAGGGCCAGTGTCCCTTTTCACTGTCACTGTAAAAAGCAGGCTCATGACTTCTTATGAACAGAGTTCATAATGGCAGTGTTGGCACCATTTCTCTTTCTTTTGAAGGAGCAGTCAAACCCAGTAGCCTCTACATAATTTTGCAAACCCTTGTTCTGGAAATTTGCCATGCTGACAACAAATAATTATTAGCTTTTCATACTTTTTTAGTTGAAGAGGTTTTGATTTCTGTCTTTGGAGATAGAAATGTTTGTGCAAGGCTATAAGTATAATTTCCTGCTGAATGATGACCTATGGAAACTAGAGTATATAAGACAACTAGAAAACTCATTGTGAGTTTATCCACAATCTCAAGTTATAAGTGGGAGTTATAAGTGGGCTTATCACAAGATTTTCTTGTTTTTCTTTCTTTTTTTTTTCCTTTTTTTTGGGGGGGGGGAGAGTTGTTGCTTGTTAGGTTTTTTTAGATTAAGTGTTTATGATTTATGTTAAATAAAATAATCTTACTATCTTCTGCTGTAAGAGAAGTGAATGAGAGATTCCAGCTGAAGAGGGAAAAGTTCACAGTTCAGTAGTTGTACACGTGCGTGTTCTCATGGCAGTATGAAAATAATCAGATGCTGCTGAGAGTATTTGTGGTGAACTGAAATTTTTCTGCTCCAAATTGTTTTGGTCCAATGCAACTAAATATGATTCTGACGTTGTTTGCAATAAAGCATTCAATGTTACTTCATTCTGCATTGGTAAAGAAATAAATTGTTTCGATAGAAGAAAAACAATGCTTTAAAGCAAATTTACGCCTGTTTCCTTCAAACCAACGTATGTTTATCAATGGACCCATTCTCAACATAAAATAAACATTTAAGTATAGGTTGAAAATGAACTTAATGTCTTATCATACTGTAGAACTTTGGACTGAGGAAATGATTTGACTTCACTGTGAAACAAAATAAGCAATAGTGGTAATTGGAAAGGATGATAATTGTTATCCCAAATGTCAAGTGGGATTACTTTCATTAATTTAAATACCTTTTTATAATAAATTTTATGCTGAATATGTATGCGGTTTTAAGAGATAAATAAACAGTTCTTTTCTGATTTATCTCATTGTAGAAACCCTTTAAATAACATGACCTGTTCTTAGCCTTTTGTATTTTAAACTGAGTGTTGTTTTCTGAGCAGGAGAAGCATATAGTGCAAGTCTTTCCCTTCTGTTAAGACCATCTTTCTCTCCTAAACCACCATACAATTCTATCTAATGGAATCCCTCTACAGGGGCAACCACTAAGAGTTACTTTCTTCCTCAGTGTTTGTGATGCAAAACATGGTTTTTCAGTGTTACACGTGAAAAGGTCAGTCAGTTGAGAAGAGCATAGCACAGGTGTATTGGTAGTATTGCTTGTTATGCAAAGGGTCTCTGAGCCTGACTATCTGGCTTTGTGTGGAACTTATGCTCTTGTGCTGGAGAATTCTTGATGGCCCTGTAATTTACCTCTTCCTCTCCTGCAAGCATTTTTCTTATCCTTAGAGAATCTGATTCCTGTTTATGTGTAGGCCACTATAAAGTGGTGTGACTGTGTACCAGTACCAAGCACTGTAAACATCATGTCTATCCATTGTAAACCTGTTTATGTGGCCATAGGACAATGCAGCCATAAGAGTAGATAGCTTAGTCATTGACCTATAAAAGAAAAAGATGGTGTTGTTTAGATGTTTGAATGTAGGAAATGAGTACTGGAAATTTCAGACTGTTGGAGATAAAACATTAGTATTCTTTGTGAGAATTATTGATGATTTTCTAGCATGAAAGATAGGGAACCCAAAATGAAGTAGCTCAGTTTGAATCTCATTGTGATAGATAAGCTGAATTGAATACTGGACTTGGAGTTGGTGGTTGCCTAGTGACAAGTGATCATGACCTGATTGCTTTCAATCTCTATGAATGGAGGAGGGTGCCAACCAATATACTTTGTGCTTTTGAGGCCCTAATTGCCTAAAGGGGAAACTTACATGAGAAGTTGGTTGTGAAGAAAAATGTTGAGGCAGAAATTAGAATAGAAGTTGAGTAGGACTGTTAAAGGAAAAAAAAAAAATAAATAAGGGTTTCCTGTGCACATGAAAACGATAAAACTTTTTCAGAATGAAAGTGCAATCAGTAATACAAAAAATTATGGATGTGTTTATGTGTAAAACTTTGGGAATATGTAGCAGGATAAACTGGAATGTCTGAGGTGCAGAAACTTGACAAAGGCAAGCAGAGACATTAAGAAAAAATAAGGAAAAATTGGTTTTACGGGAAGAATTCTGCCAACAGCATAAGCTTATTAGCATTACGGTGTAGTAAAGTTTCTACTGATGCAGCAAAGGCAGGAGAGCTTGGTAAAGGTTTCTGTAAGTGCCTGCCTGTACAGAATACATTCTACAGGTCTTTACTGTTCAGCTTACTGTTGATGGCAGTGTTTAGGGAACATACGATCCTAGTCATCAACAATACAAATACTTTGGGAGGAGAAGTCTGCTGTCAGTTTTCATAGCTTGATGGACTGTTAGGTTTAGGTTGACAGCTGGACTTGATGATCTTGAAGGTCTTCCCCAACCTAAATGATTCTGTGACTCCATATCATATCATCTGATCAAAATGAGAATCTTATTTCTTCTTGTGGTTCTTGTTTATTCCTCATTATTTTTATCTCGCTCCTCATGCAAAATGATTTTGCCCATGGAATCCAAATGCTTGAGTCCCAAGCATGAAGCTCCAAGAGCTGCCTATCTCAATCTTTCCTGCTGGAGAAACAAGAAATCTTTCTTGAGTATCTGAATCAAACTTTAGAAATACTATAAAAACAAAAGGGTACAATTCTTAGATGTGACAAAAAAATCAGATCTTCCAAACAGAGTGGGGTAACCCCTCAGTAACATCCACTGGTGTTTGCCTAGCTGTGGGTGCTTCACTGAGTTACCTGACATTGTTCAAACGAGGGACTCTGAAATTTTTGGGCATGAATCCCAGCTTACAATGTTTCCCAGGTATTCCAAACTGTCGAATAAATTGTCTTTTATGTATTCTTCAGACAATGATGTGCTTACCTCTGATGCCAGCCTAATAGAATTTTCAGTATCATCCATTCTTTGCAGTAGTGGTCTTGTGAAGTTTGCAGTAGTGAGTTGTCTTAGCCTTAAAGCAGTTGTAGGCAAAATATTGGGAGACTTCCCCATATACAAGGAATACAAGGGAGATTGTATATTTTTTCAGCAAGCATGGATAAACGAAAAGGAAGCTTGATTCTCTGAAATTGCAAGTCCAGTTAATAGAATATGAATTGTATATTGAAGTATTTGTATAAGGCACTGGGTTTTCTAGTGTGCAAGAATTACAGGTTTTTGAAATACTGGAGGAACTTTGTATTGACTGAACCGAGCTAAATGCATTAACTGTATTAACTGATCTTGGAAAGCAGATTGAAGTGAAAACTGCTATTGAGAAAGGAATTTCTGTGGTTTTCTGAACTACTCTGGGTATGATCATCAATGAACTCAGAGTAAATGTGGCATGAGTGCCTATTGAAAATTTGCAAATCACAATGAAGTGTCAATCATAGAGATCTGTTCAGTTTAGTTCATCAAACCTAAAATTTATTTATTTCAATATAATGAAATGTAAATAATAATAGTAGTAGTTATTTTTATTCTTATTGTTAGTATTATTATTACCTTTGCTGTCCTAAACTCCAGGCTACTGGTTGTGCCTTTGTACCTAATTTTGCTACAAGGCTTTGAAAGGTCTTTTTTTCTTATGATGCAGAACAGAAATGATGGGAAAAGCATTTCGCATTTCAAGTTCAACTCTTGTCTTTTTTTTTTTTTTTTCTTCATGAACAAAGGCATTAAAAAGAACCACCTGATTCTTTCAGTTCTGCTAGGAGAAATGATAGAATGATGTAGTTTCGCATGGTCCTTTATTGGTATCGTAAAAAGTTCTATCCATCACTTCTGTGGAGACACAAAACATTTACTGCTGGTAACAAATTAATACTCTTTCTAAAATGTTGTCAATCAGATGTCAGTCCCTGGAAGAGTTGTTTATTGCTAGAACTCCACCTTACAACTTAACAATTAAATAGGAAAATAACGAAACAGTGTTTTTAAGAGCAAGGAAATAGAAAAGTTTACTTTAGGATCTTTTCTCACACTTCCAGCCACTACTGTATTTTTGTTCTGTTACACTGCAGTTCACCTCCTCTTTTATCTTCTTGTGCTGTTACACTGACTTGGTTATTTTTGCACTGCATTGTCATCATTATGTTCTTCTTTTAGTACACTTACTTAACCATTAGGTTTTTTTGTTTTGTTTTTGTTGTTTTTGTTGATTGGATTTTTTTGTTTTGTTTTGTTCATTTGTTTAGGGGGTTTTTTTGTTTGTTTTTGAGAGACCGTACCTGGAACACTGAATTTGAAATACATCTTCCTCTCGTACTCCCAGTTTTGATTCTCGTCTTGTAGTATTTTTTTTTCTATATTTTTTGCAGTCCTAGTGCACTTTTGGTAATTAAAACAACCAGATGAATGATGTTAATAGGTAAAAGAAATAAACAAAAATTTAAACTCTTTAATTTTCTTCCTTCAATGTCGATGCCTTTCTGTGCACAGTAATCCTTGCTGTGGCATTCATAATTCACTCCTAAGCTGGGAACATCCTTTCCTCAGTCCAGCTACGGATGGTGGGTGTTTTCATTGTAATTAATGATGGAGAATATTGATGGTTTTGGCAAGAGCTTGGGTTACGGATTTGCAGAGGTAAATATGCCAGGAGGAGAATGGTATCGATGGTAGGATTGCCTCCAGCCTTCACGATGATGTTTAAGTCATGGAAAACTTTCAAATTCAACATGAGTTAATTTCTTGTAATTATATAATGATACAGATCTTTATCCGGGATAAATTTCTCTGTAAATGCCAAAGCCACAACAGTCCACTTTTCCAGGTCTTAAAATAATGTTTCCATATGATTTTTACATTCATGTTTTAAGTTGCATGGGTTATCTCCAAGTGGTCTTTTTTAGAAGCATGAATATTTTAAATTATATTTGCAGTCTACATAACTTTTTCAAATAATGCAGATGATGGGGTTAGCCAATTACAGATGTGCAATAAATCCCATGTGCCAAAAGCGCTTGTTCTGCTTTTTTGCTTTTAGTAATCAGAAACAGACAAAAAGCAATCATTGCTGTAGTTTTTGATATGTAAAATGAAAAAAAGGCTGTTACTATCTGTAGACTGCAATGTCTGGTAAAACTTCTGTTTGTCTTTTTGTTTGTCCTTTTCTGAACAGAAGAAAAGTGACTTTTCTATGAAGAATGTTTTCTGGACACAGAGCCTTGGTAAAGCTTGGTGTGTTGTAGTGCCCCATTTTGCAAATTAAAGCAGTCGAGGAACTGGCTGGTGGTTTGATTTAACAGTTTCAGCATAGCTATCATACTTTAGACTCCTCAACTGAGCAGAGAATGTAAAGACATACTGAAGGTCCTGCTCAGCTCAATAGAGCTTAGCCTTTGTTTCTTCTGTTAATGTAGTTTATTGGTTTTCTGGGTCATCTTAGCTTCTGCTGTATGTCTTCAGTTGAATGCTTCTTTTAGACTTTGTTGAGCCTATTGTTGAGGTAATAAATACATCTGTATAAAGGGCTGGAGAAATAACCAACTGATAGTGAATGTAGAAGAGGCCCCCAAAAAACCCCAAACCAACCAAAAAACATACAGGGAGCCATGTCCTTATTAGGAGTAGATATTAGAGAAAAGCAGTGTAAAAGAATGAGCTTTATAATATTTGTTTTAGCAAGAGTTACATCATTGTGTATTACAAGTAAAAAATTATGACTGAAAACATTTTGTATGAAGTGAAAGAAAACACATAATTTGTTTATCTGTTTATTTATTTATTTTAATAGGAAGGCTAAGTCTGCATTTCCCATCTCATGTATTTGCAGTTATGAATTTATTAGTCTTCTCCAAAGTGACTGTCCCAGTATTTGGAGTAACTAGTAGTGTGAGCCCTGGAAGTGAAGTTTGAAGTATTTGGATTTAATAATAATTCTATTTTCATGTCGTAGCTATTTTAGATACCTGCGGTCAAGAGAGTGAGATTTAGGTACTAAAGGCAGAACCAGCAATTTTAAAAACCAAACTGTACTGTTTTTACATCTTTATAAAATGCAAGTGTAACCACAGTCTGACCAAAGTTTGACCACAATATCAACGCAGCTTAATTTCTGTAACTGTTGTCTTTGAAGCCACAGGAAGGAAATCGAGTTTCCACCAAATCCCTATGCTCTTGTGGTCTCCCGTTTCAATCAGGGATATAAAGCAGAATACAATGAATCCATAGTAAAGACTTTCCCAGGACATTTGAGAGATCAGTAAAAACTGTTTTCATTAGTTTCTGTAATTAAAGAACACCCTTCATAGAGAGCTTACAATTTAGAGAACATGTAAGCCTCTGTATCTATCCTAGATTCCAAGCAAAGTAAGAATCTTCACACTGCTGGAGACTTGTTTTAAAATATCGAGCTCCCTTAAGAAATGTCTTTTCTGCTTATTTGCTACCTTTTAAACCAAGGTGTGAATATATTTGTTTGTTTGTTTCAAAGGTTTCAGTCATGCTGTGATTTCTATTACTAAGGAAGGAAAGGAAGTCAAATCCCTAATAAACTCCTTAACTCCAGTTGTGCCACAGTCCTCCTCATAAATGTAGCTGTTAGAAAATGCTTAATTTCAAATACCTTAATTTCGGTGCTTGAGAATGTCACTCTGTATAATCCTTACTCACAGAGTTAGCCAAATGCATCTGCACAAGCATGTGTGTGTTGTCACTTTGTGTTCTACTTGTATAGTATAAAAATTGGTTTTGCTTTGCGTGGGGTGGTGCTACACGCAAATACAAAATTCCATGTCTTATTTCATCATCTGGAAAGTCATTAAATGTGTGTTCATAATCGTAAAAGAAAGAAGGACGTATACATTTTTTTTAACATATAGATGGTTCCCAAACACTGCCTGTAGCAAGCAGGATAATATTGTCAACTGTACCTCACTTCAGATTTGATAGAAAACCATAGTAGTGGAATGGTTTAGGAAAAATCAGGAGCTGGGTTTTTTTGTTTGCTTTTTAAAGTATATATGACATGTCTACAACTATCAGAGCAACTCTACATTTATATATCCCCTTTCAATTTCAATTGCTGTGTATGCCAGCTGTTTCTCATCCTCTTGATGAAGCAGAACAGTGGTGATAATGCTAATAGAGAAATTGAGGCATATACAGATTTAGGGCTAGCTTTTCAAAAGAGCACAGCACCCCAACTGGGGCCAGATTTCAAAAGATCTCTGATCCTATTCAACAACAAAATAAATAGCCAGATTTTCAAAAGATTTCAGCACTTTGGTAATCTGATCATAAGAAGCAGCTGCTGAGCACATTGCAAAGCCAGCAGAGAGTGACTTGTTCAGTATCACGTGAGAAGTGTGGGGCAGAGCAGGGAATAGAGTCCTCTTCCCTTGTCCCAGGACTGAGAGTCCGGTTCTTAAGCAATAATGCTATCTTCATGTCCTTTGCAAGAATACTGTATTTAATGAGCTTTTCATTAGGAAATGTAATCCATGTCTGTGAGGAGATAGTTTTCAGAATAACATTAAGATTTACAGTTAGGATAGGTGATGAAGCAATCAAATAGAAGGAATATTGCTAATCCATTTTATATTGAATCTCTGTTATACTGCCTTAATTAGGTATATCTTATAAAAAGGAAATGTCTCCTCAGTATTTTTTAAAGGTTGGTCCATTGCCAATCTTTTAAGTAAGAAGAAAAGGAAAATGGAAGTAACTAGATATTCTAAAAAAACCTATAAAAGCCTGTAGCAAGTATATTGTATGGCAGGCCCAGGTGGGATTTTTCTGTGGCCTTCCACCCTCATACCACATTTTAAAGGCATAGTATTTATTTTTGTTTACATTTTAAATGTTTCTTTCTGTGTCTACCTAGAGATGAAAAAGACAATTTTGTGTGAAGATAAATACTTTTTTTATTGAATACTTTAGCACACTGTTTTCTCTTTATTCATATGTGTCAGGCTATTTCTACTTATTTTATGCATAAATGCTGTTACTTACTCTGGTTGTCCTGCTTTCTGTAGTTTCTGTCTCTGTGCTCTTGTTCTCTGTTCTTTTTCTCCCACTTCTACCCTGAAGACTTAGAGAACAAGTTTTCTGTCACAAAGATTACTGAGGAACTGAGAGGACAATTAACAACTTGCCTAACATCATCATACATTTTGCCTTTATAATTGGAACTCCAAGAACCTCATTAAACAGAAGGAACTGCATTCTTCATACAGCCAGCTATGTTGAGAGGCCATTTGGCAGCCTTGAGACTAAAAGCTCCAACATTTTACAAGGTCTGCATATTGACTCAGCCAGTACTAGCTTGGAGTCAGCCCAACAGATGTTCCTTGGGTAGAAGCATCAGACAAAGCCAGTGCTCAAATCGCTTTCCAGTGTGTGCTTACTGGCAGTTTTGACGTAATTTGGTCTCCAGCAGTGATGATGCCATACACTGAACTTGGCACAGGATGATTGAAGATTCCTAAAACTGTCCTGAAAGCGTTCTTATTTCACCTGACAAAACCGTGATAACTTTTGGGGAGAGCCTCTGTTCAGTCTGAACTGAAGTGCACACAAAGGATTGATACATTGGTCATGAGATAATTGGTCCTTGAAGTGCAGAGCACTTGGAGAACTTCTTTGTTGAGGTGCAGTGTTGAGCAGCTGTGATAAGAATGCAGTGTAACTTATTGCAGACCCCAGACACTGAACCTCATCCAGTATTTTCTGCACCTGTTTAAGATACAGGTTTATCTCTTTGGAAGGTATCTAATGTTGATGTAAAGCATTTAAATGATAAAGAATCAACTATATCCCTGGGCAGATTGTACCAGTGGTTAATTACTGTCATTGTGAAAAAAGTGTGCCTCATTTGTAGTCTTATTTCGGCTTCAGCTTCTAAACACTGGATCTTGTTATGCCTTTTTCACTAGATTAATGAGCTGCCTACTGTCAGAAATCTCTTCCACATGTAGGTATTGTGATCCTCTTAACCTTCTTTTCAGTAACTAAATAAATTGAGCTTTCTTAGTCTTTCACTATAGGGAATGACTTTCAGAAGTCCAATCACTCTTTGTTGCTCTTACTTGAGTCCTATCCAATTTTCTAACATACATTCAGAATGAAGGCGACCACAGCTGAATGAAATATTTGAGTAACAGCATCATAAATGCTTAAAGTAAAAATTGGAGTATCTATTCCAGTGTGATATTCTCTGGTTTATCCCAGTGACATATTTGATGAGCATTTTAATATAATATGAATGGGGTGGGGTTTTTTGTTTTTTGGGGTTTTTTTGGTTTTTTTTTAACTTTAAATTTAACATTAATTTCTCTCTCACTGTGTTGGTTCTGGGATTCCTTTTGCTGATAAGGATTGAGCAATTCCAAGAAGTAAATTCTGGAGAATAATTGTGAATGCTAAAGGTTACCCTTTGTTTATATTTTGTTTCAGCAAGATAGTAGGAAAAAGTGGTGGTAGAGACAGCTGAACTTAAGAGAGTAGGAGCCACAGGGTGAGACTGGGGAATTAATCTTCTGGGAAAAGTGGATTTCACAGTTGGGATATTGAATAGAGCAGGAGAGGTCCAAGTGTAATGTTAGTTTACCTACAGAATTTGGAACATTTCTGCAAACAAACATGTCTAGGGTTGTTCAAAGAGTTCCTTATACCACCCTCCAGTCTGACACGTCTATTCACACAACTTCCACTGGCATGTTTGGTAGCAATTTCATGTCTAGACAACAGAAACTGGAGCACAGCCAAACTAAGTGGGCTCAGGAGCTCCTTCCTAAGCAACTACAAAAGGTTCCCTTCCACTCACACCTACCTCAAAGTTCCTTCTACACACCCACAACCACAATCCTAGTACTGTGTTGCATGGAAGTTAGGGCTCTGCAAGGAAAAGGAATTCACTTGCTAAGACAGCATATTAACTGGATCCAGAATTTTTATGGAAATAGGAAGTAAATCCCTCCTTTTGAATCCAGGCTTCCCTAGGTTCAAAATTATATTTAAGTGACTCAAGACTATTTGCATGGTTTGAATTCAGGTATCTCCAGTATTTCCAAGTAATGAAAAGACATGAGCCCTTGTCTTTAAGAAAAAGTGAGTTCTTCAGAATTGGGTAGTTTCTTCACAAGGATAAATGAAGCTGTAGATTTTGCCAGTGACTTCCTTCAGTTTGTGTTCTCAATAATAAATTCCGTAAGTAACAGGCAAAGGTTTCAAGCTCTCAGCCATTTACCACTGTGAGTTGCATTGTAAGAAAGATATTTTACTTTCTTTTTAATCCCATACAAAAGCTGTCTCCTCAGACATCTGGGTCAGTTCCTTTAACTTTCCAAAAATGCTGTTGCATTAAGTTAACTTTCCTAGCCTAGCCAGAAATCTTTGGTCAGCTCAGGGGAAGCTGTGCTTCTGTCCTCACTTCAGAGGCTTGGTATTTCAACTGTCCTCAAAGATTTGGGGCAATTACTTCATTGAAGGAAGTGATATCAGAACTTTTAAGTATTTCTTCTCCTATTTGTGGAGCAAGAAAAAGCTGCTGGGAGGAGATCGGGGATGCTTTTACAGACAGACTGAATACAGAGTTGACTCTGTTACTTTTTTCCCCTCATCTCACATTGTCCAAATGACAATTTTTCAATTTACCATACCTATGTTTGCCCTGGTTTCTTCCCTAAACCTATATACTAAGGTTGTGTTACTCAGGGCACTAGCCAGCATTTAAGAATGCTTTGGCTGTTTTGCCCACAATGTTATTAGTTATCCAATTTTTAACTGGATATATATTCAAGGATAAATTGGATAACTGCATTCATTTGCATGACTTCTCTACAGAATTTTTAAAATACTCTTTTTAAAAATAGAAAGGTAAATGAATAATCTTAGAGGAAAGTAAGTTAGGTTACAGATTATTTCTGTTATTAATCGAGTTCTTTGTAAGTATAAGTAAGCTACCATACATTAACAGGACAGTTGAAATCATCTGAATACATCTGTGATATATTTTATGCTACTAGAATTTTCAGTTTAATGCCTGTTTAGTTTCATACAGATCATTTAAAATGACAAAATGAAGGAAAAGAAAACAAGGAACCTATCATCAGTCGTTCATTTAATCAAGTAGCAAAAGCAGATAAATATATTGAGTTAATTATTCTTCTGTATGTAATTATTGACAATAATATTAATTTATTTCCTTTTTTAACCTTTGACTGTCAGTATAGCTGGGATTAATAGGCACTGACAAAATGAGAAGAAACACAGTTCTGGTAGCCATGAACTTTGCTAGCTTTATAATGTTTCCCCCTGAAACTCCTCACTGAACATGTATCAGATCTATGTCATGTTATTTTTTACACTTTTTCCTGCTGTGTTTCATGCCATTTTGGTGGTTGCTATTCGTTTACAGACATATGGCCTGGAATTTTTTATGAATGAAGAGATTTCTGGAATATATAGTATTACTTCTTCACTTTTATATGAGAATTGTAATTTGAAGATCTCAAAATACTTTGCACATGTTATTGCAGTGTATTCAAAAGCTAGCAAAAAAGACGGTGTTACAGCTAATAACTTCTGTTATCTGCTCCATCTGTCAGACAGCATTTCTTCCATGGTGAATCCTCTCTTCCCCCTTTGCAATGTTTTACTGGGTCCAGCCAAAGTGAAGAGGGGAATTTTTGGAGCCTTTGACTCACAGGTGCAGAGTTCCCAAAGCAGCTGTCCCTGTCAGGAGTGCAGGAGGGTTAGTTCAACTTCCTCTCCTGGCTTTTCACCACCAAATTGTGTCCCTCTGTCTAAGGAGGCACATAAATAGATTCCAGTAATCGGTTACTCCAGCTCCTAGAACACCGTCCTGTAGTAGTTCTTTGAAAAATAAGTGAAGAAGACACTTTGCAGCTTTTTTAAAAGAAAATCTGTAGCATGTCGTTGGAGTGACTGGAAGGCAAGGTGTGTGGCATGCTTTTCATCTAGCTTGTATAGTGCATCAATATACAAAATATCTCAGTTCTTCTGTTGAAAATAACATGGCTTTATTTAGGTGTGTTTCCTGCAGCATTTCAATAACAGTACTGATAACGTATTTCAGAGATGAAAAAGCTTTGCATGTGAATCTCTGTGTTTTAGTACCGTAGTCCAAAACTTCTGAGGCACACATACTTGGCTTTCACAGATTTTGTGTTTGGATTTGGGGGCGGGGGGCTTGTTTTTGATTTGTCTGTTTGTTTGTTGTCTCCTGAAAGAAAGATCCAGTTGCCTATAGTCAGATAAACCCCTAACTGGCTACAGTTTTTCAAAAGTATAAATTATTTCCTCTACTCAAAATTATGCACAATATGGTTCCCTTGTATTTTTATTTTTTTTAAGGTATGAAGGGAGACAGAGATGGTAACGATATTAGTCAGTACATGGCTTTTTTATATATTAGGGAAAAAGAAAAAAAGCAACCCCAGAACACTCCCAGACCAACAGAAAACCTCAAGAAGACCTCCTTTGTCATTTGAAGAGTACAGCTATCATAAAAGAAGAAACACAAGAAGATTCAGAAAAGATATAAGCCAGTTCTTGGTGTGGTCTGTAGGAATCGGTCCTTCAAAGACGTACTTCGTGTCTTTGCTGGCAGTTTTCTGGCAGCCCTGCCTTCCTGGGGACAGGTGCTCTTGTGATTTTGTGTCCTTCAGGACTAGAGGAGGCAAAGGCAAGGCAAGGAGCTGGACAGGCTGTGCAGCCCCTGATGAGTTTTGTGCTGTGCCAGTGGTGCAGCCTCTCTGTAACCCTCTGCAAGTGGAGGCTGCCACCTCCCTGTAGCTAGAATAAGTTGGAGAGGCCCACAAAGGCAGTTTGCTGGCATTAGACTTTATTAGTGCAGGTGGACATGGAATAGACTGTAACTGCTGATGTGTAAGGAGCATTAGGTGAGAACAGTTGGTGAGGGCTAAAGGAACAATAAGCAATCACTACTGTGATTCCCCCTGAATCTTGACTCTGAGGGTCTTCTGCCACATACTCTGTAGATGCCTGGAGACAAAGCTCTGGTTTTGGTTTCAGGCTTTGTTTAAGGATCTAAAATTTTATTCCTTGTGAAAACAATTACTTTTTTGACTCAGGCCAGAATGCTATATATTCACTATAATATATTCTAAACCCTTTTTTTTTTTTCAATAAAGGAATATTGAAAAATTTTTAGAATTATTTTCCCATCATGGATTCACTTGAGAGAAAAATATAAGACACTTCAGCTGTGTCATAAAGCCTAACATAAGGGACACTACAGCAAAAATTCTTGAAAGGAATCTGCCCATATTTTTCCTTTGCAGCAGAGCAGTCCTCTATTCCTTCACTGGGCTGAGCCCAATCTTGCCCTTTGTGTATGACAGCTTTATGTTTATTAGCAGCTGTTTTCTCCTAGCTAAGCTTGACAAAGGATAGGGAATAAGATTAAAAGGACAACATTATTCTGCTTTTTTGGGGGGAGGAGGGAATTGCAAATGCAAACTGCCCCACTGCTTATGCCCTCTCCTGAGCTGGTGCTCTCCCATCTCACCACTGGTGAGGGAAGATGGTTCCCCCTAAGAGCACAGCTCTGCTCCAGCAGGTCAGTATCCGTGGGAGCTGACTGACACTGGTAGAACCTTTCCTGGATGTTTTCTTCTCACTGATCATTTTTTTAAACCAGACATGTTCTAAAAAATAAAGCACTTCTCACTGAAGAAATTACTCGTATTTTAAGAACACAATATAGATTTTTTATTCTTATTTGGCTATTACATTTCTAGCCTTTTAAAACTTTTAACGTCACATTTCAGATTAGAAATGTAATAAATGTAAATTTCAAAATAGAATGTTTATAAACCGGTAAGATGTCTAGTAAGTCTAATTTTTCTAGGGTATGACATTGTTAAGACAAAATGTTGAATTTAAATTTGTCTCATACCAAAACTAATTTGTCTTTTAGGATTCAGAAAATGAACTGGTCAAGGTTGTAGAATATTTTGTAATATCATGTCCAAATGTATTGACACTGTATCAATAGGTAATTCTAGGTTAGATGACTTTGTAGCTAGTTGCCAGATGACAACTTCTTGTAATAATGATCAAATTACAATATCAGCAGCATTAAATCCCACTGTTTTTCACCACAGGACCTGAATATTTATTGAAAGAAACAAAGATATTTTTTCCATGTTTGGAGCAGATATTGGTATCAATAATAGACTGAAATGCTATTTAATTGAAATTCTTTTATTTCCAGTTAAAATTTTCCAGACTTTTTTTGTCTTATGTAGCATTTACTAAGTATTTGAATTATACTTTTCTTTGTATTTTACTGGGCAGCTTATGTAGTCAAAGCATCACCTAAGTACCAGTAATGCATTCTTGACTGAATAATGATGTATGTTGAATGTTACTTTTTTTGTCTTATAAATGGATGGCAATTTACACAGCTGTGGATGTGGGATGTTTCAATCCCAGACCATGTTGTAAGAAAAATTGAATGACAGTGAGCAAAACAGCAGTAATTATAAAACTAATTACTAAATGCTGATGATGCCCATAGGCTTTGCATAACTAAAATTAGAAAAGGAAATTGCTTTCGGCTTCAGAGAGGCAACATGCTAGTTATTCCACTGTTTCAGTCAAAATGGAACATGGTGTGTAAAGTTCAATCAGGAAAAAAACACATTAGTTTATGCACATAATTTTTACTACAGAAATGTTAAAGAATTCATCCTTTTTGTCTTTTAAAATGAACATATCTAACATAAATTGAGAAAAGTGACTGGAAACTACTTGTTGAACAACTTTCTGTATGGCTTTACAAGGCCTATTTTATCATTGAATTACTTTAACTTTTCTTTTTATCGAAAACCCTATATGAATATAAAAAAGGAAGTGTTTCTCATCTGCTTGGCCCATATGAAGTAAATGTTTGGGATAAAAACCAGGAGACTGGATTTCAAAATTACCTCAGCTGAGTTCCAGCTTCTGTTATATTTATCCTGGGGACATAGATGAGTGTGTACACACACACACACATATATAAATGTATGGGGACCATAATAATTTTTTAGATATATGTGTATTGCCACATGTAGAACTTCTAGAATGAATTTTAATGACTACTTTGAATGTAGTATATTTTTATATTTTATGTTCATGCTTATCTTACCTATACATTAATGCATACCTGTGTTTAATATGATAAACACATAAAATGCTTAAGTGGAACCTACATGTATTAATACTAACATGTAACGTACTTTATGTAAGACTGATATATATATCTCAGTGATATTCCAGTGAGGGTGGTGGGTTGGTTGTGTGGTTTTTTTGGTTTTGTTTTGTGGTTTGTTTGTTTGTTTGTTTTTTGTTGTTGTTTTGTTTTGGTTTTTTGGACAGGGGGTATGGTTTATTTTTTGCAGTGCCACATTTATTCTTTTGCCTGCAGAAAATTAGACTCTCTCATGAATTATTAGCACATTTCTTTAAAAATTTCTTTTTAAAAAAGATTAAAACATTGATCAGCTCATAGGCTACTAAAGCATTAGCGATGTGAAGATGAAGCAGTGACAATTCAGGAGACAAACAAGGATTACAGCTTGTAAGAGTCAATTTAACATCTAGAATCTACATTGACGAGTCATACAAAATTACATGGACATTATGGGCTTTATCCTCTGAATTCAGGGTTGAGGTTTTTTAGGGTTTTTTTATTCCCAATTTTTCTTTCACTTTTTTTTAGCTGAGCTGGGAAATTTTATATTCATCTTGTGTCAGTAACTGAGACATAGCACCTTCTCAAAGACTGGAGAACAGTGCTCATTGCATTTTTGTCTGTCAGTATATATCAAATGAATAAAACCTATCATGTTTAGATACCTGTTTTTAGCTTTTGAGTAGTTGAAATATATCCGGATTTAACAGCTGTTGATAATGGAATCTAAAAATGAAAAATACAAATTCTGTAATCCGATTTTTTTTTTTTTTTTTAAAGATTGTATCTTAATAAATACTCGGGTGGATTTTGGTAAGTATCCTGTAAGCCTTAGGAACATCTTTATTTAAACATTCATAAGAGTAGCATATCCTAAGTGTATTAGAGTCATAATGTGTACATTTCAATTCACAAACATTAAAGTCTGGGGTTTTTTTGTTTGTTTGTTTTGTTTGGTTGTTTTTTCTTTTCTTAAATGTGAGCTGTTTTGTTTTGTATGTGCCAATAAATTTGTATTAAGGCAGGTGCTTTGAAATAGAGGTGCCATATACTAATATAGAGAACAAAAATAGTGTGTTTATTTGCTGGTTTTGTAGACTCAAACTCTGCCATCTCCTCTGTGATAAAGTCCCCTCTTTTAAAGCGGATTTCTGCTTAGTTGTCAGGAGAAGGTTGTAACTGTTCTCATGCAATGTTTATATGTATAAAATACATGGTTTCAATTCAGGTTTGTAAAAAAGACTCAAAATGGTCTTGAAGATATAAGCAACTAAAACTCTCCATTCTTATGGATTTGGGAATTAACATCAGTAGCATTATTTGTAGTCTTATTTCCGAGTTTTAACTGTGATTTCATTAAAATCATTAAGTGATGCTAGTGAACGTGATTGTCTTTAAGAGACACTCAATAAAGCAAATAAGAAATCATTCCCATAAAAAGGACACCATTTTCTCAGAGGTTTCTGTCATGTTACCCTTTAGTATTCTCTCTCTTTATTGCGTGAAAAGAAGCAATTTATTTTCAGTACTTGAAGGATACAGAATGTCTGACTGACTGCCGTCATAGCCTGTTGTTTTAACATAAACATTACAGCTGTGTTTGCTTTGAAATATTTGGCCATTATCCAGTGAATCTGTGCTGGAACACTAAATTATCACCTTATGCCCTTCTCCATCATAAGAGAGGGCTTTTGTCATTAAAAGATCGCTGCTATCTTTTCTTGCTTTTTATGTCTGCATATTCAGGAACTTTTTTTTTTTTTTTTTTTTGTCATAATTTACAAGCTCCTAACTAGTGAATGTCCTGAAGAGGTAACCTATCAGGCTTAGAGAAATACTGACAGGTGAAAGTCTGCTCTTTGATTAAGTTAAGAAATTTGTATGTATTTTTTAATGCATGTTTCCAGGGTCTTTATGGTTTTTAAGAATTAAAACCATCTGGCTATTCCACCATTTCCTTGAAAAATATGAAGAGGTTTGTATCTTTGTTGTAGTCTAGTCTAGTCACAGCTACCACATCCTATCATGTGAGCTTTCATGGTTTAGCTGCAGCATAAAACCAAAATGGAATAAAAGTGTATTCAAATAGCAAACCTGACATAATTCCAGTTTTGCCAAGTGCTAGTAAGTAAGTGGGACTTTAAGCATTGACACTAAGCTGTATCCTAAGTCACTTCTTTCATAACTTTCAAATCATTGTATGCAGAAAAGAAAAATGGGGCTCGTATTGAACGATCATGTTTCTTCCACATTAATACTGGTAGATGAAATTCAGCACACAGTACAGTGTATAAGGTTGAGTGTTTTTCTTGAATATGTATGTGAGGATAGAGGAATTACTGGATATTCAGCCTCTCTTCATTGTTCTTGAAGGAGGATATTCCCATATGCTAGCTGTCTTTTTCTAAAGCTGAAGGGTTTTCTTAGGCAATTTTTCAAAAAACATTCTACTTCTCTGTCACGTTTTTTTTAATTCTTTGAAATACTTTCCACTGTCATAAATAGGAAGTCTTCTCAATTACGAAAAAGATTTAAACGTGTGCTTAACTTTAGGAATGTAAGTAGTTCCGTTGATTTAAATAAGATTATTAATTTGCTTTGAGTTAGTAATCTGTTTAAGAGCCTTGCTGAATTTGAATCATAACAAAAAGGCAGAGTGGATCTAACATGAGGATGAGAACTACCTTCCTCACCTTATTATCTTTTCAGTCTTTGTGTTTGTACTCCTCTATCAAATCATCAGTCTGTGTGACAGCTTATATCTTAGACAATTTGTACTTTATTTTTCAAGTCTCTTTTTGTGAAATGCTAGATCTGTTGGTTTCCTGAAGTCTGTTCTGCATTACATTTATTGCGTTCTCTACACAATGTTTTTAAGAACTTAAAAGATTGATTTTAACCACATGCATTTAGATTGCAGAATTTGGTTTGAAATCATCGCAAAGACAACCAATACCCTCGTGAGTTAAATCGCTGAGATTTTATCATTGTATAATAAATTTAGCTGATTTCTGCCTGTTCTGAGTTACTGGCACTAGGGAGTGCATCAAAGGTGTTCAGTTCAAATAAACTATATAGTTGTCTTAGAAAAGAATCCTCTATTTTTACCCAACAAGATCAGGTCTACTTCCTCTGTGATCAGAGTATTACAAAGCTAGCAAAGAATAATTTATATCAGAGGTTCTGTGATGGAATGAAATGGAGCTCTTTTGAAGTATGATCTCTGAAAGCACAGCATGAAGCTCAAATAAAGTGAAGGACATTCACTATTACAAGTAATGTCCTTAATAATCTTGTTAGTCTAGTCTCCCTCTGTACGAGACAAATGGAACATTATTGGCTTATGGGCTGTAGTAAATAATTTAGTTTCCAATATTCAGGCTGCTTTGACAGTAAATTAAAATGACATGAAAGGGGCTTGTTGAATAAAGAAAGTATCCAATCAAATTTAATTGGCATGACTAAGGCAGTAGAAATATGTTTTATAATTAAACCATGTTGTCTTGGAGCTTTATAAGCATGTATGAATCAAAATGTCAAAAATTATTCTTTGATACTGTGCATTTAAAACTTTGCATGGTGAATAGTTTTCTTAAACAAGATTCTAGACACGCATATTGATTGAATATGAAAATAGTTTCAAAGTTTTAAATAACTTTTGTTTTAGCATTTATCTACTGATCCAAGGATTTTCTGTAAAAGATTAAAATAATTTTGCAGTCTCTATACTTAAACTTCTGGGTTTTGTAACAGTTTTCTATGATCGAGCCTTTTTCCAGGGCTTTAAACTCTGTAGCTTGTTACCTGTTACTATAATGCTGAATGGCTGAAATTAGTGCTAATAGGTGAAAGTGTAAAAGTAGGAAACCAACTGGAAAAAGCAAAAAGAGGAATAACTGGAAAAAGCAAAAAGAAGAATATAAAATAAGTAGCAAACAATCATACACTTTTCCTTTACTAAACTGTTTGTTTAAATGTTCCTTATTTTAGTCAAGTAATTTTGGAGTTCATGTATGTTAACAAAATATTCCTGAATATTCATTGTTGAGCTCTTATTTAGTCATCTCCATGCTAATATATTTTCAGAAAATGTATATGGAGTGTATGTTTTCCATAACTGCATAAAAGGAAAACATCTCTGCAGTTCCAAGGACAGTACCTGTAGAAATTTACACGTTTTAAATCATTCTTTCATTCTTATATACAGAACTCCTTAGTATATAATACCCTGTTATTTGCTCACGCCAGTGATATTTATTTCTCTAAAAAGAGAATGTACAGCTTGATTTGCCATTAAAAAAACCAAAAAACATAAAAAAGAGAGAGATTTTTTAAAAGAAAAAATTAACCTTGTCTTCTTGAAATTATATGACTTGTCTACTATGTCAGGGATGTTATTTAAATTGCTACAGTCTACTGATGTACTTGCATAAATGGATGCTAGTGTTCTAAAATTGATTAAACTCTAAAGTACAAGAGGAAAAGACACAGATACAGAAGTGGATATAAATGGCAGAATTCAACTTTTATTTGTAAACTTTGCCATGTGAATACGTGTGACATCCTGCAGTGCCAGATACCCTGACAAGGTAATTGTTCAAGCTCACGAAACCTATGTTACATATACTATGAACAAAAAAGTCCTCTCTTTTCTGTATTAGCTAAGCTTCTATTTTGCAGGGTAAAAAAAAAAAAAAAAAAAGTTTTCTTCAGTTTTCATAGGTGTAGTAACTGGATGTCCAGTCGTTTGTCCTGTATCCCATTCCATTCATAGTGGCTCAGAATTTCCAGCTTTTAGGTGAATGAACTCCAGTGGAGGTAAAGAAGAGCTCTAGCGGGTTGTGTTCAGCAGCTGGAAACCTCATTTCCCCTGAAAGGAGGACTGAGAGTTGACTGAGAGCAAGTCTGCCTTTAAACTTCTAATCATGACAAATCTGCATCTGTTTTCTTAGCATTCTGTTCCTTCATTATTTTATTCTCTTTCATTAGAGCCTTGTTGAAATATTTTGAGAGTTGAGGGCAAAACTGGCTTAAGTGCCTTTCAACTTCCTCACCTTACACTGGTTTCTGACTCATCAGCTTATGGTGATCTGCTGATTAAGCAGAATTTTACCAGCAGTGACAGTTTAGTCATTGAAATTTTATATCATGTGGACCAGATCCAAGTGGATAAGCCCTCTGTTACAGTTGAATCTTTATAGAACTCTAGCTGGGACACTCACATTTCTCTAGCTATGTCATAATTAGATCAGAATAAATATGAAAATTCACTGAAAATTCATTTTAACTTGAACAGTTGTGAGAGGTTCATGGACCTTGACTAGTACTGATATGTTAGTCTGTGTCTCATATCTGTGCTGAGTTCTACCATTATCCTAACTCTGTCAAGTCCAATGCTAAGCCATATTCCTAAACCATGTTTCTTCAAGTGTCTTGTTTTGATATATCCCAAACTGTTTTTTCTGCTTTCATACTGAAGAATTATGCGGCTTTTTGATCAGAATTCAAAGAGGCTTTTTCTAAAAAGAGATAATACATACTTGAAAAATACGGTGAAAAACAGTGATACGTTTAGATTTACTTTTTAGCATATTCGTGAAATCTAGTTTAGAGGGTTTCTTACTTTATGTGGTGGTGTGTAATATTTGTTATTTTTATTAATTGCATGCTCCATTTGTGCTGAGGTGGAGATTGTAAGTTATTCCCAAATAAAATATAACTTGGAGAAAAATATATCTGTCTCCAGGTTTATACTACTTTCCCAAATTAGTATTTCAGGGCTCACCTGACTAATTTAAAACCAAAACCAAACCAAAAAAGGATAGTGAAAAATTGTATTTTTACATTGTGATTTAGTTAACTAGACAACCTACATAATGTCAAGAGTGTAATATTTTTTTTATTATTACTTTTTTTTTTTTTTTCCCCCCAAGTCTAGATTATCATCAGTCAATACAGAACAAAGCTTGGAAGCTATATTATGTGAAATTACCTGAAAAATGACCATATATGATAGAGTTTTACAGAGTAAAATTCGCAGTGATACAACTGCTTACCTTTTCATAGTGACACTTATTAGAACGTATGAGAATCATAAAAGGTAATCTCCTTCTAGCAGCAATATAACTTTGTATTTGTTTGTTAGAGCACTGTGCATTACTGGGGAGGTAGGTAGTCCATCTTGCTTAGCTAAGACTATGTTATACTGTCTGCCACAGTAGCATACTCAGGTTCTTATAAACATCTTACTTATAGATACTTTTTGATTTTATGCCTTCAGGAACAAAATGTTCAATCTTTTGAAAACTTCAACGAAAATATTTTGACTATTTTGCGATTGTTTTTTTTCCACCCTCTTTATTCCTTACTAACCTCATGAAGACTATGTGTATTTTTCTTCTCTGAGATCCATCAGCACTATTTCATATAGGTGAAATATGAGAGTAAAAATAGTAGAATTTAAGGCTTTTGTATAGACTCAGGAGAGTCTTTCCTGCAATATCTAACTGAAAAGGTAATGAACTGTAAAATATGTTGAAATGATTGGGGATTAAAAATCTCTGGTGTGTAGTGACAGTACAATTATATTCCACAGTAAAGGTTTCTTATATTAAGTGTAATAAATAAAACTTATTTTTTTTCCCTGTGATTGGTTGTCACCGCTGTAATGATAGCTTTGACCTTCTTCCTCTTCAAATGTCATTACCCTGTGACCAACTAGTTGGGATGCTATAGAATGAATTGGGATGGCTGTACATGAAGCCAGCTGTTGAAGAAAAGGGAAAAAAAAAAAATTTAAAAAAAGGAGAATGTCAGCACAAAAGTCTCTGTTGTGACTTTTGAGTCTCTTTGCTTTGCTGCCCCTGCATAAGCACTTCACGCACATTTTTTCTGGCAACATGATTATTATCTTAAGATATCTTTAATTCTTGCTCTACAACATCTAGTTAGAATTTTTGACATTCAGATTTTTATGTTTAGAGCATGTTTGCTGTTCAAAGAAAAGCATCTCTTTTCATCAGTTTATGGGGACTAACTCGAGAAATGCAAAATAGTTTCCAATTTCTTTTGAAAGGTGAACCAATCAGATGGACACTCAGTCTACTTATTAATACAATAACAATAGTCTCCTTATTAAGAAATTTGGGTGCAAAATTTTAGCCTCTGTTTTAACGTTTCTAAAAATGATCCAAAGTGAATAGAAATATCAAAGCACCAGTGACTCTAGCCATAGTTCTTCATCAAAATTATTTGTCTTTTGTTTTCCTTTCCCTCCTACTTTTTCTCAGACACCCTGTGTCTGGGTGGAACATCAGGCAAGGTGCTATCTCGGTAGCTGACCTGGTGGGCTCTTCATTGTGTGGTTTCTGTATGTAATAATTGACTCTTTACTCTTCCTGGAGACTGGAAGCATTATTCCCACAAAGAGTTTTGCTTCTCTTGGCTCAGGGAGCAAGGAGTGCAGCTCATCCAGTGTTTCAGCTTTCTTATCTCTACAGCTTTGCTTATTTACTGTCATTTTGAGAGGTAGTTATTTGTCTTAAAGGAAAACCTATCAGGCAGCAAGGCACATAACAATAGGTGCAGTTGTATTAATATTTTTAAGACTTTGTAAATATTATTAATACTAAAGCAATATTATTGCTTTAACTGTCCTGTGCAATTACACAGCAGTGTGTCATTTGACATTAATGATCTTGTGAACAACTGTGTGAACAACCATCTAAATAATGATATTTCTGCCCACTTAGTGGGCAGTCCTCATATGACCAGTAAGAAGGAATGAGAGCTCACTTGCTCTAAATTTATCTGAACCTTGAGATGGAAGAACTGAAAACTCGTTCACTTTATGAGAACTTTTGATTAGGGTTTGGGTAGGTGGATAATGAAAGAGTGAAACATTGAAATGTGCCTAAATAACATGCTGTTACAAGCCTTATGATAGATTTGTGTTTGACTTAACAGCTTTTGGAACCTAATAAAAAGAACTTAATTGACAATTTGTTGAAATTGCTAAGAAAACCTAGTGATGTTGGTAGGGTGTAATAAGGAGTTTTCTCATCACTGTCTTCAAGATTGAGCCTATACAAAAAAAAAGAGGATTTATCTCTGTGGTAACTCTAAGTAATTGATATACAGACAAGGTTTGGTTCCAATTTGCCAGCAATAAAGTTGTAATAGGGTTTTCTCTGCAATTTTAGCCTTAATGTGCTCATTCCAAAGAGCGGTATTTTTCCAAGCGAACAAATAACATCAGTAAAGCTTACGATCAGTAATAGCCCCACACTGATGCTCACATTAAACTTGTTAAATCAATTCACTAGACACTTTCTGAAGTGGACTGTCTGTTTACTTTGACTTGCACCCTATGAGGATTATCCATCAGTTACATTTATTTGAGTGAACTTTACATTTGAAATTTGTAATTGTTCATGCATGATTGTGGTTACAAATCTGTCTTCTAATTTTTTGCAGCTTTATTTTTGTGACTTCTGATTTTTTCCACCTTAGCTGTGCGAAGGGTGTGGGTACTTAGTGACAGACAGTAGAATGCATTGTATGTTTAGCCTTATCCAAATCCTAAATGAGCACTTTGCTGCATAATTATGGTAGCTTCTTTTGGTAGTTATATATTTCACATAACTATTTTGTGAAGGTACCAATCCACTATGTGCAGTATTGTTCTTCTAGGATAAAAAAATTAACATATAAATAATGTAGGATTACAGTATTTTGAAATAATTAGCAAAATGTGGTAAGCACTAAATGATTTATTAAAGATGTAATTTAGTCAGATTTCCTGCATAAGATATTAGAGTGCAAAAAACCATACTGTACTCTGCAAGGAATCATTTTGTAGATGGTTAATCTACCAACAAGGCTTCATTTTTCACTCAGAACAAACCTGGTATGCTACTGCACACTGCCTTTTGTCAGTAAACACAAAGAGAAATCTGAAGTAATCAATCTTTCTTATCAGTAGCATTCAGTATGTTTACCTTTCTTATATTTTATTCTTTGACTCTATAAAACTAGACTAATATAAAACAAAATGTAGGAGTTTAAAAGTTTGGAATCTTTTATCTGGTAACTAAGTACACATTTTACAAGGTAGTGCAAAAAGAACATAATGGCATTACTTAGTGGATGCATTGAGGTAACTGAAAATGTTTTGGCAAGAAAAGAATGGCTTGTGGGTAATGGGAAATTGCTGGATAAAGAAGCTCTATCACATAGCTAAAATCTGCCTGGATTGTTATCTACCATTTTGTCACACTCCCAAGGCTGAATACACATATGCAGGACCCTGCAGAAGAACCTGCTGCCTATGAAATGTTACAGCTGTCCCTTGCATGCATCAGTTCCATTCCTGGTGAAAATAGTTCTTTACCTTTTACTTAAATTTAAGCAAGTTTTGTAGTGGGCATATGGCATGTTTTTGGAAATGGTAACCAGCTTGATTATGCAATTATTCAGACAAGAATCATGGCAGAATACTTCTTTTCTTTTCTTTTTTTTTTTTTTTTTTTTTTTTTTTTTTTTTCCTTATTCCTCACACATCCTTCATTTAACTATCTGTTTATCTAATGTAACTCTAGTCATCTATTTTAAGGTATTTTCAGGGAGGTAATTTGGCATAACTTGAAGTGGTGATGTGGAGGGACAGGTCTCCTTCATAATAGAACAAAAGTCTGTAAATACTGAGGTATCATGAGGTAAAAACAAGATAATATATAATTATATTGATTATATAATATATAATTATATAATATATAAGAAGTGATATGAAGTATCACTTGCTTTACATATAAGTAGTTCACCCAACAGAGCCATTTTCTTCTGTTTCATTTGTTATCATTTCATATTGGAAGAATCCCTTCCCTTAAGCAACCTCTGGCCTTTTTTTCTTTGTCTCTTTTCTTTTTCCTACTTTCTTGGAAAAAAACAAAATATATTCTCATACCCCTATTTTCTGCAGAGCAGAAACTCCTGAAATACACTCACTAGAAAAACAGTTCAAATAATGTATAATACAAAATCTTAACACTTACTTTGATGTCTTCAGTAGAAACTAAGAGGCATATAGTCTTTGCCTTTTAGAGTTAATGAATGATTTTGTTTCAAGTGTAGATTTGCAACTTTAAAATATGGAAAGTGGGGAAACATAAGATACCTTGTCATTGTTTCCTCAGCACCTTTCTGCTGCATAGCTGCAACTATAGTAAATTGCAGGTTATTAGAAAAGATGTAGAAGTTGTAAGAAGCTTAGTGAAAGATAGAAGACTTCCATGAGACTCCCAGTTTAATTAGGGTAGAATAATAATCCAATTTACATAGACTCTGCCCTGTTAGGTCACAATTGATTGACACTTACAGTATGTTGATCCATCTTAAAGTCCATTTAAATGTTGGAACAACTGACATTCTTGAACTATTTTTTGTGTGTGTGTGTGATTTATTTGATCTGATGGTAGCATCATCAGTATGGGAAATGAATTCTAACAGAAATGTGTTGTATGGTGTCTCTGCCTTAACAAATACTTCCACCCAGCCTTGGACATGGGAACCCAGATTGGTCAGGGATGCCTCCACCTCCCAGAGGGGACTGTAGGTAAATCCATAGCATTAGATGGCAAAAAGAAGTTGGGAGAGACCCATCCTTCCCCCATCTGTACTTGGAAGCATCTGGAATCATCATGCAAATTCATGTTCCACCAACAATTACATGAGCAGTACAAATAGCATTGCTGTTACTATTTTATGCAACTAATAATCTTCCTTAATCTATGTGCTACTATAACTTCAGTCTTCAGCATTTGTGATTCTTCATTCTCGTAATTAATAGATAGGGGAGCTGTATATCTTGAATGCTTTGATAGCAGAACGGTTGAGAAGGAGACCATCACCAATTGTTTTTCATGTAATTTTTTTTACATGAAAGAAAGAGGAATATTAGTATTGTGAGTGATCTGTCAAAGGAAATTGCCCTTGATCTGGAAAATGCTCTAATACACTGGAAGAGATGTTGCAGTCCTTAATGTCTTTTCTGACTTTATTCCTGGCTTAGTTACTTATTCTGCAGTTATTTAGAGCTAAATCTCTGTTCAGAATTAAAATCCATCTGACTTTTGCCAGTCTGTACAGTACTCACATGCTATCAAGCAAAACTTTCAAGTGGGTATTGGATAATAATTTTAGGAAAACTTTCAGGAATTAAACAGAGGAGTTGGGGTTTTTTGAGCTGACTTCTCTTGCTTGCTTTTTTATAGTGGAAATTGGGTAAATCTCACCATATTTACCCAGATTACTAAAAAATATTTTCCCTGCAAATTGAGTATTTTAGCCAAGTCCAGTGAATGATGTAAAAGATATCAAAGCAGATCTTGTACTCTAGATGGTGATTATTATTTTTGTGTCTGTAAAGAGAGAGAAGCTTTCTTGATAATACTTGGTTAAAATCTCATGGGCAAATGATGTATTCTGTTAGTAGTATATAATTTTTATTTTATCTTTCAATGGAAATTTTTTCTGCCCCTCTGAAGTTTCTTCCTGAGCAATAGTGCTCAACAATCTGGCAGTTCTGGAGGATACCAATTCTATTAGCCAGTGTCATATGGGGGAATGATGTGATCATCACAGCCAGCAGCCCTTGACTCCCTTCCCTGCTAAATTAGAATGCAGTGGGAACAACTTGCTGCTTGAATTTGGAATGCAGCTTAAACCTGATGTAACAGTCTTTTGTGAGAGGCCTTAATTGCTTTATCATCTTGTCCATTCTGTCTTTAAGAAATAAATAACTTAAAAGACTTCTCCAACATTTCTAACAACTCTAATCTTGGCTTCAGATAGAGAACAAAGAGTTTCAATGTTTTTCTTTATTGGTAGTTTTTTCTCATTTCTGATTTTGTTCAGCTCTTTTATAAGGATGGGGAAGAGGATAGGCTTAATCAAATACTTTTCCAACTGATTGAGTGCATCTACCTAATTGACAAGTATAGAAGCAGAAGTATCCCTTGTACAAAATGATTCAAGATTGAAAAATCATTATTTTTAAGAAATAACCCCTTTGATTTCCTAATAAAAGCAGGCCATGTGAATAATTACTTTCCATCAATTTCTGAGAAAATTCTTACTGCAAAAATTGCCCTGTTTGCTTTTTAAAGAGTTTATCAAAGGAGCAAAAAGTTTTGATGAGATTTATTAACATCGAAGTAAAAGGTATTCTAAGTGAGGTTTTACATAATTGTTGATTAGACAGTATCTCCCCTAGGCAAGCTTCACTTATGCAGTCACCTGCTCAGAAGAATCTCTGGTTGTTTCTCTAGGATATTGCTTGTTGATTTTTTTTTAAATTATTTTTTTAAATGGAAAGCTATATACAGAATAGTTTGTTTTTTTTAAAAAACCAAACGTTATAGTGACTGTAGTCATTTTGTTGATTGATTTAGATTTGATTTAAGATCAGATTTAAGATTTAGTGCTAAAATAAAGTGTTGCATTTGTGAATAACAACAGTTAATTAAAATTATGCATGTGCTCTTTTCAAGTTCACATTCTGTTTGAGACCAAAGGCTAGTGGCAAAAGCATAAGACAAAAGTTCTTATGAGTAATGTTGTTACTATGTGCTTGTTCTTGTTACTGCAAATAAAATGTAAATGCTAACAATTCTGAGCTTACCCCATGAAGAACTACACAACTTTGCTACATTTGTGTGAGTTCTTATGTATAAACATTCATTTGATTATTTCCAGTTCACTCTCCAACATTTCAGAGCTTGACAGCATGGCCCCATGTGTGTAACTGTTGTTCCACAAGTGTCTGTATTACAAGCTTCTGGCAGCTGTATATTTGAACATTATTATCAGAGGCCTAATTGCTGCCTGTAACCTCTTAAGAAACTGATTAATTTTGCCCTTTGGTCACAATTAAAGGAAAAATACATCTCTTGACAAATGAGTAAGAGCAGCTAAATCATCTCTTCTTTCTTGTGTGTGTTCTGTCTTCATTGATCCTTTTTTTTTCCTTCCTTTTTTTCCTTAAAAAAAAAAAAAAAAAATCAAATTCTGTTAGGGCTTCTGCTGCCAGTTTCTAAGGACACGGGTTCCATGGCCTTCTTGTATACCAATGATACATTCAAAGAGAGCAAGGAGAGCTCAGCCATCACAAGCCTGTGATGATATCCATAAGCCGTTGGTATTATGATGTTGACCATACCCCTGCTAAAGCAGCTACGTATCAGTGTAAGGGGGCACTGACACATCACACTTGCTGATATAGATGGATGTGGAGGCCCATGACACTGATAAAGAGATGAAGTCTTACGGTGTGAAGAGACCATTGATACAGAGATAATCTGGAGAAGTTTACTCATGAAAGTGTGAAGATGCAAAGAGCAACCTTCTGTACAATATGGTGGCACTTTGTGAGATGGGATGGTGTTGAGGCAATAAAGTGGGGTGGGTGTATGCTAGGTTGGATCTAGAATGGGAAGATCAAAAAAAGCTTATAAAATAACAGGGAGGTATAGAATGAGTAGGGGAAGCGTGCTGGGGGAATGAATGGGAGGAAGTAAGGATAATAATAAGGCAGGCAGAGACAGGGTCAGTGTGGCAAGTGGAGGGCTGGAAAGTGAAGTAGAAAAAATTGGCAAGGAAGTGTTAGCAATAAGGAGGGACTGATGGAGAGCTGTAAAAGAGTGTGAGGAGGGAGGGAAGGTCACAGTGGTTTGGGTCAGTCTTCAGATATAAGTCGATATTTACTTGTAAAGTAGAAAAGTTATTTGGGAAAACAGGCCAAGCAAATATTGATTCAAACCAGGAGCTTTTAATATTGTTGTTCCCTTTGTTCACTATGGCATTAAAAGCTGAACTCTTCTTTGTTTACTTACAGGTAGGTATGGAGCAGATAACTTTGATATAGGCTTTTGGGCTTGCTACCAGTGATCTGAAGCTTGACCTGTGAAAACTGTCCTTTCTGGGCATCAAAAGCAATATAGTTTTAAAAAGCAGTATGGGGCCTCTCCTAAGTGACCTCCAATCATGCTAAACTGAAATGTTATTTGCAGTGGTTTTGCAAAGTGGTTTAATAATTCCCAGAGGACAGAACTCAAGCCATGAAAAGCATTTCACTTTGGACTTGTGGACAGACCTGCAAAATATGGTTCTGAAGGTGAAAGCTGATGTCAGACTGACCCAGTAAGACTCATGGGCTAGAGCAATTCATGAACTTGTTGAAGAATGTTAAAAAGGAGGTGTATGCTGGTTTAAATGTTTCTTCTTTTTCTTATTCTTTTTTTTTCTTTTATGTAGATTGATATACAGCTGTTAGAGAATGTTAACGTGCATAGTAGAAATAGTTCCATTTCAAAAGTATTTAAAGAATGGCAGAATAGATAAGCACCTGACAACAAATTTACGGTGAGGAATGTTTAGTATTTCGCTATTGCTGTTTTCCCACCAGACAGGTAGTTATTATGGATGTGCTATACAAAAACACAAGAGGTTAGGTTTTCTTTTTTTTTCTTAATGATGATTCTTTGTCAGAGAGCTGCCTGGATGTAAGAACAAGTTTTGATACTTAAATTTCGTAGTGATTCATAACCACATTTCAGGAATGTCTGACAGTAAAAATAATTACTAAGTTTCCTGTTGGCTCCAAATTAATAGCAATATGTTGCTAGAGAAGATTCTGTTGATATACTCCCTACTTGCTTCCAACTTTGTTTTATGTTGAGACAACTCAAAGATAAGAATTAGATATATTTTCCTTGTCAAGTAGTTCTTGGCTTTCTTTCAAAAAAATAACTTTTACACAGATGCAATTTCTAAGCTTCACTTCTGCATCAGTAACATGTGGTATTTCTTTACATGTCTGAACCTGAGTTCGTTAACTAAGAGATCAAGTATTTGCACTCATTTTCCTATTTACTTCAGATTCATTACGCATGCAGATGGGCTGAAGTGCAGTACATGATAAAGCTGATTGATGGAACTGTATGGTATTATCTCAAAGGTCATATTTTCACCTGATTCCCTTGGAACTTGCTGGATACACAACCGAAGTGCTTTCAGTAGAAACCCAAGGTTGTATATTTAATGAACATTATCAAAACATGCAAATTATTAAATATAAATATGTGATACAATTAATGGAATAAAATATTTTTTATCACACTGCCTTAAACTTCAGTAGAAAACAGTATTTTAAAAGTAAATTCTAGTGAGTCCTAGTCTACTTGCAACTCAGATGTGATTTGACTTCAGGCTCTGTCCTGAAGGCACCTGAAACCTCTGGAAGCCAGTAACCAGAGATGGTGTTTGTTGGTTCAGTTGAGTGCTTCCCTGAATATCCACCTTATAGTGAAGTGGAGGAGTCACTGGCTGATAGGTGTCCCTTCAGATTGTGCTTCTTTCATCATATTGAGGTGGCTTTTAGGCATACAGAGATAATGAAATAGAACTGAAAAGCTCAGGGCACTGGGCTACTGCAGTCTCAGGTAGTTTTAATGAAATGTTTTCATAGATTCATCGTCAATGATCTATACTACTTTCTTTTTTATATTATAGAAAATACAGTTAAATATTAACTTCAAGGCATTTAACAAATATTTCACCTTAGAAACAGTACTTTCTCTGTCACTTTGTTTCTTCCCACATAAGCAAAGTAAGTGGCTTGTAATCTAGAATTCCCATAGGCTCTCATCCAGTTCTTTTATAACTATTAAAAATCAAATACGTGAAGATTAATTTACAGACAAAAATAATATCTGTTTTTCCTAACAATTATTTCTTTCAAGATTCATAGCAATGTATCTTTAATTATCTACAAATAATTTGGCATTAGAAAGCAGCACTTTGCTGAAATGTATGTTAGGTTTCTTTACTAGTAGCATATGTCATCCTTTTAAATTTCATTTATAAGAGGGTAAATATTCTAGGGGATGGTTGCTTGGCCTTTATCATGGTTTGAACTCAGAGTGTCACAGGGGCACTTGTAGAGTGATTGCTTGCAGAAGTGCAGTTGGAGGCTTGGACAGTGTACTCACCTGCACATCTAAATAAAATAATGTGTAGCAACAGCAGTGTAGATGTCATCTGGATGCTTCATTTCTCCTCTTTGTCGAGCAGTGTCTGCATAAATGTAAACAAGACAAGCTTTGCAAGTTATTTTCTGACCTTGAAGGTTTCTGAAAAACAGGCTGTGCACTTTAACTTATTTAAATGTCATTGGTTTATAACCTGCAATATTCAACAGTTTAAAGTTGCTAATTAGGCTAATCATTACGAAAATGTATGTGAGAGAATAAGCAGTTTTTACTAGCTTTATATCATGTGGCAGCAGGTCAAAACAGAGATTATCTACCATACTTCTAAAGTTCAACATGTTCATTTAATTAATTGCATGGAATGGTGTCGAAAGCATAAGACCTATGCTGCCAAAGAACTTTTTGTCATCTTCTTCAGCTTCTGGTCATGTAAAATCTTAGTTTCTTATACCTGTTACACTCTAAATGTAACTTGCGTAGTCCAGTGCCAGCCATTGCATATTTTTGCTTGAGAACAGCATTGGAATCAGCGTATTTTTCACTAACCTGGAAATTAATTCTGTTTTGGGAATATCTACTAGGGAAGGTCAGAAACGAGGTTACTTATAAGACCATGGGTGTTAATTTTTATAAGGGCTGCTTGAAGCACACCTGGAAAATGGATATTCTGAAAGCTACCACTTTCTAGTAATGCTATAATAGCTTACTGCTTTTGAACAAAAATATTTATTCAGAATTGCTTGATTAAAAAAAATAATCCATTGTTGTTCATTCTGCCATCTGTTTTTGCACTTACAAGAGTACCATTAGCATAATTAAATTAGCACTTTTTTCTCCCAGTCTTTCTTATATTGCCATGTACGCCAATTTATTTATAGAATTTTAAGTAAGGATACATTTTATAGTTAAATCACAGAACTGAATTGATGATGCCTCTCGTTGAAATTCTATCTTACAGCATTGTCTTCAAGTTCTGAAGGACTTTGGGGATATAATACTGCCTAATCTAAAATAATATAAACATACTCTTTTACAAGCTTTAAAATATTGATTATGATGATACTAGCGCAAGTAGCAAATAATTTTGGAGATGTACACACTGACTTTAGATGCCTGTCACTTCTTACGTTTTGCCTGATACAGTTATGCAATGGCAGTGCTATGGTCTGTAGGTCTTGTCCCTGTGTAGTTTAAATAGCAATTTTAAAAAGTAAAAATACTGAACTCCAGCAAGGATGGCTAATAAAGGCAGGTAGAAGGGGCATTTTCAGCATTACTTGGACACAGTAAGATTCTCCACTGTTTTTTAGAACACATTTCAGATGCAAAAATTGCAACAATCACCTCTCCTGCTACAGAATGCCTCTTAAAGGAAAAAATAATCAACGAACCACAGGAGAAATTAAGAAAATTAGGCATTTGATTAACCAAATCCTAATTTTGGGGAAATCTGTGGATGTAAAATGCCTATATGTCCAATGACTCCAGCTCACAAGGACAAGGAGCATGTCAACTGACAAGAAACACTTTGCTTAAATGCTCATGAAGGTTTCTTAAGCTTATGGAGTCTTTTATGTGTGGTCTGTACATACAGACTGCCATTAATGATTATTATTTTTAATTTTTGCACAACTCAATTTAACATAGGTCCACATGGTCTTTCAGACATATCAGTCAATAAATTAATTCACATAATGAAAGTAATTTTTTCTGCCCTTACTGCTTCTTCAGATTCCTCACTGATCTTTTTCATTCTCCTCATCACCTTTAGCTGAGATCAGGTCTATACTGAACAAAGTAGTGATGTCTGGATTCACATGCTAAGTTAGTAGAGGTGAGAGGAATAATTTGTCCACAGAGCTCCATATGCATTCTTCACCATGCTATGCAATATGGCCCTTTCCTTAGTCCTCTTCCTTCAGATCCTCCTGCTCCATTCATCTGCAGCTCCTGCCCTCAGCTTCCTGAGCACTTGGGCAAAGGAGGCTCTGTTCCTCATGCTGCTAGGGGAAGCAGAGGAAACCTATTTCTTATGGCCTGGATGATGGGAAACATAAGAAGAAACCCAGGTGCTACCGAAGATTATCTGAGGTTTATCAAAACTGGCAAAAAACTGTATCTGTATAGCAGCTTGCCAAATATTTGATAAATGTGTAGCTATTCCTGTGGTGGAATCATCTCACTATATCCTCTCTTACATAGGTTGTTGTTCTTTGCACAGTTTTTATTTAATTTATTTTTGCCTAAATTAAGAACAGATTTTCTGGAAGGAGATTCTTTCTTGCTGCTGTGGCATTTAATAGTGTTGAAGTCCCTCAGGAACCCACATTACTTACCTCTTAGCAGCTGCTGGAGCATGTATTTACAGCCACGTATGAACGGGAATGAAAATTCAGTATTCTGTTGGCATATTTGAGAAAGCTCCAATTAAGGAAGAATTTTGCCATCATTTTATCCCTTCAGATTCACCATGTTAATATATGGCATGTTTTGCATAAAGATAGTTTGTTCACATGTTGACAACATGTGAAACAATACCTGTCAGCTTTGATAGAGAAAACATGGATAGTAACTTTGATGGTGACCAAGTGATGGGGAAGGAGTCATCTCAGTATAGTTGTTAAAGAGGGAATTCTACCTCTGTCTGGCAGTCTCATGTCTCCTTCAGCACTCAATTTTCGATTGCCTTATTCCTCTGCCTAAATTTTTGTAATGAAATACGTAACTTTCTATTTGTGTAGCTGTCAAAATATAATACAGCTGCTCACCTTAGACACAGTGTTTCAGGTACACAAGATTGTCTCAAATTTAAAGAGAAATTTGGCATCAAGATGGAAAATCTAGACCAAGGTAATGAATTTGAATGCAAATCTTGAAGTAAAATTTTACTTTAAATAATTGTTCTGATAAATAATTCTCATTGTAGAACTGTCATCTCCATTTTCTTGCATGTTATCCCAAATCACTGTGAGTTGCTACTGACACTATAGTGGGAGTTTTGCTTTTACAGACACTCGTTTTCTTTAAACATTGGAATACTTGGCTGTTTCAGCAGCCTAATACAGGTGTGTTTTGAAAATCTTGCTCCTGAACACCGTTTCTTGCAGTATGATGGTTATTTCTTCAATGTTTGGTCTTTATCAAGAGCATTTATTAAGCTCTTCAGTCATCTATGTTTCTGCATTCTTGTGAAACCAGTGCCAGAGGTCGTGTGGATGTCTGACACTGTTGCACTTGTGAGTGGGAGTTGGTGAAAAGTTGAAGTAATAATGCTGGAAACGTATTGATAAATGTTAGTGTCTAACCTGATAGAATTGCAACAAAGCATAACAAGCTAACAAGTAAACCCATTCTAGGTTCAGGTAATAAACATTGCAGCTGAAGGAGGAAAAAAAAGTAGGATTAGATGGCAAAGACCATTATTGCATCAAAATGATGCATCTGTAAGCTCCTTTCATGAGTGTTTTATGACTAGGCAAACACATTTTCGTGTTGGCTTCTGCAGTAAATGTTTCTCCTTTATTACTTGATAGCCACTTAGAATTTAGCCTGGTTTTTAACAGTGCTAACATACAGTACTAGGAAAATTTATTTGAATAAAATAAAGCTACATTCTTCTAAACTGGAGTCATAATATTAATACTTAAAATACACAGCAACATGCTGGGAAAATGGGATAGTTATTTAGATGTATTATAAAATGTATCCCACTACTTTGATGTGATTCACTACTATTTCACAAAACCAATTTAACAGACTCATGTGGAGAGGGAATAGTGCAATTAAAATTAGTAACAGAGATTTTCACATTCATAGATCTAATTCAGGGATTGGTGATAATGAATTAAATACTTTTTCCTTCTTTTGAAGTCAAACCAGTTTTAAATGAATCTGAGCTAGAATTCATATTTAAAGAGTGTGCTGGTTTGCAGTTACAGCATCCGGAGACAGATTTTCAGAGAGAAATAGGTGTTCCAGCTCGGGTTCACGTGTTACTTTTCTTTTTTGGTGGGTTTTTTTGGTTGTTTTTTGTTTGTTTGGTGAGTTTGTTTGTTTGTATTTTTGTTGTTGTTTTGTTTCTTCTCCCCTTAGATTCTTGAAAATTATGTGAATATATAACAGCAGTTGCTAAAAAGTTGTCACTTTGCAGTATTCTGTGCTCCCTAAAGCTGAGAACTTCCTGGGAAGAGAACTGCTGTCATTAAATTTGCTTCAGACAAAAATTAAGGAAGGCAGAGCAAAAAACTGATAGCCCTGGGAACAAAGGTCTCTAGACACTTGTTAATCAGACATTGAAAACCCAATGGATAATCCTCCAGGGTGAAGTGGCTAAATTTGTTTGTAGACATTATGAATAAGAAGCAGTTCTCATTATGAAGCAGCATAAAAAATAAAAATAAATAAAAAAAAAATAACAAGGATGTGCTGTTGGTCTATGTGTGATATTCCTCTGAAAAAAAACCCAGAACACCAAACCTCAAGCCTCATCCTGGTGCTTCTCATAATTAGACAAGGAAATTAGATATCTCTTCTGAAGTAAACAAGTCTGTGTAGCAAGAGTCACATTAATCCTTCACCTAACCACTGATTAAATAATAGTAGTATATTAGTAAGTGTATATTGGTAAGATAATGTATTTGATGAGTCCTGCTGCATCACCAAGCTTGTAATATATGTGATGACTTTTTGGTTCTCAATGAGGGCTTTAAAATAAGTCACTGAAAAAGCAAAATCATGCCCCTGTGCTGGCTGCACTTGCAGATGGTATGTAAATACTGAAAAATGTAAATTACCCATTCTTTAGAGATTTGATCAGTAATGGGGCTGATGAAGAACAAGAATCAAAACAACTGTGAGTTTAAGGTAGATGCTTTTTGTGTGCTGTGCTACCATGTTTATTTTGGAGCCATCTTGCACTGGTTCCTGTATATTGCTGATCACTTTGTGGCTGAGCAGCAATATCTTCTATGCACATTAGCTTTATTCTGTGAAGTAATCAACGCTTCATAGGAGAAACAATTTAGTGGGGTTTACTTTCAGAATATAAATCGTAAATTTGTTACAGGTATGTTGCAAAGTAAGGATGTGCTAGGTAGTGGAAATGTTTCCTAGATTTTTCTGCTTTTAAAATGGAGGATTTTGTGTCTTCCCATGATTCACTTTTGTTTTACAGCACCAACAAAGATCAGATGATTGAGATGTAAAAAATAAGCTAATCAAACAAAAAAGCATGTTTTAAATGGTGTAAATGAGCCAGCTAGAAAATTAGATGGCACCTGGTCTCACATGCTTCTATGGTAGTGCACTGGCACTGTGCAAGGCCTGAGCACTTTGTAACATTATTATTTCCCATTTACCTGTAATGTTGCCCTGAGGTTCTTAGAACTTTAAGTGCAATAAGTTTTTTTTTCTCCATCCCTTTCTGCTCTTCCCATCACAAAGGTGATAAATCATAGTGACCCTCCTTGTAGTAAAGAAAAATGGGCAAGTCTTTGTACAGCTTCTGTCAATGCCATTCTTTCAGACTGCTGGAAGAGGTCACCAAGATCAAACATGGACATCTCCCAGTAGAGTGGAGCATGTGACCTTGAACCCTTTCTCAACACCTGCCAAACCATCAATAGCCAGTTTTAGGATACAGCCAATCTGAAGGTACTGCAAGCCTGATGTTGAAGGAAAGCTTTGAGCAAATCAGTGAAAATTTGTGTCAGCTGCAAGAGGCACTTATACTTCTATGATCTGCAGTTACACTCTTGAGTCTTGGTGAAGCTGGGTTCTGTCTGTGTTTTGTGAGAGAGCTGCTGTATCTGACTGTTTGGAGCTTGTATAATTTTGGCTTCCTTGTCTCTGCCTCTGCAGCAGAAACAAGGATTTTCTGCTGTATTTTGACCATTCTCAAGCATTTCACAAAGGTGGAGGAAGGGATTTGCTCTAAATTCCTGTGGTCATTTGTCTCATTGACTAATCTACAACCTCACTTTCTCTTCTGTTGAAAGTCTATTATTTAAAATGACAATTTTTTCCTATGCATATGTTCACTTCAGACAGGGAGCAGTGAGACTCTGTCATTGTGCTTATGGAAGCAGCAGAGCACAGTGATGTAAGAAATGAACTGAAATTTACAGTCAGGTTCAGTAATTTATTATTTTAAGGCAGTCTATTTATTGTCTAATTTGCTTACTTTGACTATTTTTCTAATCCGAGGTATCTCTCTTGTATTGTATTTGTGGATAGAAATGTCATTTTTTACGTATCTGTATTCCAGCAAAAGAATTATTATAAAGCACAATTGCATTGCGTAAACAGTAATAGTTAAAACAGTCCATTTGCCTGAATACATTAGAGTTCATTAAAAAAAGAACTACTTAAAAGTGTGACTCTCTCCTTATTTGCTAACTTTTGATTGCCTTTGTTTGCTCAGTTATAAAATGTTTTGTTGACACCAAATATTTTAATAATTCCTTTCCAAGTCCTTCTGGCCTACGCCTTTGAGATACTGCTGTAGTAATTAAACTGTCTTTTCACTGAAATGCTTGCAAAGCGTCCAGTTCTGTGCCTGGCAGCTGGTGATGCATTATAGAGACATTGAGCTAATCGATTAAAACCGCAGAGACATGGGAGTTGTCTGACAGCACTGTACTAGGATGAAATTAGTTGGAATTGCATGGTGAAATTAAGGGGAATGCAGGTGATTGCAGCTCTACTGGGAGAATCCCGGGTGAGAGGGACACTGCGCACTGATCCCTGTGTAATTAGGACAGCCATGTTTTAACAGTATTTCTAAAGTATTAAAATGGACTGGGTAAATCAGCAGGGTTGTTTCCAGTGAACTTGGCATCCATCCACTGTGACTGAAATAACATGAAATTTTTCGGCTGCTAGGAAATGTGAAATTGGACTAATTGTCTTCTAACTAGTCAGCTACTGTGTTAGTCTGAAGCAGGTCGGGTGTATGAACACTGAATGCTTTCAGGTCTGTTGTTGGAACTAAGACATGCTGCTATGCTTGCAGGTTACATTACGCAGAGTTTATGGTAGAATATTTATTGGAATAAAAACAATCAAGTACAAACAATCGCAGTCCATAAAAGGCATCTTGGATACACTAGTTTGTAAAATTGCCTAATGGGTCTGCTTTGAAATATTCCAAATGATACTCAAAGAGGCAATCTTAGTTCTAGACAGTCTAAGTAGAGACATTCTTTTTTACTTGGTACTTACTATACACAAATGCTAGGGAACTCATAACATTAACTTCCAGAAAAATCAGCGTTAGCTTTTCTAGCTAAATCTTCCACTCTGTTTCCTATTACTCTGGTAATTGTTCTAAGCAGTGCTGGAATCCACTTTCATCTGTGATTGTGTATCTCTTCATTTAAATTTGGCAATGCTGTTTGGCTAAGTAGTTCAGCAGAGTGGGTGGCTGTGGAATGCCTGTTTTTGATACCAAGCCCAACATTAGTGCTGCATGTTTCACTTAGATGCAATGAAAGAGACCTCTTCCTGTCTTCTGGAGGCTCTGATGACTGTGCTTTGGGGCCTTGTGGAGACTCTGCTGCACTCCCACAAGCACTGGTGTCCTCCAAAGGCTCCTTCCGTGGAGCAACATCAACTTCTTTCTCTCCCTTCTGTGTCCCAACTTCCCCAGAGCTGGTGAGTGACAGAGTGATCCTTCTCTGTGGACTTTGGCAGCCAGGTCTGTCTGGTGGAGGGACACTGAAAGGGAGAATTTACTTCTGCATCAGCAGAAGAGAGATTATTTGGCCAATCCGGTATATGAAGAGAGAAACAGTAGAATTCAGCAGAGACAATGTGAATGTGTCTCCTGAATAACATCAAACAAATGGCAGCATCACTTCCCACATGCACCGAAGTTCCCATTGGGCAGGGGATGTGCTCTGCTGCTCTGTCAGCCTTTGAGCACTGACTCCTGATCAGGCTGGTGCTTGGTTAGGGACTGAACACTGCGTTCAGGATCACAACTAAAATAACTCCTGGGGAAGGCCTCTGCTATCACTGTGAATCTGGGAGTTCATGACCATAGTTTTTGCCCTGTGTTTGCCTTATATTCAACCTAACTGGTTGGGTCAATTCAGTACTGAACTCAGTTTTCCTGTGTAACTAATTGCATGCTGAGCTAGCAGGGAGTGCTAAAACACATTTGCTTTTTAGAAAATAACTTCTTAGTTTTGTTTTGAAACTAATGTTTTTTTAGTTCTTTCTCATGGTGTTTTCCCTTTAAAGTGCTGTATTTAACATGTGTTATTTTCTCTTCCATTTTAATTCAAGCAGTAAAGATGTCTACAATGGAAACAGTTGCAGCCATACAATAACCTGTTTCACTCTAAATAACCAATATATGCTCTCAGTCCTACTGAGAGTAAAGATTTGCTTTTGTTGTAGTTTCAGTCTCAGTTTTGGGGGTGGGGAAGGGGTGTTTCATTTGAAGGTATTTAAAATTTCCTCCACTGAAGAATAAACAGATCATTTATTACAAGTTACGTAGCTTACATTACTTATGATATGTGTATGTTTTATTTTCACAGCTTTATTGACCATATCTATTTTGAAAGCAAAAGCTACAGCATATTTAGGAGAACATTTATGTAAGCAATGGGAATATACTGACTTCATTTCTCAATTTTTTTTTCTTTATATCTCCGTGTTCTGCTGTACACATATTCACAGAGCACACCTCTCCACTCTCCTATCACAATGAAACAACAACTTCATTCACCCTGAGTATGTCTTTATCTTCCATGATGAGAAGTACCAGTAACTGGAATAGTAATTTGACATTGGAAGGGGAATTTGGTATCATCAAACAGTATGTCATGTGTTTTTATTAAGCTTTATCTGTGATGCAGTAAGACTCCAAAACCTTTCTTATCTACCAGAATTTCCTTGTCTACAGCGAAGAAAGCCCTGAGATTGATTTGTAAATCTACTTTAAAGCCATTTTTTTTTTCACTTGAACATTTGCCCATAAAGCAAGAGTTATTTAAAAAACAAAATCCTGTAGAGTGTAATTTTCAGTTGTTCTTAATAGGCCTAGTTATGTATCAATAAATTATGTTTTGAAATTTTTAGTCACCGAAGATTGTCTTAAAAATTGCAATATGTAGAGGCAAATAATTTGAAAAATGGGTGACCTACTGGCCAATTTTTACTTAGGACTTGTAACACAGCTTGTATAGTGAAGGCATAATTAGTGACTGTTTCCTTAATTCAGATTTTTATGTTACCAGATTGAACAGATTTTGATTTTTATTTCTTTCATTATCAGATTATGATTTTGTCATGCTTGTTCTTATGCATTTCTCAAATAACAAAACTACGTGGTCTGAGGGATATGATTTTTATTTTCTAGTCCTGTTAAAAATAGTTGGAAAACTTACACTCCTAGAACAGTATGCTTAAGTATTTCTTGTGTGAAAAGCTGAGCAGGTAAAAGAAAACAGTGGGAAATTGATTTGGGTGAGATTCTTCTCTATGATCTTGCCAAAAGCAGGAACCTGACTTCCATCCTGATTGTCCACATTTTCAGCTTCTGGTAGGCATGATGGTAAAAAGGAAAACTTGATTAAATCATATGGATATGGCAGGGAATGGGAAATGCCCCAGATTTTTTAGGGCAATATTTAGCCAGTCTTTATTTTAACTGGTTATTTTTTAATAACAAGTTTTGCATGCAAAACAATTTTCGAATGCTTGGAAGCATGATAGTTTAACAGAAGCCAGTAGAGGCCCAATCAAAACCAGACTGTAAGTTTTAAATGAGGAAACCTGAAAAATATTCCTCAAACTAGAAAAGTCTGAGTAGTAGTCCGAAAGGCTTAACTGTAAATTGACCCAAATACATGTGATAAAGTAATAAATTGCTAAAACAGCTTTATAACACCTTTCTTTCCTGTACCTGGATTTCATTCTTTGATAGAACAAACGTCAAGTTCTTCTTAAAATAACAAAACCCAACAAAAAACAACAAACCCACAATACCACCAACAAAAATCCTTTCTAGAACTTTTTAAAGGGTGTTACATAAAATCTCTGAACTCCTGTATTGAATCCTTGATGAACACGTGTTAATGTATCCAAGCCAACTTTGAAAGAAAAAATGTCATGCACTTTCACTTTGAAAACAACTGTTTCATGCATTTAAGGGGCATTGTAAATACTTTGATATAATCCAAATATTTGGAATATTTTAAAAATAAAGTTTGAAAATGTGATTGGTGTTTCATTAACTGATGTTGTTACTTTATTTCCCTTAGATATGTTTTGTTGTGAGGTTTAAATGTTGTGTTTACACTTCGCCATTCTGGCATTTAAGTTTTCATTCATATTTTTTATGACACTAAATTTTGTTGTATGCAGCACGTCCCTTGGACTTCACAGATCTCTATTTCTACAGGCTTCCTAACCCCACCAGCAAAGGATTAGGGACCTTTACAGCCATCACTGTTCCAGCCTTCGAACAGCTCACTAGATTAAGCTTGTCTGCAATAGAGAGGTGTGTACCATTTCAGAAACAGCACTGTTAGGAGTCCCCATCCTCACAGATGCTTTGCTTCTTCTGGAGCTGGATTCTGTCATGTGCTGAGCTTTCCATGCTTCCTTCAAGTCCTGTACTCAAACATTCAGTCCCAAACTGCTGTGGTTTAATGGCAGAGCATTTGGAGGCACGTGTGTGCTGCATGCCAACTCACCTCTTACACCTGCCAAATGCAGCACCCTGGAGGATGTGCTGGGGTGGGATGCTTTGTTTCATTTTCTATCTTCCCACTTAAAAAATCCTTTGGTTTGTTTCTATGCTGCCAGGCAGGCTGACTTCACACAAAGAAGCTGAGGTGCATACTCTTTAAATAAGAGAGGTGTTCACTTTGCTCTCTGCACCATGGAACAACAGCTATCACAGTTTGTTGTTTTTTGGTTTTTTTTCCAAAATAGACCAAATTTTCTTTTACTGACCATTTACTGAATTTAATTCCAGGGATGTTCTGTTGTTGCTGTTTTTAGTTGCTTTCGCATTGGTGGAAGTGACAGGTGATAGACACCACATTTCCAAATATGTAAAAGTTGGTGAGGTTATTTGAGGCAGAACACATTTCTGACTGTATTTTATCATCACTACTGTCATTTTTCTCTGTTACCTTCCATCCAAATAGTGCCAAAATTAGAGCTGCATGAGCTTCATTCTAGGCAGAGTTTGCAGAGCAAAAAGAAATCCAAACTCTTTCTACAACTCGATAGGGATGAAAACTTGAAAAGGTTTCATTCAGAGATAAGGACATGCATCCAAAAGGCACACACGAAGGAATACCAGCTCTCAGTGGCCTATGGGTTTATTCAGCCAGGGCAGTTGACTCCTCATGAGTGGAAGGAGTGATTGACTGTACCAGACTTCCCACTGGAATCAATTCATATTCCTATATACCATAGTAGCATGAATGTGAGGTACTCCAGCAGAAGCTTAATAGGGTACTTGGGTGCACCTTTGAATAAAATTTTCTTTCATCTTAATCTTCTCTGCAGTGAGTTACAAGCTCAGCTTTTTACCACTACCTGACTATAGTTGTAGAACTAAGAGAGAAAATGAAAGGAACTAAGTTACTAACCCGTAGACTGATGGAATGTCAATTGAGAAATCCAGTAAATACAGTAAGAAGGTTGCAAAGAAAAGACAATTTCTGTTTTTGCCTGAACACCATATAATGCAACATCTAAGCATGGGTTACATTCTGAACTAAAGGATGGGGGTAAAGCTGTAAATTTTGTTGTCTAATTGTGTAAAAACAACTGGGTAACTATAGAAGGTTGCCTTAAAGGAAATTGCAATCAAATACACATATTCTTACTTAAAGGGTAGCTATATTAGTAGGTCTAAAAATTGTGCTAAATCTATCAGTAATGCAGGTTTAAAGGAAATAATGGTGCAACAGAGACTCTATCCTCCAAAAATTTCCCATTGTCTTTTTTCATTTTTTAAAATATAATTTAAAACCCACAAAACAATCCTGTTAGGTGAATAAATTAAGCAGTTTGCTAGCAGTACATTTTGAAGAAGCATTTTAAGTCAAATAATATTTGCTGCTGCCAATCCCAGGCATCAGTCTCACTTGGCTTAACAATATTATCAAGCATTGCTGTGGGAAAGTATGCCTTTGTATTCTTTGTTTGTTTTCTTACAATTTTCCCCCTTGAAGCAATTCCTATAGGTCTATAGGCATTTATTTTGAAACATTGTATGAAATGATTTGCCCTTCCAACATGCCTGAGCTCAAGATGTTATTACAAAGGCCAAAAGGGTTTGTCTATGTGGACCTAATTAATTAAAAATGGAAGTTAGAAAGGTTAGGTAGTCATTTATGAGAAGATATAAAAATATAAAACCAGACTATATTATATGATATTTTACTTTTTAAATTTTTTCTCCTGGCTGAAGAATAATGAAGTTGAATTTGAATGTGGGGGGGG
>JAAWXA010000009.1:13603333-13692456 GCA_038090715.1 Florisuga fusca
GGGGGGGCAGGGGTGGAAGGGAGAGAGAAAAAGCAGATCAGATCATCAGATCATGCAAGATTAGCCTGATAGCTTTCTAACTAGGTAATTGACTGTTTTGGGGGAAAAAGATGCTAACTGCTTATAGTCTTTCTGGAGCTTAATTTACTGTAATGTCATATCAGCAATTTATTTATTCATTCATCCAAAAAGGATAAGTGTCAGCATAAGAACTACTATTTTTTGGAGTGGGCAAGGAAATAAATTCAGTGAGATGGCAGTGAAAGGGAGCTTCCTCGCAGAAGAGAAGATTTTGAGGAACTTCTCAAAATCTGAAAAAAAGTTGACTAGTGACACAAAACTAAGAGAAGCTGTCAGTGAAAAATAATTTTGAGGGCTACAGTAACAGAAATTGAATAAAATTGCATAGCAGAAGGTGCAAAATTATGCACCTGGGGACTAATAGTACTGAATTCTCTAAAAGTAAGGAATTCCACCAAATAGAAATGACTGAAATAGCGAAATTTATCTTAGAGACTGAAAGGCCATCACTGCAATGCAGTGTGAAGAAGTCACAGGCCAAAGTGCTGTTTCCGGTGGATCTTGGGTGGTGCTTCCAGGGTTTCCTTTTGCCTCCAGGGTATGTACCCTGTCTTAGGCAAGCTCAGTGCAACCACATGTGCCGTCAATGTTGTAACACAGAAGTAAAGTGAGACACGGAGAGGTTCTACTGGGGTTACAGAGTTGTGGTGTGGAAGTGCCCCACTGTTCCCAAGGAGCTGCCCCTGTTGGGCTGGGCACAGATTCTCCTCAACTGAGGAGATGTATTTGGATGGAAATAAGATCTAACTAGCAAAAAGAAGGCTAGGAGGTGATATGGGGTGCTTAGAATGCACTCCATGGGGTGCTTAGAATGCCAGGGACCCAGGAAAAAGTTTTTATTCAGTGGATCATAGAGTTCCAAGCTAAGTTTGTTATTAACTTTTATGAAGGAAGACAGGGAGAGTTGGGGTTGTTCAGCCTGGAGAAGAGAAGGCTCCAGAGAGACCTTATAGCAGCTTTCCAGTACCTGAAAGGGGAGCCTACAAGAAAGCTGGAGGACTTTTTATAAGGACATGTAGCAATAGGACAAGAGGTACTGGTTTTGAACTGAAAGAGAGTAGATATAGCTTAGACATTAGGCAGAAATTCTTTGCTGAGAGAGTGGTGAGACATTGGCACGGGTTGCCCAGGGATGGTTTGGATGTCTCATTCCTGGAAGCATTCCAGGTCAGGTTGGATGGGGCTGTGAGCAACCTGGTCTTTTGGGAGGTCCCTGCCCATGCTGGGGCAGGGTGGAACCAGGTGATCCTTAAGGTCCCTTCCAATCCAAACCATTTTATGATTCTGCAAATCAAATCTGTGTTGAAGTGTAGGATGGATGTGAACTTCAAAGCAAGAAGTAGAATGCTCAGTGTTTATGCTTAATTCACTAAGCATTCAAGCCTCCACCTCTATAGTCTGAAAGAATCTTGACTTCTGTTTAGATAACGGATGGGGTTGCTGTATGGGAGAAGCATTATTATGGTATGATAGCTCAGCTGCAGCCACTGCATGTGTTGCAATTTTTAAATATAGTCCCTCAGCTGTTGAAGTACATATCTGCAGAATGAAAGATCTCAATTTTTTTTTCATACTTCTGAAAGTCATTTTAAAAGTTTGTGGAACATGGGGTGCCTTAGGTGGGAGAAAATCTGAATTATCAATATGGTAATAACACCCTGATTATTTTAATGTTATATGTATTTGTATTACTACTTCAGCTGTTATATATTTATATTATTTATCATTTATAGTAACGGAGGACACAACACAGTATTCAAAGTTCTTATATTCCCAAGGTATTTAGCTTTCTGTGCAGGTACTAGCTGTCAATCAAGGCTAATCAAACTGGCACAGTTAACATAATACATCATAAAATTTCACAGTAATGTCAACCTGTAATTCTGTCAATCTGGTTAAAGGAAATGGGCTAAAACCAATATTGTCATTTTGTAATAACATAGGGAATCAGAACTTTAGAATAATATTTTTACTGTCTGCTATAAATATATTGTGCACAGGTTTCAAGAGCAGCAGTACTTTCCTTTAGGATTGAATTGTTCAAACATCCAGCCTTTTGACTCTTTTTTTACTTTTCTCACTATCAGATACTTTCACTGTATTGTGGAAGGGAATGGAGTGTTGCAGTTTTCCCTCTCCTCTGATACTGGAGGTGTCCAGGAGGGAGACAGAAGGGGGAGGCAGGAGTTTCTACTGTCCTTGTGTTACTGTAAGGGAGTGCTTTATGATGGAACTGGTCAAGGCTGGTTGGATAGCAACATCTGGAAAAGAGATTTCCCAGCTCTGCTATCAGCTGCATTTTTATCACTTGCATGCTAACAGTAGAGGAAGCTTCTAGCAATAAACCAATCCAAAACAGATACAGCACTATTCCAATTTATACATCGGGGAACAGAAAACTGCAGTCTGGCTGTTTGCATGGCACAACACAGAAATGTAGGCAGAAAACGTAAGGCTTCAAATTCCAGTGTCTTTCTACTTAAGAGATTATGATTTGCAGACCTTTGCAATTTTTTGGGAAGCATGAAAACCCTTAGCTGACAAGGTTAAGTCTGTTGACAATAGCTTGCTTTTCAAAGTTGCCTTTGGCAAAACTCTTTTCGAGTAATTGAATACCACTGAGTTGTCAGCAAGATATATCCATTTGCTGTTATTAGAATGTATCAAAATGCACATGTAACCCTATTAAAATAGAGTTTCTCATGAAGTAAAATTTTAATTGGGTGTTTAAAAACTCTGCGAGGGCATAGCTTGTTCAAGAGTTTTTTAGCATATCATTCTGTGATAATCTTTATTTGGCTGCATTAGTTGATCTTAACATGGTTCATGTGCTGAGGAAGGAACACCTTTGGAAGCAATAGGCAGATTTTTCTGTCCCCCTGGAAGTTGATTTTCTTCAAAACACAGAGCTCTGTATAATGAATCGCCTAGGTTAGGTGGTCTTTGTCAGGTGGTGACATGTACGTTTGTAAACCAGAGGAAGTTTAAAGGGAAGTGTATGTGAGATGGATGTTTAATAATCAAGAATCTTAGGTGCAGAAGCTAGAGGAGAAAGGATGATAAATGAATCGAGAGATCTATAAATGAAACATAGTTAGGTCTTGATGCAGAAGGTAATGAAGACAATTGAAGGCTGGGGAAAAAAAGATGAGAGTATGGTCTTTGGAAAAGGCAGTATTAATAATTGGATGCCACTTTAAAAATGGGTAAAAGCAGAAGTGAGCAATTGTTTCAGTACTACTCATGATGTCTGAGTACAGCTATCCAGGGGGAATGCAAGAGGCTAACCAGTGATTGCAGGAAATAAGAGAAGTAGGATCTATCCTTTAGCAAAGCAACACAGAGACTCTTAGGCAGTGACTTATGGCAGATAGACAGGACAAATTTTAAAAAATCAGACAGAGGACTTAACAGGGATATGATACTTCAAGGGTGAAGTTTATAAAATATATCTGGAGTCAAAAGGCAGTAGCATTTTAAGCTTACTTTAATGGCAAGCATAAACATATTTGCTAAATAACATTAGGCAGGAAATAGACTGCTTGGGGAAATGATAGCTAATGATGTTACCCACAATTTTAACAGTGGTCTTGCAGTAAGAGGTTGCCTCTGAATACAGTATGAGACTTGAAAACAATGAGAAAGCCCTCTCCAGCCTCGCAGATTTCCCTTGCTGTAATACTTTGTGGCAGTAGAAGATGATGCCATAGTTCTACATCAGCCTCCTCTGTATCTCCATATACCTATCAGCCAGAAAGGGAAAGAAACATTTTGTCTTCCCAATATCTATGTATGAGAAAAAAATCAACAAGAGAATTGTTGTTTCACAAGTGCCCAAGCTGTTCCCAAATTTGGCTCCTTGTTTTGTTTCCCCTGTTGGAGGGCACGTGATTGTTCTGGATTCCTTGCGTTCACTCTCAACTGATGGAAGTAAGCACTGCTCTGAATATCTAGCAAGAGGCCACACAAGAAGGACTGTACCTTAGTGGAGAGAGGGAGAATACCTTAGAGGATAATGCTGGTTTGCTTCTTTCAATAAAATGCCTGCCTGAAAGTTACAAGAACATTGTTTTTTATTAGTCTCTACTGTCAAGTGTTAGGAGATGACTTCTTTTAAAATAGCGAAAGAAAGTTGAAAAGAAATCTCAGAGTTAACCTGCCTCTTTCTATCTGATAAGCCAAAAAAATTTGATCTGAGAGAAAGGAGCCCTTTGCCAAATCCCAAACCAAAGCCAGGCTGAGCAGAGAAGCCACTGAAGTACAAGCTTAGTCCAGTGATTTATGCTATGTGTAGTGAAGTGGAAAATATTTATAAATCACTTGCCTTCTCTCAGAAAGGACATAGGAATAACAATGACATTGCTCTTAAAATGTGGGAAGAGCGTTTGAGTTACAAACATGAATGTGCTGCATAGATGCATGTTTTTAAATCAAAACATTCACAAACCAAGACAAAAATGTAATATTTATATAAAAAAGGCTTTCTGCAAAGCAATAAATGCTAACATTACCATTAATGAAGAAAAATTAACTGTTTCCTTGCAACTGTGCACAGTAGTTCGAAATAAAAAATCCACATATATTACAAGTTACTGTGGATCTTCTAATGCTAACTGGTATAGAGTCCTGTGCAAGTCATTCAGAGTAGAAAAAGCTTATCACATGGAGTAGGAATCCCTCTCCCAGTTTACAATCTGTTCCTATTGGAGAAGTGACAGACACCAAGCCCCAGACACTCTGAGGCAGAAAAGTGTCAGGGAGTGTAGATGAGAGCATGCAGCAACTGGAATTTGTCTAAGTATTTTGGGTTTTCAGACATGTGAAGACAAAAATAGTTCACGGAAGTGAAGCTGTTGAAACAGAGATGGAGGAGGTAGCCTGAATATGCATGGGGAATGTATTTTTTCTTGGGATCTGTATACCGTTACAATATTCCAGAAGTTCAAACTGTTAAGACAGGAATCTGCAGTGTTGTTATTCAGTTGAGAATTGGGGGGAGTTGTCAATTCTCAGGATTACAGTTTGTAAAGAAATAGCGAATGAGTCCTTGTAGTAGAACCAAAAGTGACAAAGAAATCACTTGTAACAATTCAGTGCTGCTGTTAGTTATACATGCCAGAGACATGTTTCAGGCCTTTGTCAGCACACGTAGCCTCCTGCAACTGAGTCACATCTGTTCAAGTGAAACCCTGAGAAGGCATAATAAAAGGAGGATAGGATAGGGTTCCACTGAAAGCATCATTGTGAAGGTGGCAGCTCTACTATTCCCAGCTTCAAAAAAAGAGGTAGTTTAGATGAGCAGCACATCAGGGCATGTTGCTAATCTAGTCAAATAGCATGCTGTTAATGAGGCTTAACAAATCAGTAAAGAAGGAATGTTATTTTCCCCTGTGCAGAAGAGATTATCTGCATGGTAACTAGCACTGAAGTATTTTTCTTGCTAAAAGTGGTATTATCTGGTAATACCTGGCAGATGGTGAGCCAAGCACAACAGTGCCACTCAGATCATCATGTTTTCATGAATTCATGTTTTGGCTTGAGAAACACCTGAGAAAGTTTTTAAGGGAGAGTGGGTTGGAAACCTTGTTTCACTTTGTAGGAACACTGAGAAAGAAAGTAAAACTACACTTAGACACTTTCACTACACTGTGAAAGCAGTAGCTGTAGCTCTTAGGGAATGTTTGATAATGTTTATGTAAGGATAACTCAGAAATAAGGAATATACTTTTTGAAACACCTTATCCCCAAAACAGACTATGATAAACATACAGAACAGATTTATGACTAATCTGTCCTCAAAAGACCACAAATATTAAATGCATTTTCTGTCATCTGAGCTTACTAGATGTTGGGGGGTTTTTTGGTTTTGTGGTTGTTGTTTTTTTTTTTTTTTTTTGTTTTTTTAAACTCACTTGTAATCCTTCCCACCACTTAAAAGGAGCCAAAAACCTCTTCAGAGGCTTCCTAAAAGAATAATAACTTATTTGACTGAGCCAGGTAAAAATATAAAATGGAAAAGATAAGATTTTTAAGTGGCAAAGAGATTACCTTTGCTCTGAACACTACTGGCAAATACACAAACCATTAGTATCATCTCACTCCCTTTTCCCACCCTGCTCCCCTCCATTGCTGGGAGGCCACCACTTTTTTGTTTTCCTGTTATTAAGAAAGTCTTGGTGAGAGGTGATACCCTTCGAAGAGGAAGGAAAGCTCTTTGCTGTTCATACCCATACATGTTATGTTCACCTGCCAGTGCCTGTTGGGTCCCAGTATACTGCATGTTGTTAAGCTTTGATTCACCACAGGAAACGAAAAAGGAAGAGGAACAGAGAGATTAAATTACACATTTAAAAATTACACTGAGAAATTTATACTAACTCTCAAAATGTTGCATATGAATGTTTGAATAAAATGACGTAGCCTGGCAAGTAATGTGTCACTCTGCTCCCTCTTTTTCCCAGTCAGTGCATTTACAAAAGCAGACAGTTTTTAAGCTTTAGTGGGAACCATATGTTAGGAGTTTTTAAGTAAAAAGAGGGAAGTCATGCACACCTCTAGGGAAGAATGAGAAGGCAGATCAGGAAGAATTTACACAGCCACAAAATAATTGTAATAAGAATGCAGCATCAGTCACAAATGACTTCAGTTATTTTGTCATTAAGTGGAATACCAAGTTACAAAGGAGTAGAAAGATGACACATTTTTTAAGGACAGTTGGAATGTTTTTAGACACGATATCAACATGAAATATTGGGTGTCTGTTTTCCATCAGAACCAAATCTGTTTCAAGAAATTATGCGCTAAATGTGTTTAATGTGTTGTGACCATAATGAATTCCAACTTATCTCTCTCATTAAGGGTGAATTGATATTTTAATAGATTAAGTAGTTGTTGTTGTTTATGTTATTAATTGTAATAGTCATAGCTCTGATTCTGTGAGCTACTTTATGCTCCCGGGCCTCTGTGATTGCAGAGGTGCCAGTGTGTGTCAGAATCTTTGTGCGCCAGTGCAGGAGCCATCCTTGAGGAAGGTGGTAGTAAGGAGACCAGAATCAATACAACCCAGCATTGCAAACCCCCCTGTAATATTGTGGGAGGTTTTTAAGTGGACTCCAGAAACCCTAAATAGTTCTCTGTATTTCTCTAGGCCCAGAGACAGAAGGAGTAAGTAGGATGTTTGGATGCTGACTCTGTTTGCTTTGTGAGATTTTCAAAGGCTTGCTGTATTTACTCTCATGATTGGCTGAACGTTCCTGAATGATGGACAGCAGCTGACTGGTGGGGAAAAGATAGGTGAAAACATTTGTATCTTGATTTTTCAAGGGAAAAGTTAAAAGGGGAGTAGGGAAAATATAGCTATTTCATAAACATAGTGACAGACCTTGGCTACCAAATGGGAACAAATATACACGATATTATAAATTAAGACACTTAAAAACTAACATGTTCTAGACTGGGCGTTTTCCTATAAAAAGAAACATCTTAAACATAAAGAAATAGCAGCTTAAGCATTAGCAGCCCTAAATCATGATAAATAGTCAAATATTGGCAATTTATCTAATACAACATCAAAACCTGGAATAGTTTTGTAAATCAAGTTTAACATATTAAAGTTTTCTCTTGAGAATACTCGGGTTTTACCTTCAGCATACTGTGATGCCAATATATCAAACTTAAACACTGCTAGTGTATTAAATGTTGGTGATAAAATTCTTAATTGCTCTTATGAGGAACCTGTGACTTCACATTTATGTAGTGCCCACTAACAGACACCTAGAATTTATTCTTTTTTTTCAGACATTCTAAAATCCAACAGGAAAATTCTTCCTATCAGTTACTAAGGTGAAGGACAAAAATGCATGCTATTTGACAGGATAAAAACATTGTATCAAAGCTAGAGGTTACATTACAGCTGTTGAGGAAACAGCTTTCTGGAATAATGCAGAGTAGCTTTGGAAAGTCTGGACTTCAAAGATTTTTTGTTTTAACAAATTAAGTTACTCTGGTAGCTTTCAGTTAGATTTAAACTTTTTTTTCCCCCCTTTTTTAGAGTTGTGTTTTGGTTATATGCTGAGATTTTTATAGTTTGAAGGGTATGCAATACGGTTCCCATAAAAGGTTTTAAGGCTCTCTAAGAAACTAATACATTTCAAAAATAGTATTTCTGTTAAATGTGTCATGTAAAGAATACATGAAAAAATGATGTGATATATGAGTTTTATTAGATTTCGTGTGTGATGGCCTGCTTTTTCATTTATGTGTAATGCATCTATCCAAGCTTCTGCCAATATGATCTGATATGCCAAAGCTTTCACCATCACATACGACACTATCAGACTTACACCATTATTCTCGTGTCTCTCTCAGTAAATGAAATGAATAGTAATTTATTTTCTTGAATTGGGTGGAGGAGGAGTATGTGTATAGAGATAAATAAAACCATCCCAGTCACAAAATCCTGACTATAAGCAGTTCTGACCTCTAAATGTTGGAAACTCCAAGCATGGAATGACTCGCACTTAAGTTTTAAGTTGTCAGTTGCACAGAGGATATAAAATACCACATATTTGAAATCTACCACCAAAAGCCATGGTTGAGCAGAAATTGGTACTCACCTGCATGGTGCTGAAGGACCAAGGGTATATTGTAGCAACTGAAGATCCTCAGCATCTGCAGTTAAACCAAAGAAAATGTGAAGAATGTGTTTCCAGATCTCTATCAAAACACTGATGTCTTTTTTTAGGCTCACAGCCACGTTCTCTTGGGTGTTTTCACGTTGAGATTCTGAACTGGAGTCAGAAGAAGTCACTACGTGTTTGAGTTGCCTTAAGAGGAAACTTTAAGTTGATTCTCCACCAGCCCAGGATATAGTTGGCTTTCTGGGCTGCAGGCACACATTGCTGACTCTTGTACATCCACACAATCCTTCTGGCATTCCTGCCTGCCTTCCTTCCTCTTTCTAAGGGTGCATTTCTCCTGGGCGTGGAGGAAGTGATCTTTGAATGTTGACTGTCTTTCTTGGGTTCCTCTCCCCTTCAGGGCTTTATCTCGTGGTACCCTGCCTAGACCTGTGCTGTGTCTTAGTGCAGGACATGACTTTTCTGAAGCTTGCTGAAAGTTGCCAAGAGGCGCAAGAGTGTATGACACGCTAGCAGGAGCAGAGTCTTCTGCTAGACCATCTATTCAACCAGGGCTTGACCAATGCTCTCAGGTCCTCTTCGGGTAGCTTTCCAGCCACTCTTCCCCAATCCTGTAGTGTTGCCTGGGGTTGTGGTGGTCCAAGTGCAGCACCCAAGCCTCATTGACCCTTGTGGGAAATGGTGTCAGAAGTTTAAATAAAGTCTAGGTGGACAGCATCCATAGCCTTTCCCTGATCTGCTAAGCTGGTCGCCTTGTCACAGAAGGAGATCTGGTTAGTCGAGCCTTTCATAACCCATGCTGAGTGGTCCAGATTGCCTGGTTTTCCAACATGTGTCATGTGGGGCCACTCAGGATGATCTGCTCCATGGCCTTCCCCAGCACTGTGGGCAGACTGGCAGGCCTGTAGTTCCCAGGATCCCCTTTCTGGCCCTTATTGTAGGTGGGCATCATGTTTGCTAACCTCCAGTCAACTGGGACCTCCCCGATAGGGCAAATCCACCTGAGCAGGGGCTGCAGTAGAAAGCCAGGTGTGTGGTGCTCTTGAGCTGTCTCGTGTTGAGAGGCAAGTGCTTTGAGCCTGTTGTATTCACAATATTCATAATGTCAGAGCTCAAGTGTAACCCATTTCCAGTTTGGTCCAGATTTACTGGCCTGAAGCAGTGGTGGGTGTTCAGACTAGGGCCACGGTGTGAACCACTGCAGAGGTAGTTTGGGTACTACTGTGAACAACAAACTAGTGTGATGGTATAATACATGCTGTGGCCTTTGAGACCATATCCCAAGGATGTTGTAATCAAAAGGTGATTCACTGTTGTGCAGAGGATGTGAAACCTTTTATATCAAGGAAAATTATGCTGGAGAAATAAGGAATTGGAGATTGGGTTCTTGGTAGCTGAAAGTGAAACAATAACAAAGTCAAGAATGGATGAGGGTGAGGAAGGATGTGAGGAACCTAGAAAAAAGGGTAAATTACACTCTTAAGATAGAAAGAAATATAAAGATGCTATAGACAAAAAAAATTCAGATCAGTTGTTTAGAAATAAGAGCAGTAGCTTAAGGGTATGACTGACATCAAAGAAAGACAACCTTACTGCTAGTTCTTGAATGACCTTGGAGAAGTCTGTTAATCTGTCCTTGTCTTGTTTGCCATCTGTAAATATTGATAATATTCCTGCATCTCAATAAAATGATGAAAAGAAATTAATCTGTGGTTAAGGTACTCTGTATCACTAAAAGGTAATATAAGTGCTGAGGTGGATAGGTTAACCAATCAGGGAGAGAGAATAAACCTTCAGAATAGGAAGGGAGAAACTTGGAGAAGCTTACTGTGAGTGCTAAACGGGTTTTGTTTTGAAATGGAACGACTCTTCTTTCACTCTTCTATTCCACCTGGACATTGCCTGTAAAACATAAACCTTTTAACTACTTGGGCATATCAAGGGAAATTTTAAAAGAATTTAGGTATTTTTCTTTGTCAGAAAAAAAGGTTTATTTCCTTGCTTACCTCAAGGTATTGTGTCAGAGTATTACTATTGAGTGGCTTGTAGGGTTTAGTGACAGTTGTATGACTCGTCAGCTTGCTCTGAATTCAGTGCTGACCCTGTCTGGAGCAGCGGGCTGAACTAGTTGACCCCCAGAGGTCCCTTCCAACCTGAATAATTCTTGTGCAGAATATCTGGTATCTAAGTATTCTTGTCACCTTTACCATCCTGATTCACATCTTGTTTGCTCTAATACATGTGTGTAACAATCTTGGTTTTCCTGGAAATTCTCCGAATTTTCATTCCTCTCTGTGAGGCCAATATGATATCATATGTTCTCTAGTTCGTGTGCCTCTAATTTTATGTGAACACTGCACTTGTAATTCTTTATGTTGGACAGGTATTAGGACTTAGTTTTAATGCTCTGCATTTCACACACATTCTCATCATGAGGATTTTAACAGCATCCCCAGCACTCATATTTTTCCTGGATATTCCCCTGAACAGTCCATGGGATATTTAGAGTGTTGGGAAGGGGAAATAGTGCACTGTACCAGTGTATCAGTATCCCCCATGTGGAAATACTTAGTTGCACTGTTCATGAAAGGAAGTAGGCTAACCACAACACCAGGCTTTATGTAGGATTGGTAAGGAACTACAATGCATAAATTTTAAAGCCAGAAAGATATTTTGTTTCAAATGGTGAATGGGACCTGTCTGGTGTAGAAATAGTACAAAATTTAATTAAAAATTAGTCACGTTATTTAACCTGTTTGATAAAAATAAGCCATCTGGAATCCTAGCAACAAAACAGAGGTCAGCAGGAAATTATTGCTTCATCTTTTCCTGTTTGTTAGTTCAGAATGTCCCATGATGAAATTCTGTTTTTAAGCTATCTTCTGAGTACACTGACATAGGTATGTGAGAATGATACCAGCAGTTCCCTGCTGAAAGGAAAATAATAATAATCCTGTAAAGCATCTCAGAATAGCCCTAACATAGCTGAGTGCCTTCAGGCCGTTCTTATAAGGTGTTCAGAAATGTCTTAGTTTTAAATATGTTTAAGGCAGAGGCATGAGGTAAGCTTTGTGGAGCCCAGCTTACACCTACAAAATTATTAACAGGGCCTGTCCCTAGGCATTTTTTGGTTTCTTTTCAGATTTTTTATGTTAACTTCCAGCAACTTGGGATATTTTTTTTATTATTATTTTATTTTATGAACTTACTGGAATAGTTTCAGATAGCTGCTTACAAGACAAAAGACAAGAAACAAATATTTCTACAGAAGTTTATTGAAAAAATCAGCCCTACAGAGCCACAAATAAAAGCATGTGCATCAGTATACCTAAATATAAAAAGCAATACTGTACATCTTTAAGCATTTTCAAAAGCTCTTATTTTAGTCAGCCTGAAATTTCTGCACTTAAGCTTGCAACTAACTCCAGTAAAGCTACAACTGTTCCAAACCCTTGAATTATTCTGTCAGAACTGCCTCTGAAACACTTTTGCTTAGGCATACAGTGTATGTGTAGTTTCCTCAAATCTTAGGCAAAGGTTTAAACTACTGTTATTCTGTAAGAAACCTCCTACTGATTTGGTGGTGAGCCTTTGCTGCTTGCAGTAGTAGAGTTAGGAGACTTCAGTCCCATGGCTAATCTCAGGAGAATTTCATGAGCAGTAGGGAATGTTTGGAGAATACCTTGCTCTCTTAGAAAGCTAAGCTGATTTTGTAGGTGTGTGCAATGTGGCCTTTAAGGCTACACAGACTTACTAAACTTGGGGTAAGGCTGTTGGTTTTTTTTTTTTTTAAAGACTGGTTGTTAAAGAAGTTCATCAATAATATCTAAGATGATGCTTCTCAGCCTTGCAAAGAAAGGTAAGGATGATGAAGTTTAGGGTAAAGGAAGATAACTTCTATTTGTGAGAACTCATGGAAAATAGGAGGGGTCTGAAGGCAGATTAAACTGCAGTGTGGTACTGGAATTTGAGGGGAGTATGTGTAGAAAAAATGTTGGGTTTTTAGTTCAGAGTTTGATGGAAGCAGAGATTGATTAATATTTGAAAACAGCAAATGAAAATAGACTTTAGGAATGACCAGAGAACTGGCCGTGCACCACTTTGCTAAGAGCTAGTAAGAAAGAGTGACCAGGATGAAGCAAGTGTAAAAGTAACCTGTGTTTTGATTTTGAAGTGAAAAAAAATGTAAAAAATACCTTTACTAATGTTTGTGTGGCACCCTGAATAACACTCTGTGATAACAATGAACAATGCATTCATTAACATGCACATCGCTAAACACACAGCTATTCAGAATGAGCTCATGCTGTCACAAAGGCCTTGTTCTGAATGGGGACCTCATGGTTTCAACAGCTTCCTGGGCAGCCAAGCTTGGCAGAGTTTGACTTTTTCCACCTGTTTAGCTGCTGAGTTATTTGGAAATGAAAAATCTAGTGGCAAACAGCAGTAAGCTTGAGAGAGTGAAAGGGGATTGTGTTTGAAAATCTGGACAAAAACTCATTGTATCTGTTTTATTCACTGTACTAGATCTGAAGTGTTCTCTTACACCCTCTGTAGCGTTGCTACGCATTCATCTGGCAGAGTTAGAGGCATCTCACTGGTGAATGCAGTAATCCCCCTCGATCTTTTTCCTCATGGACTTGCCTTGCAGTGTATTCTAGCATCAGCGATAGATACCACGCTTCTAGATTTTGAGTTACAAGTCTTGCAGTGGAAAGGAGTAGCCCCTATCTCCAGTCAGAGTGCCATTAGCGCTGGTTAACTTAGCCTGGTGAGGATTGTTCATGTTGTACAGAAATGCAATTTGTATTTGTCATCCCTTTTAATGTGGGGACTTGCAGTTAGTTCATCCCACCAAGTGTCTGTCCTGCTAAAGGAAGCCAAATGTGTTATTGAGGATTTCAACATCCACAGTCCTAAGGAGGCCTGCAAATTTACATTTTGTACGTGGTTTTGCTTTTGACCTTCTAAATCTGTTATTTTTGACCTGGTCTTTGAGTTGGAAAGGTAAAGAGGAGTGGAGTGTATGGTGTGGACCTGTTTCATATTTTAGATTATGTATCCAGACTAGTTATTCTCTGGTTGGTTTTACTAACAGGTTGACACCCAATACACTGAAGTCAATGTGAAAACTCAAAATGGTGTTAGTAGGCTCTGATTAGCCTTCTGAAACTCTTGTTTTTAAAGTTATGTCTGACAAAAAATTCAGGAATAGAACTCTGAATACTAGTGAGGGATTCAGTATGGTGTACATAAAAATACGAAAAAGTGTCTCTCTGTTCATAAGTGTTGCTGTCATAAACAGGTATCATGGAAAGGATCCTGTTAGGTGTTTGTAAATGTATCATATCTCATCAGCTGTAGAAAAACTGTATGCCACTGAGAAGTAGAACTGTGCAACAGACTCATTGGGGAAATTTGTCTTCTGTGTTTATTGGACTTAAATGATCACTGATTTTTTAAACTGTCAAGACTTATTTCATTGAAGTTTTGCTTGCCTCAAAGTACAACTGTTCAAGAATCCACAGGAACACACAACATTTAAATATCTGTAGAATGCAACAGCTTTCTACTTTCCTTGAAATCAGAGAATCTCATTCTAATGCACTTTAATTATGAAGTTCAGTTGCCAAAATAACATGCAGCCAGCTTGATGGCCAGATATTTCATTGAACTCCCACTGCACAGAGGTTATCTGCTAATATCCAGAAGTAAGTGTGTTAGTGTCTAGGGATAGAGGTAGACAAGCAAAAGACAATAAATGGATTGAAGCAAACACGTGCAGTCCCCTGGAGGGCTGGAGTAGTTTAACAGCTGGAGGAGGGCCTGGATATTGAGGTTGATATTGAAATGTTTGATATTCTAGCAGATAAAATTAAGTTGAATCAAGTGTGCAGAAGATGAAGGTGTGAGTTTCAGCATTCATGCCTAAATTGAATAATGTCAGAAAAGAAAGCTGTGATTTAATAAAGATTAATATTTTAAAGTTACCTTGACCCTCTCAACTGCGTGTGATGCATTCAGCTCTTCAGCGTAGCATGAACGTTTATAAGCAATTATTATGAGATTAATGGTTGAATTTCACCAACCGTGTCGTTGCTTTTCTGTTTAATGATAGAACAGAAGTTAATGAAAAATGCATAGTTTTGACATATTGTGTATAAAATGTGTCAGTTTGGGAGACTAGAATTAAGCACATTTTCCCTTTGAATCTATTGTGAGTAATATTGGTGGGAAGAACTTAGTAGTTATGGGATGGTGTCAAAGATAACATAGCTAGCTCTGATATTCAGGAGTTGGGAATTTGGGAAAACTACTTTTAGTTCTGAGGGATATGCTAGTATCTTTTCCTCTGTACAGTGCTAAATGCTTTTTTTTGCCATATATATAAAATATACAAGCTCCGTTTCTGCTATTTTTGAGACTTCTATGTGTTCAATATACATATAGGTATATAGGTGTATGGGAGTTGTTCTGTAAGTGTATAGAACAAGTTAGGCTGCATAAATTCTGCATCATGGTTGCTAGCAGTTACAAGCACATTTGTGAGTCATCTTCAGGAACATCAAAGAAGCTGAAGTTGTAACTTCAGTATATCTCAGAATCAGAAATCTTAGCATTTTCCACAGCTGCTGCTTGGATGCTGGGATTGCACTGAATGCTTACCCTCCACCTCACAGCAAATAATGACAGAAAGAAGCTCTCAGCTGAACTTCTTGAAGTTTCCTGTATCAGGTCTACAATGTGCTTTGTACAGATACCTCTGGTGCTGTTTGTGGCTTTTTGTACCAGCTAATGGTTAGAAACATCACACAACATACGATGATTTTTCATTTGAAGTAGTTATGTGTCAGCTCAGACTTCTGCAGAAATCTGTTATGATCAGAGCACAAGGAGAATATGCAGAATTTTACTATTATTTCACATTGGCCAGAAGTGGATCAAAAGCTCGTTGTTTCAAAGCATGTAGAAAGAATACGTTTTTTCAATTAATGTGGATTGATAAATCTCCAGAATCTCTGAGGATTATTTCAGAAACATTTTTTCTTTTATGTGACCTTCTGCTATTAACTTGGAGCAAAGCTTAAAATCAGTATTTAACATTTAATGGAAGGAACAAACTGATTCTGCAGTTTAACTCAACGGTTGCAGTAAGATGACTTGTACCCTAATGGCTTGTAATTAATTTTTCTGAAAATCATATTTATGATAGTCTGCAGATTCAAGGCTTTATCTAATACATAATGTTCATTTTGAGCCTTTAATTGCATTTAAATTAAAATTGGCTTAGCAGGAAGATGAATTGTGGGAATGCATCAAGCCACCCAGCATGTCCTGAAGATGTGAGCCTGAAAATGCAATTTGGTGGAGATGTGCAGAATCATTTGGAGTTCATTAATTTTTATTGCACAGGTAGTTTTACTAAAGTGCAGGTTATTTTCTTTGAATTTTATATTTATGTTTATGTCAATAGCTGAATATTGTATTAAGCTATACATCTATTAGAGTTTATTAAGCCAGTCTAATGGGGATTGTTTGTATGGTGAAGAGAGGTAATTTGTGTTTGCCCTTCCTTTTAATTTGAGGAGATGCATTTAGTGTAGCAGCTGAAGTAGAAATGTCCATCCTGCCAAAAGAAGTCAAACAGGTGTCACAGATATGCAGTCTTAAAGAATCCTGGAAATTTTGATCTTGTAAGCAGTTTTGCTTCTGACCTTCTAACCTTTTTAATCTAAATATTTTTTTTTTCTCATGTTGCTGAGGTTCTGACCCAGCCACTGGAATGAAGGGTTATTGATGTGTAACTCAGTTTTGTGGCTTAATGTGGTGCACTTTGTCCAGCCAGCTTGTAAGTGATCCTTTAAATTGCAGATGCTGCTGAGGTTATACAATTTAATTATAATGTCACTTTACAATTATAAAGAAAAAAGGCCTTTTGCATTGCTTAATGAATACAAATTGTGCACAAGTTGGAAATACAAAAGAATAAAAATTAACATTTGTCCTTCTTGCCAAAGTATTTACATTTTTACAACCGATAAGTAGCACAATAATTCCATTACCTATATCCATTAAACATTTTTGCTTGTCATTTAGTGATTTGTATACAGTACTTATTAATAAAATGTAACTGTCAGCATTTGCTGCTTTTGCCCATCCTCTTCTTACCCTTTTTCATTCGGTTGCAGACAGAGTAATTAGAGGTTGAAAACACTATGTGCAAATGCATGTTACAAGGATTAAATTATATAATCATGGTAATGATTTTCCTTAAAACTCTTACTGCCAAGTGTAGCATTTTTCACTTCACCAGGTTTTTTTGTGCTGTCGTATTTTATGGGAACGTGGAAACACTTCTCCATTCTGACGAACTGCTGCAAGTTACTAGTTTGTGGCCAGATATGATAGAAGCCCATATTCATTTAATACTCACCAATCAGAACTTGACAGAGGTATTGCTTATTTTCTCATTTCATCACTGAAGCATGCCAGTGTAGTTTAGTCCCTAATTACTCTCAGACTGAGACGTTCCAAATATTCCCATGGTGGTAATATTTTTCTGCCTGGATGAGTCATTACGTTGTTTGGCAGACTGAAACACCAGCCTTTCCTTGTTGGAACACTACCCCTCATGTAGCACCACATCTTTTCCTCACTGCTGTCTGTTCCACGACTTTCATCCTGCTGTGACATTTCAAGCTGTACTGTACGAAAGCACATTTGCCTTCCTTCTATCTGACTGATTGGACCGGTGCCAGCTCTTTCTTCAGGGCCAAGGACAGGAGACTGGGATAGTCTGAATAGAACTGCTTAATGATCTAATGGAGCAGTGGCTCTCTCCTGCTGAGAGATAGGGCTTATTTGTTTTCTGGTTAGAGAAAAGGTCAGGGAAATCCTTTTCAACAAAGGCTGTGACAGTGAGAATGTGCAATACCACACATTCCTGGGGCTTGAATAACTTCATACATCAGGTGTTCCCCTCATGTTAGAAAAATCCTTTTCTGTTTTCATTTCATTTTCAATATCCTGCAGATGGCAGAGAGATGAAAGTCACGAATTCTACAGCTTGGTAATATAAAGCCAAATGTTGTTCCTCCTGATAGAAGGAGACTTCATACTTAGACTTTAACACCAGGGAAGGTAATGCGGAGAGCTAGTGGTATTTCATAACGGAGGCTGATTTCTCTTGTCATTGGTTTGAAGCCTGTTGGGTATATGACTTTTAATGGCTTTACACGTAACAAGGCTGTAAACGTAGTTTGCATATTTTCCCACTGAGTTTGACAAGAACTGCAATTCCAGTTTGGTCAGTCGCTTTTAGTCAGTCTAGACTTTGTACAGCAGCTGCAAAGCAGCACACTTTCAGGGGTAGGAGATGTACATGCACGGTGATGCTGCCGTGGCTCTTGAAACCTGGTCCAGTGGTTTGGAACTAGGTGATCTTTAAGGTCCCTTGCAACTCAAACCATTCCATGAGTCTGTGATTCTATGAAATTTCCCACAGTTCTCCTAAAAGTGGGAATTTGGGGCAGTTTTGGGCAGACCTGTCCAGCTTCCCTCAAAGGATGTGGGAGGAAAGGGAGTGATGTGCCAGGAGGAGCAGAGACTGGCTCTGTGCCACTGGAAGATCCCGGTGCATGTGAGTGACCTCACTTGGCCAGTGATGCTGGCTTCATGCCCAGAATGTGTGCGTGATGCAACTCAAAGCAGCCACAACATTCCCCAGGGTCAGGGCCACAGGGGTTTTTGTTCCATGCTTCAAATCTGATGTCTGTTTAAAAGGGCACAGTAGACCTGTGAACTGGATTTTTCCCCATAAATGTTTTTTTCTCCAGTGGAGTTCTGTGTAATTCCAGAGAGCATTCTGAGATAGATTAAGAAGTAAGCCATTTTTTTTCCTTTTATGTTGTCTCCCTGGTTTCTTTGCTTTTTTCCCAGGCACTTTTGAAAGCTATTTCTGCTCAGATAGCTTTCACCGTGCCTCACTTTTTGTTTATTTCTGTGAGGCTTTTGCACAGAGTCAGGAAAGAGAGAAACCAGTCTATAATAGGAGCATATGGTTTTAGAACCACAGAAATTGGCAAGTGGGGCTCAGGGGTTGATTTAGCACCTGACAGTGCTCTTTTTGTTTGTTTTTTGTTTGCTTTTTGTCTTGTTTGTAATTGACTAGATTTCAAGTTGACAGTAGCTATTTTCACAAAGTAACTGTAGGCTTTTATTTTTAACGTAGCTGAAGTTTTTTGAGGAAACACTGGAGTTGGCAATGCCATAAAGGAATATGCAGGATGTTGTGATTATAAAAACAGTATTCATAATCCATGATGAAGTTTTCAAATACATGCTTCTGCTTCCATTGATGTAATCCCAGGAGATGGGAACCTGAAACCCTGAGGTAATTTCCTGATTAAAGGAGATTTAAAGATAAATAAATCCACAAAAAATTATTTGAATAACATCTTCATAGATTAGGAAATAAGATGCTTGCTCTAATCTTGTCAGAAGTTTTATTTCTAAAAGGAAGATTAGGTAAGTTTAAGTTAAACTGTGTAGCAAAATATTAAGAACACTGAAAAGGCCAACAGCAACAAAAATTAACTAATAAAATATTTACGAGACAGGAAATAAAAAAATGTATGTGGGGAGGGGAGTAAAAGAGAAGGCAGGTCCCTCCACGTCACGGTTGAACTGCACTGGAGGTGGAATGTGGGATGCTTGCAGTCTGCTCACTCAACTGTATTTGACTAGGGCCGTCATCCCCTCAGCTTTCACAAGCACTGAATATGTCAAAAATCCTTCAGAAAAAGCGTAGATTTTAACCAACCTGCTTCTGGTTCATATTTAATGTGGTTTTAAAATGCTTAAATCATATCAATTCAAGGTATTTCTTTATCAGGTTTCGTGGAGGTTAGCATAAATCAACAAGATAGTTCAATATGCGAGTACATGTTAATTACAATATGGGTACAGCACTGATTTGTTAGAATTTGTCTCATTTAGCCCTACTTGAATTAAGGGTTTATAATTTGTGCATGCCATGCATTTTTATATGATGGCTCTTTTTAAGGACAGGTTTTTGACCTACTTTCCAGTAGTGCCAGACTACTGTAGAGATACCTGTGCCTATCCCAAATGTGTTTGAAAACAAGTAAAGTTTTGGTATTAGTCTGGTTTCTTGTGTTACAAGCTCTGCATCAAAGTAACTGTTGAAGCAATAATATTTTACTTTTTGGAATTCCAATCATGCTGATACATAGGTTTGTGTGTGTATAATACCATGTTCTTAGGTAAAACTTCATTCTGAACTTTGGTGTCAGAATTCAGTGTAATCCTTGTTTCAACAAGTCATCCCTTTCTTGTCGTTTTACTATCAGTGCCTATTAGTTAAAATTAAGCAGGGAGAAGTTTGATCTTAAGTATCTGGACTCAACTTTCACGTGGAAGAAAACTGACCTACAGATCTGTTCTAAAATCACCTGTGCAATGCAGGTGCAGAAGTTGTTCTCAAACAGCCAGTTGTATTGCAGACAGTAGTCTCACTGTGTGATATGCTCTAAATTTTTAATCTTATTTTCAGAATACAATGTCGGACTTCTCAGGTGACCTTTTTGAAGTTCTTACCTCCCCTCTGCCTTTAATCTAGGATAAGAGTTTCTGACTTAAAATTATTGAAGAGGCTGGTAAAACTGCACATATTGAAGAACAGATTCTGTAGTAGTAGTAGTAGCTGGCAGAAATGTTAAGTGATTTTCACAGTCAACATTCAAACAGATTATCAGATGGCATATTTCACCCTGTTGTTACTTTAAATGAAGTGACCATGAAATCAACAAATCTGCTGTCAGGTGCCTGTCATGAAGATAGTTCTCCCTGTCACACAATGCGTCACATAACAGGTAATGTGTTTTTAAGAATCAGTCCTGTGTCACCTCATCAAGTCCTTGTTAAAAGATGAAATAAGATGGATGGTGTTGTTTCCCATGGAGTTGACTAAAATTCAGTAAAAAGCAATGCATGTTATACAAAACAAATATGAAAAGGAAAGTAATGCGGGTGTCAGTAAGATGCTTCTGACTGTGCTGTTACTACCTTTTTCCTTTTTCTTGAGAACAATTATTCACTTGTTCCTGCTTATTCATTTCTGGGCTGAAATTAATTGGGTCAAGTTTAAATTCTATGATAGGAACAGAAAGAATTAATCCTCAGTCGTCAAACAAATGAGAACTCATAGTGGTGTTATGCCAGTAGCCGCATGTTCATTTGGAATGGTTAAGACCTGCTTCCATGCCTAACAGTGATGACACTCGTAATTAATTATGAGGTGTTGCTAACAATAATTTTGCTTGGGCTTCTTAAGTTTAATCATTAAACTCAGGGCCAAGGATAAATGAAAATTACCATATTCAGTTTTTCTCTGTATACTTTCTTAGCAGTTCTCACAAACGAAATAGATTTTTGTCTTGTTCATGAAATTTTAATTACGGCATCGTTCTCAGCTTTTCAGTGTAAGGAACTGTCAGCCAGCTTGAACTCTGCTTAGACAGATGCTGCAGGGGGGGGGGTTGGTTTTTTGTTTTTTGTTTGTTTTGACTTTTCAGACTCACCATTTTTTATTAAAATAAAAAATAGGAAGGGAAGTCACCTTAGTGATATATGGACATCTGCTACTGTAATTTGTTCTTTCATAGCTAGGTTGTGACTAGCATTACTATATTCAGGCCAGTATGGAAAAAAAAAACAAAAACCTTTCATATCCTTGCCACAGCTAAATGTATTTTAAAGATTTTTTTTCCAAGTAAAGGACTGGTGTAGAGATACTGCTTTCAGAAACAAGGAGGAGTTAGGAGGTACGAGGTACAAAGATTAGTCAGCTGTTTCTGTGCTGGTCAGCCGGGCTGGGTGACTGAAGATCTTGCAGCACTCTCTAGAAATCGTTGCAAACTTCTTGCAGCAGTGTGAAAAGAGAGGGGAGGGACCATGTTTCTGACAGGTGACTAAGGTACTCACTCAAGGCTGTAGTTTAGGTATAGTACAGCTCATGATACAGTGTGAATGTGTATTGGATGTGTAACACCACTGTTCAAAGAAAACTGATATGGAAGCCAAAGGAAAGGAGTGAGACAGTGAGACACACAGGCAGCCGAGATTGCACTGCTTGTAACTTGTGTCTGATGAGACAAGACTTAGCCTGGTTTATATTCAGACAACTAGTTTGTGGTGTCTGTTCTGTTCATCTAATTCATGACACTGCTGTAAAGTATGTATTTGAAATGTTTGAATCAACCATGTGACTGTGATTTTTACTTTCCTACCAATTACCTGCATAGATTTTAAATGCATTGTGAGTCTTATCTCAATTTTTCAAATGCACTTGTGTTTAAGACATTAAAGATCCTGAAGATACTGCAATTTCAGAGAAGCTTCAAAGAATCATGGGCTGGGATTACATGGTAAAACTGCAGATGGGTTACAGGAAAGCAAAGATTAGGAGAACTATGCTATACCTTTAATTGGGTTGATATGTGGCAACACTTACTAAAGCATTTATCTTCTCTGCCTACTTAAGCTTTTGTCATGATATAGGAATGGAGAAGTGATGCTTTTTGGATTAGAAGCAGAGATGGTGCAGAAAGATCAAGAAGTGTAAGCGATGTTTTACGTACTAGCTTCCCGTATGCTCTGTATGGGCAAATTTTGCCACTTTGCTGTATTAAAATTGGAGGTTGAGCCCCACCAAGTCTTGCATCATGATTATTAATTTTACTTATCATCAAAGCCAAAAGAAGTTTAGTACTATTAGATACCATTTCAATAGTGCCACAAGTGATTTTACCCAAATAGTTTATTGTTGCTGTTCTTGCTTTGGCAGAGAAATAACCATAGCTCCATTTGAAAATGAGCATACCTTTGAGGAAAAAGAGTAAGTCTGGGACCAGGTTGATCCTAGTCCTTGTCCAGACTTCTGTTTTCCAACTGCACAAGAGGAAGTGAGTCAAGGATGGTTTCATGGACAATCAAGACATAAACCTATGTAGAAGTGGACGTCAAACCCGTAACTTCCCCATCCCATCTGTGAATAGTTAGATGCCTGTCGACATCACACATATTTCACAAAGTTCTATGCATTTTAGAAGTCGTGGTAGGATTTTATAGCTTTTCCCCATATAACTGTCACTGATAAAGAGAAAGCTGTACACAGATATAGGATATTTAGGACCTAAAAAACCAAAACAGACAGTGCTGAGACTAGAAGTCTTCCACTCATGTAAATACGACAAATCAGGGCTTTTGGTTATAAAGCTTAAGCAGCAGGAATATGGAATCTTCTTCTTGTAAAAGTCACGTAACTTGGAGAGAGATTGCTTCTGAATGTGTCTCAGTAGGCTCTTCACATGTCTCTGAAATGTTGAGCTAAAAGTAATGAAAACCTTTGCAAGGTCCTCTCATTTTGCTTACCACTGAAAAATGCTGGACTATCTCCTACTTTCTTATTTCTGATGGAAGGACTTCTGAGATCTCCAGACAACTTTTGGACAGAAGCACTGAGACCTCTTAGCTAAAGACCCGAATCCTACAGGCTGCAGCTGTAGTTAGACAGCTTGATCTCGCTCTCCACATTGGTCCTGGTTACAGATTTCTGCCTTGTTACTACAAGGTGAGGGTCTGATGGCATGGTTAGCACATCAAGTAACCAGTCCATCTGGAGACTGACCCAGAGAAATAATTCTTTCCCCCTTAATTCCCAGTCCTGGCTCACTGCACAGATGCGCATGTGCTTCTACTGGCACAAGGTAGGAGGTAGAACAGAGCCCAGATGTGGACAGGATTGTGAGGCCTCCTGTGTCAGCAGTTTTTAAGTGATGACAGCTGCTTATGTGTAAAAAGAAGACAGCACAGAGTTTTATCATACTTTCTAGTGCCTTTGTTTTCCCCATATTTTTCCAGACATATTGTTTTCTTAGCCCTCTGGTTGCTTCACAGGAAAAATCGAGATACACATTCAGTAAGTTTTTTATTTATTTTGAGCATTCAACAAGCATGCTAAGTAACATATCCACAGATCATTTTTTTTTTTCACTTCTCTCACAAAATGTATTGAAGTTTCCCATGCTAAAAGCCTGTTACCAGGAGCTAGTATGCAAGTATCACTAAGTATTTCTGATATTGCAGGGGAGAAATTTTAATGTGGGCAGTTCAAAGCCTAACCTAATTTCTAAGTTTCAGAATCTAGGGTAACATGGAGTTTTATGTCTGGAGCATTACTCACCATTCCCTGATCTGGAAATTTTATATCTGAATGATCTTGAGTTGCCAAAGTTGGGTATCCAGGATACTGAGGTGAATGTTCTGTTCTGCCATGCCAGTCCCAAAGTTGCCACAAATGCAAATCAATTTTTTTAGAGAAATGTTTCCATTCTTTTAAAATAGTTAAAAATTCTCTTTCTAGTAAGGCCTTCTGCATTCAGATATTTTTCAGTTACTGCAAAATGAAATGGCTATCATGGTTTTCAGTCTAGAACTCAGTATCTTTATTATCTGTGGTCTAGTATTTTATTTGCTTGAGTATTTCTATAGGTCATGCTTGGTGCTTCTTGTGCACTACTCCATCCTTTTCCTCTTAACTATCACATGTAATTTCCTGAACTCTTATTCAAATGATTCTATAGAGGTAATAAAGTTTACAATGTATAGCCCTAGGACCAGCTGCTTTATTTGCCGATTTAAGGTAATTTTTTTTATCCAGCCTCTTCTGTCTCAGACTTTCAAATTCAAAAGAAGTATGCATGCCATCAGACTGAATGAAGTGTCATGCCAAAAGAGTTAGATATACACAAAAGCACCAGCAGAAAGGTAATCAGTGTAACAGTAATAGTATTAACTGGAGACAAGTTGCTATGGAGGAAAGTCTCATCTCTGCAGTAATTTTTCATACATCAGAGTATCAAAAGTTACTGCCTGTTAGAATTTTCAGAGAGTTTCTGAAGCTTTGTTGGAATTCTGTTCTCTATTTTTAGTCCCCCAATTTACTCTAAAAAACTGGTCTAATTGTATGCTCTTCTGAAATTATGCAAAATGATTTAAATAGCGGAAGCAATCTACCTCATGACTCTCAAATGCTTGCTGTTTTTTCTTGATGTACATGCATTGGAACCACTTAGAGATCTCTTTTCATAGATATGACAGCATAAGACAGTTAAAGGATTTAAGATGGCTGAAATGATTTCATGGGGCATTGGATGAAGTCCAGAGTCACAGATTTTAAGCAGAGCTTTATAAACAATTTTGGTATGATTTAGGGCCAATCCTTAAAAGCTTTAGAAGTCAAGTTCAGTTCATAGTGGGTTTGTATCAATGTATAAAATTCCTACTTCTTACTTCAACCAAGCAATGTTTCACTCCCAGTAGTCCTGTGCTCAAGAGCACTTTCTTCATTCACCACTTGTCATCCTATGGATGAAAAAACAGTATTGTGAATACTAAACTGAGTGCTTTTTACTGTGTCTGTTGAAGAAGAATTATTTCTTAATTAAAAAAAATAAATAAAGTCAATGCATTCTGAAATGAGATAGAATATTTGGCTTGCATTACTATTTGGGTCCATTAGATCCTTCACAAAACACATGGTTAGCCTTAGGAAATTGCAGTGACATGATAGTATTGAGTCCAGCGCTACAGCTGTCTTACATAAAAAGTATTTGGATTCTAATGCTGTGATAATAATGCCTACATCAAATGAGCTAACAAGGGGAAAAAAAAAAAAAGATCACTTTGGAAGATGCACATACATACAGGTTTGCACTTAAGAAATTAATAGTTTAATTATTGTAAATAGAGAACTATAGCTGGTGTTGTGCGATATAACTAGTTAACCTTGATTTTCTTCTCTTTCCCTGGAGCATCTCCTGCTGGCCCATGATGTCCACAGACAGATTATAGAATACATTCAACTTATCCAATCTGAGCCTTCTCTGGTGGTGTTCTTCATTTTTACTAACAGGAGTCACAGAAGACACTAAAAGGACAATTTTTGGTATTTTGTATTCTACTTCCATTTTCTTTGCTATTGAAATGGTCAGATCAATTTAAACTTGATTTAAGTGGAGCACTCCGCAGCTCACACTCGGCAAGTATTCAGCCCAGAAGCAAACATTTACAGATGCACTGATGTAACACCCCCCTCCCAAAGCACATAATGGGGGTACTGTTGAAGTGTGATCCTGCAGGCACCAGTGTACTGCACAGTACATGCATTCACTGCAGGGGCTCTGATCTGCATATGCAGTAGTTTCTGTAGGCTGTTTCTATCAGCCCAGGAAAAAAACTCAATGAAAAAAGAATGAGGGGAAGCCTTCAAATGTGAAGTTATTTAGCTTATTTCTTCTACAAAAGAGTCTTATCACTCGTTTTTACTTCTGAAAAGACTTCAAAAAGCTCCTAAATGAAGTGAGCGGGCATGTCTGAGGGGGGAAGGACAGCAAGGCCTGTGGAGATGAGACCAATCTGTTGCTGCAAGGTCCTGCTACGGGGTTTTTCCCCTGTAATGCATTAACAGACAGAGTGTTCTGGTTAAGAACCAAGAGCAGAGTCAGGCTGTAAGACCATAAAGGACTGTAGCCAAGGGAGAGAGGAAATCACAAACTGTACTGAATGAAGAGAAACTGAATAGCTACCTCTGAAAATGGGCTAGGAATCGTGCCTTGGTCCTCCCACCTCCTTGTATATACATGTAATCTTGGATCTTGATTGAATATTCCCACTCTGATTTAGTAATTAAAACATCATTTAAACCGAGAATAATTAAGACAACTGTACATCTGATTTTAAAATCAGTTTTGAGTATTGTGCCTTGTCAAGCTACAAGAATGGTTCCTGCAGCTTTACAACTTAGCATTAAGAGGCAGACAGTGACCGCAGGCACCTGAGTGGAAGGTTTGACAGTTTGATAAATTAGGAATGACACTTGCCAAAATGGCTGTCCTTCCCTCAGCCTGCCAGTGGAGCATTTACACACTGTTAATTGAATTGGCAATTTGTGTAACAGTACCTGCCCCTGAGCTTTTGTGATGCTGGAGCTGCCATTTATCTCTGATAATCCAGGACTTGGGAATAAGGACGAAAAGCTTCACATGATATTATTGCAGATTTAAAATGACAGTTGGGGACCTTGTTGCCAATTTCCCATTAAATGAGAAATAATTAACAATAGCAATAACAAAGTCTTATAAAGCTGGAAAGTTAAATTGACTTTTCAGCAGTAGTATGGTTTGAAATTGCTTCTAGTGTGATTATCAGATTGCCCTTTCAGTATTATATAACCTGAGTAGTATCATCTGATGGTCTGAATCATCAATGTTTTCAAAGCTACCCTGTTTTATTAGTGTGAGACTCTTCTGATTTATCTGTGGGTTTTTTTAATTTCTTCTTGCCCTGTAAAATTGAGTTGTTATAATATTTCATACAGATAAAGAACTTAATGAAATATTAGAGATTCTGATTTCTGTGGTTATCAGTAATTGAGTGACAGCAGAAACAAAATTTTCAATCATAGACGAATATTGTTAATTATGAGGTTCTTTTTTATAGTTGTACTTGCAGTTGATATCTTCACTGTCTTTCCCTAAATTTTTGTAGTGCACCTAATGCCATAATTTGAAATGACAATTTATCATAAAACTATTATTTTTCTCTCAGACATCTTATGTTTTGATAATCTCCATGAATACTTGCTGATTGATGTCCAAACACCACAGTATCTAAAACCCACGTGAGAATTAGCCACAAAGGGCCAAAATCCTTCCTACGTTAAAGATTTAAAATAAAAATAATTGTAAAAATATTTAAAAGCTGCCACAGTTTCTGTGTGTCAGAAGGCTATCTTCTCTATGCAGACTTGCAGCTCTTATTCTTGCCCCAAGATTTAGACTTGGGGACATCAAGTGATGTACTTGAAGAACAGGTGGAGCTCCTTTCCCAAGTGGGTCGCTCCCACTATGAGACTACTTATGCATTTATAAGATGCCACAAGTACTAGATAACGTACAGAACATTCTGATCCATTTCATATGTAATAAATAGTCTAAGATGATACAGGCTTAGTAATTTACATGCTTGAAAATATATTTCCATCGGATTGCTGTAATCTTAGGACTAACTAGAGCTGTGGACTGGACAAGGACTGAAATGCACCTGCACATACACCCCTATATGACTGGCAAATCAGAAAGAGATGCGAGTCATAGAATGATCCCAGTCAATACTGGTCTACAGTCACAGTAAGCAGTATGTGTTTTCTTTGCATTCTGCTACACTGTTGTATTAGCTGTAGGAGTGGTAGTAGAAATGCATAGGGGATGAATAGTAGAAATGTGAAAGAAGGCAAAGAAACGAAGAGAGCAAAGACAAGCTAATGTGGAGTAAAGGAGCTAAAGCATTGATGATGAAGCTTAAAGTTCAAACATCTGTGCAGCACGTCGTATTTTTCTTTTTTCTGTAATTGGTGAAAAGCAATTGATGATCTGGCAAGGTGGTAACACTCAAAGAGTTGCAGTCAATGGCTCCATATCAAATAGAGATGGGTGATGAGTGGTGTTTCTCAGGGGTGCTGTTTAACATCTTGGATGGCAACAAGGACAGTGGAGTCAAGTGCACCCTCAGAAAGTTTGCTGGTGACACCAAACTGTGTGGTGTGACCAACACGCTCAAGGAATGATATTCAGAGGAACCTTGACAGGCTTGAGAGATGGGACTATGCAAACTGCATGAAATTCAGTAAAGCCAGGTGTAAGGTCCTGAACATTTTTTTTTTCCAACGGCTGCACACCTGCAAGTCCCGTGGTATTTGTGAGAAACCACCCCTAAAAATTTGATGTTTCATAGCATACTGTTTCATGCAGCCCAGAAATTCTGGATCTGTCATTCTTCAAAATTAATCAGATGAATAAATGTATTACCATTTTGGAGGAGAGAAGAAAGACTATTTTGTCATTTGGTCTGAGGCATGATACTGGACATCTTTGCTATCTGTTCTGACAAGTTCTTTGTGTGATTAAGTTGGATTACCCCTGAAGATTTGTATTTGTAGTACATGACAATGGAAATTATGCCTTTGAAAGTAATCTGATCTTTAATTCTTTCAGAATTTGAAAAATGTAATTATCTTAATATAGGTTTACAATTTTTAAAAAAATATATTTGAGGGTTCTGTTTTTTTATATAGCTCAAGATCCAGACTAAAATGACATTCAGAAGACAATTAAGTCCTATTATAAATGACTTGATTAAATGTTGTCAATTTATAGACTTAGAAATTAGTGTTACAAGGTATCAATTTCTAGGGCCTTTCATGGCATGTAGAACTGCATTGCAGATTTACACCTTTGGCAAAGAAGAGAATGCAGATGCACTGGACAAAACTCATTTGCTTGTCTAATTTTGAAAATTTGCTTGTTTCTATTGGCAAATTAAAATACAAATAATAAAGTGGCTTTCACTACCATTTTTTTTTCACATAAAAAGGAGAGAGAAACAGGGGAGGACTCTACTGTAACAGACACAAGGTTCCAGAAATATGGAATAACCTTTGTAATACCTTTAAGTGTGTTCCCAGAACAACCGGGTTACTGTGCTGCTTACCATTTGTCACAATGAATTTGAAGTCCTTTTGAAGAACTTTAAAATCTGAAAATTCTATTCTTCATCAGAAATCTCTCTCCTTAATACATACTGATTTTCATTTTATACTATACATCTCCTATCCCCAGAATAATCACCCTAAACAAAGGCATAGCTGAAAAAGCAATATGTGTTGATGAGGAATTTTCTTTCATTGAAACACTAAAGATGAAAATTGCCTCTTATCTCAGGGGAAAGCTTTGTAGATAAATAAGTTGTAGCTGGCAACTCAAAGGTCAGCAAATTAGACTGTTGGTCTATGGTGGAATGAACATATTTGGGGAGTGGCTATCTCCTGGATTCTCTTTCTTCCATTAGCTTGTCATCTAAATGCTTTGGGTATTCCTCTAACTACAAGAGTTTGAAAGAGGTATATTCAAATAAGTAGTCAAAGCACATACTATAAAGATCTACCTAGGTGAAAAATAAAGCACCTTGCTTCGCACTGAAAGCTGATGCAGAATGGAGTTGTTTCTCTGCCTGCAGAAAAGCCTCCTAAGGAACTGCTAGCTGTATTCCACAATAGCCTCAATTTTATACTTCTAGCCTTTGTGAAATTCTTAAGTGTCCACTGTCAGAACATCAGGAAGTCTGGAGACCATGGCTGTGCTTGGTTTTTTTTTTTCTAGAAGCTGGTCTCTTCCTTCTGCTTCGTTGGCCTTCTGTCCCCTAACTTCAATCTAAAATTCCTCACCCACTTAGAAGCAACAGCACACGAGACTCTGTGTGTTGAAGCTATTCCCCCCACTCCGTATGCATCCTTGGCTCTTCTATTATTTAGATTATCTTTCTCCCTTACTCATGGCTTTTCATAGTTTGGTAGAAAGCAGGTTACCTTTGTTTTGTCTTCATATCTTTCTAAAACTCATCTCAGAGCCTTTTCTCTTATTACAGGATTTTGCAAACACCACAAGAAGCCTGTTAATTTATTTTGCTTTCAGATTCATTTTCATTTAAGACTCAGAAAAACACAAACCAATTATCTCTAATACTTGGGGTAGAATAACTTATTACTCAGACAGATAGTTTCATATTTGGCCAGTGCTAACTATAGAAAGACAGAAAATCTCCCCATGCCCCATTATCGCTGTGCTTGTTTATGCCTCCCTTCGACGAGTTTGGAGACTCCCTGGGGAAGCCAGCTTCACAGTTTGAGCTACATAGTCTTATGACTGGCTCTTACCCTATGAAGTGTGGTGTAAAACATGAAGGACTCCATGTATACATTATTTATTGTGTAAGAATAATTGGTGAAGGTGTATGCAAGACAAAGGAGATGGCAGAAGTTCTGAACAGATTTAAATCTATGTGTTTAATTATTTGATTTTTGGACAGCATAACGAGTGTTATCTTTAGTTAAAATATTAAATATGTCTGTTTAGAATTCAGTGTTCCCTTGTACTTACTTCCATTTTTATATCAGCTAATGAGAGATAACTGCTAGTCTTACTAACAGAAGAGCAATTAAAAAAATCTAATTGCTCTTCGGTTCTACCACATAACTGTTATTGATATTCACTGTCTAGTAAAATCTTCTACAGTGCATTTGCAGGAGTTTATAAGGATATTTATAACACAAATTGTTATGAGCACTTTTTTTTTTTCTTCAGAATTCTGTATGAGATAAGCAATATGGATGAGAAAGAGATTAGATCTTTGAAAGAGTATTTTTTTTATATGTTCTCTGAAAAGCTCCAGTTTAGTATCCTCAAAAGAGTTGTCAAAGGAACAGTTTTGGAGCAGGTAGCCAGCCCCCTCTCAAGTGAGCAGCCCGCATATAAGCTTAGAGGGAATCCTTCTGGAGATGTTTTGTTTTGTATAAAATAGTTTGAGTCATTCAGACACCAAGTAAGGGTAAGAATGTAATTTTTCTAGGTTGAGATTGAAGTCCACATGGAATCTTTGCTCCCTGCGTTCAGCTATTTATATATAGTCTAATAATGTCAACAGGAGAAGCAGATACTTGCTGAACTCAGAATTCAGCAAGAAGACAGAAGTGAGAATTTTTTTGTATGTGAACTGAAATAGCTTTTTATTTTTGTATGATACAGGGTTGTGCTAATTGGAGACTGAAGCAAGAAAATTCTTCATCTAGTTTTGTGCATAAATTCTGTGATTTTTTATTTACTGTGGCAATGGAGACACGTTTAGAGGGGATGAACCTTTACTGCAGACATATATCTGAATCACCTTTGAAGTAAAATTTTGAATATAATCTGAAATTTAGTTTTAGCCTGCAGTAAAATATGGCCACAATTCTTCCAAGCAGTTGACTTTTCTATAAATGCTATCAGTCTAAATTGCACAGTTTCTTTATCCTCTGCACCACTGTCTTACTTCTTAAACATGGATCAGAACAGTTGGCTGCTACCCAGTCCAGTCTTGGGGAGTTTGGGTTTTTAATCCAAACTTCAGTTCTCATGCTTGGTGATTTCGAGATACGCTGCTAAGTTTTGATGTAGAAGAAACACTTTCAGAACAAGGTATTTACTTTGGCTTTTTGTGGATTTAACTTTGTTTGAGTTTTTTAACTTTAATTGTGCTTCTAGGAAAGATAGAGATTTTACTTCATGAAGTGAAATTTGTTGTATTTGCTGCAGAGAGAAAGAAAAAAGGTGCTTTGCTGAATATTTTTTTTAAAAGGTCATATGGTTACAAAACAAAAATTCCATTTACATGTAAATGATTTAACAGACCACAGTAAGAACCTAGAATACTAGCAGTTCCTCAAAATGATGTGGTGCTAAAGATGACTGGCTCTGTGCTAAAAAGTGTGTGGGTTTGGCATTGGGGATTTCTTTTACTGCAGGATAATAATTCAGATTCAAGCCTGTTTAGTAATCACACTGAGATTTTATTTTTAACCAGACATATAAAATATTACTCTAAATCAGAATTTTTAGGATTTAAAGTTCCAAGAGTTTGTGACTCTGCTGTTCTTCTGTTTCTATGGCTCTGTTTCTTAGTGATGCATACAACCTGCCTGTACTATTTGTAACTGCTTGAATTTCAGGTAAACAGAGGCTTGAAAGAGTTTGCAGATAAACTCACTTTTTTCCGTAATGAAGACTGTATGTCCTTTCCCCCTTGGCACATGATCTGAAAACTATCTATTTACAACGTATGACCCTGTTTACCTTCAAAACAAGGCTTCAGCTTCCCTCTCAGATCTGCAAGTATTACATTTAGATCCCTATAACCTACTTGATTCCAGTGTGAGAAGGTACTTATTGTGAATCTGCACTTACGAGTTAATTTACTTTGGAAAATGGGATTCAGGCTACCAAATTATTTAACCACTTTTTAACATTTTACTGGTTGAGGTTAACAATAAACATAATGCTTTCAATATTTTGAATTCAAAATTTCAAATATTTTACTTTTTCCTATAAACAACAAAAGTAATCTCTTTGTACATATATAATCACTTGAGTGTATTGCAAATCATTATTAAAAAAGGAAAAAATTTCAAGTATACAGTATTTCATAAGGTCAGCTCAGTGACAGTGTACATTTCAGTAACATTTTTGTTGAATCATTTTCTTGATTATTAAATAATTTGTATAGCTGGAATGACATTTTTGTTCTAATTTGCAGAATGAGCTGCTTTTCCAGTCTAAAAAGCTAATGCTTCAGACCCTGATGGGAAAATAGGACTACAAGTGGGATTTTTGTACTACTTTAGCCCTGATAATGAAATTACTCCCCTTACTAATATGGATTTGCAGCTTTAAGATACTTTTTTAGATGTAACATTTGAAGTTGTGCAACAAAATATTTAACTCGTTTAAAAGAATGTTCTATTTTTCTTTAACACTGTATGTAGGTAGAACAGTGGAAGAGTGTTAGATATTTCACAATGTAATCTAATTCCAAAATGTCCAATGAGAATTCACCTGGAATATTGCTTTGATGGTACTGGTGTACAGCTAGAGGACCAAATGTCTTTTGTGCCGAGAAAGCTAATTTTTCTATTTTAAAATTAATCTAACCAAAATCTGGATTAGCTATGTAACATCCCCTTAGCCACAGGCATGTAAACCTCAGGATAGACAGCTGTTTGGATGTTTCAGACTGGGACTCCTGCCCTCAGCAAACATATTTGATTCTCCTACATGGTCACTTGGCTGCACATACTCACACCCGTATGCTTGGATGGCATTGTGCCTGCTCACTGGTTGATCAAACTGTTACGTTAGGGCTTAGATGCCAAAATAACAGGTTGAGTTGGGCACCATTTCTAAGAGCATGGATTCTATCACTTCTGAAGGAAATCTTTCCTTAGGGACAAGGTGCCACACTGCATACTTGCCTTTTTGCATTCATCTTTCTTGCCACGTAGATATTCCAAACACCCCAAAAGGAAGAAAGAAGAAAAAGACAGACTGAGGAGAAATTTTTGGCTTTCAAGGAAGTAATGGTCATCATAGCTGTGGCATAAACTCATGAAGTTCACAGGGGATTTAGAAATGCATGCAGAATGAACACTGTACAAGCCCTCAGGCAATCTGCAATAATTCCAGTTTAAATCAGACAACACAAGTGGGCAAAGTGTGAAAGGTAGGAGAGTGCCTGAAACATTTTGCATTTTGCCTTAAATAGCTTGAAGACTGTTGTAACAGTATCAATGTTGCTTTATGTTTACAACAGCTGATAAAGTGAGGGGAGAAAAAAGTTAGCATGTTTTCAGGTTAAGTGTAATCTTTCTACAAATCTGCTTTTCTTTTCTCCTTAGGCCACTATAGCTACATAAACACACTTCACAGGATCATAGAATGGTTTGGCTGGAAGGAACCTTAGACATCATCTAGTTACCTGCATGGACAGGGACACCTCCCACTAGACCAGGTTGCTCAAAGCCCCAGCCAGCCTGTCCTTGGGCACTTCCAGGGAGTGGGCATTTACAGCTTCCCTGATCAACCTGTGCCAGTGTCTCACCACCCTTATGGTGAAGAATTTCTTCCTAATGTCTAACCTAAATCTCCCCTTTTTCATTTTAAAGCCATTACCCCTTGTCCTTCTGCTACGTGTACTTGTAAGAAGTCCTTCAGCTTTCTTGCACGCTCCCTTAAGGTACTGAAAGGCCACTATAAGGTGTTTGTGGAGTCTTTTCTTCTTCTGTCTGAACAATTCCTACTGTCTCAGACTGTCTTAATAGGAGAGATGCTCAGAACAGGGGGCTGCCTCCAATGATGCTTACATCTGAGAGGTAGGAGTATAGCATATAAAATATCACATAGCAGTTTTATCAAGACCTTGAAGAACTGTCTCTGGAACAGTGTTGGTTTTGTAGCATTTACACCAAAGTATCTGTCAGAAGTTGGTTGAATAAAAAGCATTTAATTTTTGCTGACAAACACCAGAAGGATTGACTAAGGTCTATAGAAAGCGAGTATAAAAATGGCGAAAAGTGGATTGTTCTATCCTTGAACAAATAAATTACATTTCTTTTTTTCCTGTTTTCCTTCCATGAGACCTGATACATTTCATTCTGGGACACTGTCTTGACTTCCATGTTGCTCTAAACTTGACTTTTTCATTTTGAATAGTTTCTGAGAACCCTCATTACATGGAAGATTATTACAAAATAAAAAGTTGTCAGGGTTCCAGAATCATATACTGCTGTAAACGTGTTATAAGACCTTAATGCTGTGTCAGTTCTAATTAATATAGATTTATTAAAACTGGCATGACTTTTAGGCCATTTTCATTGAAGAAACTGAGAATAAATCACACAGAAATGCAACAGATGAAGGAGTTTTAAGCAGCTTAGTGACCTAATTCACTTGTTAGTCCCTGCCTCATCTTGGATAGGTTACACAGTTCACTTTTTTCCTCCTGAAAATGAATTATTTGGAGAAAGAAAAACGTAAAATCAGACAATTTATTTGAATTAGCTTGCAAGACTGACTGCTATGTTTTTATTACTGAGTAGATAGACAGGACAGATACTGACCTCTCACAGTTAAAAGCTCTGTGTCAATTTACTCTGCTATTTAGTACCAATGTAATACTTACCATTAAGTAAGTTTTCCCAATCTGTGTCTTAATGTTCATGTTACTTACTGTCATCTCAATTATTTGCTATGTTGTTAATATAATTCTAGTATGAAAAAGGATGTTTCAGTTTAGCTCTTTCATATGTATGTGAAGCAATTGATACTAACTAAGGAACTAGCTTGCTTGTTTGCTTTCATCCCTTCTCCAATGTTAAGAAAGTCATTGATGTATTTACTACTTTTCCAATAATGGCCTAGTACAGAGGTTTTTTTTTTTTTTTTTTTTTTTTTTTTTGCTATAAAGCAATCTTTTGCTACCAAGAAATATCCTTTATCCTGTATGTAGATACATAACTTGGTTGAAAACTTACTAATTTTTACTTACTAGCCAGGTGAGATATTAACTCAGGGTAAATTATAAGCCTTATATAAAAGATTTACAAAGAAGGGCAGGCAAATTATCTATGGTAAAGATGTGCTGAGGCACAGGGAGGTGAAAAAAAATTATTGGAGGCTTCCCACCAGGCCAGCAGCATGTTTAACAAACAGAAAGAGCCTTTAGCACCAGCCTAGTCCTCTGTTCTTTAATTTTGCACTTAAATATGAAGCACCTACTTTGCAGAGAAAATATGTTTAGGCTGTTCTAAAAATACTGATACTTAATATTAACATCAGCTGAGCACAATAGATTGGAATTAATTTAGGCATGGATGCACAATCATATTTTTGTTGGATTAATCAAAGGCTGTTTAGAGGGCTAATGCCAGCTTTATCCTTTTGTATGAGCATCACGCTGGCTGGAGGAAGACAGGACATTCCTGAATAAAATCTGAGGGTTTCACGTTAAGTCTTCAAAAGATTTGTCAACAGAGGTGAGTCTGCAGAAGGAGTTTGAATCAGTGTAAGGCCTTCTGTCATGTGGCTGCAGCATGTTCCTAGAACTGCTGAATTTGGATTTACTGTTCCATCAACCCCGGCTGCCATAGCTGCGGATGCTAATGGGTTCCTGATTCAGCAGAGTATTGAATGCTTAATCCACTCTGGTTTAGCCAAATATTTTGCTTGTGCTTAGTTATTCTTCAGTACCTTATAGCTAACTCTTTTCAAGTGAAGTAAGCTTAAGTGAATATCTAAAGGTAAACACATGTTTAAGCACCAAAGAGGAGCTCTTAAGCTTTAAGAAGAACTGAGTTATTCAAGGTAATGATGGTTTTGAGCTGACAAATTGTAACTCAGAAGGAATACTTTAAAATTATCATTCATCAAAAATTGTATTATAGTGTGTACTAATGATTTTATTATATTATGAAGTACCTTTGTGTCCCTTCAAATAGTAATCTCATCGATAAAAGATTTAGTATTTTGTGATTATTCTTCCCTTAATATTAGTGCTGAAAATCCATGTCTGCAGCTTGTAACTATACATGTACTTGAAGGAAATGGAATTAATAAAAAAGAAATTGCATATTTTAAATGAAAATGAACATGTGGTATTGTTCAGCTAGCAGATGTTGCAGACAATCCTTTCCTGGACCAGAGTGTTTTGAGGTCTAGTATGTGTTCTTGCCAAGGTGCAAGATCAGTACTCCGAAAGCTGCCCTTAGAATCAGTTAGTCTATCTCGGTGCTAATGCTCTGGCGTCGACTATCCTCTTCCTCAGGCTGGTCAGGAGTGAGCCCTGTTAGCGCAGTGGTAGTGACTCTGACTCCAGATCAGAAGGCTGTGGGTTCGAATCATGTCGGAGCACCACCAAAAACGGGAGAAGGTGGGAGCTCGTGGTGCAACAGTAGTGCGTCTGACCCCAGATCAGAAGGCTGCGTGTTCGAATCACATCAGGGTCACCGAAAAACCGGGAGACTGTTCAGCCCCCTCCTCTGGCAGCTCTAGAGAATGCTCCCCATGGGTTTGGAAGTTCACTCCTTTATTAGTCCCCCAGCTCTGCTCATGCGCAATGGGGACCAACCCTAATTGGGCACAGGTGGGCTTAACAGGAGCTCACACCTTCCTCCTCATGATTGGCAACACCTGATTGTCTTTACCTCGTTGCCTCTACAAGCAGATTCTTCTAGTCTACATCTACCCTAATCTTCAGGCTCCGTATTAAGCTGAAGGCGACTTTTTCTCAAAATCTCCAGTGACAATCGCTCTCTCTTCGGCCTTCCCATGGCACATCAAAGACAAACTTGGGGAGAGAAAGGTAATAGGAAGGACTTTATTAACCTATCCATGTTATGTAGGCTACAGCTCTTTCTGTATTAACATGTTCATTATGTGACCTAGATGCATTTCCCTGTACAATGACATCCTTATGCTCGTATTGATCGTGGTTTTTTCAGTATACTGAACGTATCTTGGAGATAAGGTTATAAGATGTGTCTCCATGGCTCACATTACATGAACAAAGGGTGATCCTGAGGCTCATGTCTGCGTGCCGGCCCAGGCTTCCTGCAGTCCCTTTTCCTCCTGCTGGGCAGACAGCTGAGCGCATCCTGCACAAAGCTGACGTTTCTAGCCAGACACTTGCAGGCTAAAATTTTGCAGGTTTACTTTAAGATACGGGGCTGGGTAGTGTGGAAGTCCAGGAGCACCCTAGCAAATGCCTCAGCTGTCTGTTGTAGAGGTGAAAACTGTAACTTTGGCAGCCTTTTTAGCCTACGCCTTCCCTGGTGTTGGCCTTGAGCTCTCAAAATGGCATCCGCAGCTGCTGGCATGCTGGGTGGTGCTAGGCCTGAGGGAAGCTCTGAGGACAGTAATCACAATGTACAGCAAGGCAGCCTCTCCCACAGAGCCCACTGCCTTCTCCTGACAGAAGAGGAAGTTTGGAAAGGTTTTTCATGTCCAGTGGAAAATAAGCTTGGACACAAATGTGCTGTCTCTCCCCCAGCTTCTTGGACTCCTCATTTGTTTACTGGGAGGCCTGAGGGAGGACTCTTGCTCTCTCACTGAGGGGACTGAAATCTTTATTTGTCATACTGGAAGAATGTATTCTCCCCACTTCCTCCAGCCTACAGAATGACCTCTTGAGGGGATGGTTTTTGCTCTAGATATCGCCTTCTGGCAATCTTGACGAGCTGCTAGAAGAAACCGTGGCTCCAGTCTTTCCTTTGAGGACTGCTTCTGTCTGTAGTTTAATCATTTTTGTGGTGTATTTTTTAAAATATCATTTTGGTTTAATTTTTAAAAAAAGTTGGCCAGCTGCCATTTATTGCTAGTAACTAATTCGGAAGGCAGAACCTGGTCATTCCAACTGAGTTCCTCCATACCAGAAGCCAAAGGCTTTGTGTTAAATGGCCACTGAGATGCACCAGTGGATGTGGAATCATGGAAAAGCAAGAAGTGAGGTATGTGGGTACTTCAGGTGGTTCAACAGCAGCTAAATTAAGCTCTTGAGGACAAAGAATCTTGGATTTAAGTTCCCCAAATAGTCTTTTGAAGCTGCTTCTAAGTTCCTTTAAATGTTTTGAAATTTTACTAATGTACCAATCTGGATGCTTCTGAAACATGCTTAAGTTGTAAATTCCTAGGTAGTTTCATCTAAAGCTTGCCTTTTTTCAAGAGAAGCTTGTACTCAAGAACATTGCTCGACTGAAGCCTAAGGATGACCATTTACACCAATGTGCACAAAAAATGTAATGCAAAGTTAGTTCATTTGCACATGGAAGTTTTCATGCAAATATTGTAATTTGCAGCGACGATCATTTGCATCTGAACTGTCTGTGAATTTGTAAATGGAAGTTTCGAGTGGAAAACTATGTGCAAACCTTTAAAATATCAGACCTTGATATCACAGTGGTTTTTGATATAAATATAGTCATGTAGTTTGTCATAATCAATGGTTTGGAATTGCTGTGTTCCGTCAAGAAAATCTATCAAAATTAAATATACAGTGTAGTAGTAAAGCTACACCATAGCATGGAGAAGTGCACAGAAGCTACTTTGAAATAAGGGAGGGCATAAACTTGTATAGCATCAGAGGCTTCACAGGAACAGTCTAGATGTACAGTTTTACCACTGGTAAAGGATATGTAGTTAGCACTAGCTTTCATTTAAAACTAAACTGTTGTGTGGTTTTGTAGTAAGTGTGTGCATATAAGCTACCAAACAGCAAGTGAAGTTTATACTTTAAAGGCACTAATTCGTGTATTTGATATTTTTTTCTTCTCAAAAGTATTAGGATAAAGGCATCAAAACTATTTTAATTCTGAATGAGACAGCAAAGTTGAATGCAATTTGACAAATCCACTTTGTATTCTCACATTCAGTTAATTTGAATTTATTTTCTTGAGTACTTGAAATAATTAAACTCTCAGGCCTGAAGGATTAAGAACACATATGTTTAGCTAAAGGATACAAGTTTTTTTGTCAATTTTTGAAAGAATACTTGCATTTTTGTTTTAAAAAAACTTGAATGAATCTTGGAATAATTATGGAACTGAGTGCTCTAACAAAGTGCATTTAGGCACCACACACAGACACACATACAGCTGAGAGATATTTAACCAACTCTCTGGCGGGGTTTCATTTTTCTGATCACCATTCACAGAATTTCAAATGGAAGTCGTTTTTTATCTTAGCCAAATTGTAAATGTACACACTGGATAATTTTATAAACTATAAAATATATGCATGCATTCATTTCAAACTACTTCTGGCTTGTAAGCATTTAGTTGGAACGGTGATATCCATAGCAAGCTAAAATTAGAAAACAAACCTCACTTTGGCTAGAATCTACTTTGGAAACTAAGGAAAGCATAAAAATATGAACTGTATATTACTGTGGCACCTGCTGGTTTTCAGGTGTTTATAACATAGCCATAAAAATTCACTTCAGGCTGAAACTTGGTATTTAAAAGTCTCAGCTCAGCAGGATTTTTAAATCAGATTTGGTTTAAATTAGTTTGACTCTTTTTCAGTTATAAAAAGCAGGGTGGAAGAAAGAAATTTTGATGTGTCAAATTCTGTTCATTCTTTTAGCTGAAAAACAGTTTTGCTTTATAAAGATATAATTGGCAGGTCGTTAGCCTATAACATGGAATACAGAGTCAGGGTGTCAAAGGGGGGGAAGAGGGAGAGAAAGAATTACCATCCAAGAATCTGGCATTTGCAAATGCTTAATGTCTTCTTTGAGAACATTTACTATGGCTCCTTACTGAGCTTTCATAAAACTGTATCCGGGATAAACAGCATTTTTTTTAATTGTAAAAACATGCTTTCATTGAGTAAAGTCAATAACTCATAGTTTAAGGTCTGTTTTGTCGTATGTCAGTGACTGGTGAATGAATTATGTTCAGGCGTAATTGATTTAATACTTCATAACAGTGGCATTAAAGGATCTGAAGCAATATTCAGCTTCCTTTGTGTTTTACTGGAAGCTGGGCACCTGCAATCCCCGTTTCTGTTGTATTCAGTGAATATAAAACACAAACCCAGTTTTAATTAACAAAGGATCAAATAGAAAGATGGACGTAATTTACGTTCACAATTCACCACAATTTGTTTATTGCTTATATAGATGTATATATATGTATACAGACATATGCAAATACTGGCATCTCTGCTTATAAAGACCTTGAGTTGCAGCAGAACCTAGTACATGAGTGGGATGAAATTTTGCAAAGTTGCCTGTGGCTTTGGGTGACTCTTTGCTCAAAAAATTTGGGACGCATTTTCAGATTTTCTGAGCAAACATAACTCCTCATGAAGCCTGTATAAACTGTGGCTGATGAACAATATTGTAAATCACACTTTTGGGGTACCAAAAATTGAGGAAGCCAAAATTGGAAGGCCATTTTTTTTTTTTTTTTAGTTCAGCTACAAAAGACTCAGTTTGCTAATATCAATTTGTTTGAACAGAATACATTGTGTGTATTGCTCCTTATTTTTAATGCTGTTATTCAATGGAAGGCATTACCATAGTCTTCCCTTCACCCATCTGTTCCTCAAAAAGAAAAAAAGAGGTATGTAACGTTACAAAAGAGCTCTTGGAAATGTTTATGCAAAGTACTACTTTTCATCACTAAATCAAACCTGGAGACAAGCTAGCAAAGAAAGCATCCTTTCTTTCCCATATAGGGGCTATGCATAGTTTCACTTGAACAAGCAATAGTGAAATGTGGACGTTGCTGCTTTCAGTTCAACTTGTGGTACATAACTCTGAAGAGATGTGCCTGAAGCTCCATGAGTGATTAGCATTTACTGATTTTGCTCTCACTGTGAGGTATTGCCAAACCAGAATTTGCAAGTACTGTATGTCCTGAACTAAAGTGCAGTTATTTTGATACTTCAAGATTGTTGTTATGTCCATATCTCAGGTTTTACTTTAAATCTAATCTCGTGTCTGTCCTAACGTGGCTATTTTACCAATATTTTACCAGCCAGGCACATTTATTGTTTCTTGCTCCTTTTTTCTCCCCCCTCTATTGTTTATGCTTTGACAGTTCCATAAAGTTTATTTCTCCCTGCTGCTTAGTGTCTTTTTATTCTGTTTGTTTTTCTCTACTTCCAGCTGGGATATGGTTTAATGAATTATTTTTCAGTGTGTGAGATATGGCTTTTATGGCCTGCCTTTGGAGATTGTGATTAATACAATTTTCTGTTATTCTTTGCTCTGACCTGGTTCCCAGTGCTCAGTGTAGTGATCATCACTGTATTAAGAATATTGAGATGTTATTACCCATGTTAAGCCTGGAACATATTTTCATTCATTCTGATTTTTATTCTTCTGCCTCATTTTTTATTTTTAGTTTCAGTCTTGAATTTTTGGTCATTTTGTCTTGCAGTTCAATAAGTAAGATCTCTGCTCCCAGTGAGCTGTCCCACACAGTCAAATCCATACTTACTCTGAAGAAGTGTTTTTAAGTGACTTGGAATCCAAGTTTGCTTGTTTTGGGTTTTTTTATTACTTTTATTAGCTTATATGGAAATTTACAGTCACACAGCATGTCAACCAGGTTTGGATCCAGCTGTTCCTTAAAGAGGGAGGAACCTCCCCAGCCATGCCCGGAAATACACAGATTTTCCAAAACAATCCTAAGGGGGTTGAAATATGAGAGAAGAAATGGAGAGGCGGTATTCCTCTTCTGGGTAAAAGCACACCTACTGACATAGTTTTTCAATTTGCTTCTTAGTCCCTTGACAGCTTTTCAGTCAGCCATTCCGAAAATATTTTCTTCTCATCTTGTGTTATTTTGCTTTACTACTTACAAAAGGATGTAAAAGTATGTTAGGTCAACAGTTTCACATGGCTAGTTACCCTTTACAAGGAAAAGAAGTAATGTGCAGGGTCAGCATAACCAATTCTAGCATGCTCTTTCCTTCATTGTTTCATAGGCATTTTCAAACTTGACAATGAGATATTGGTAGGTTAGAGATTTGACTTCAAGGTGGTTTAATTTTTCTTGCCTCATTGCAGGAGGAGCTGAAGAGCTGTTCCAGATACATGTGTGTAGGCTGAGAGGTGGTCTGAGACCACCAATTGTGTTGTAGTTCGCAAGCAGCAATGTGAGCTCAACTCCAGCTCCAGTATGGTGAAAAAGGTTCTGCCACATGTCACTAATTCCCAGTTGTTTCAGATTATGAATGTCATACTTAGTGGTTCCCTGGCAAGGCGTGAGGATTCTTCTCATCTTCTTTCTTAAAATAACCGTTATGTCTTTCCCTTCTCAGAAAAATTGAAATTCAATCTTTCATATTTTGTTTCTAAATATCTATTTAGTTTTCCTTGGTAAATCAGTCATACTGTTCTCCCTGCATGTGCTCTGTAACACTTAGCTGTTCAGCTTTCCCAAAATATAAGGAAAACCGGTTATTTGAACTTCCTACTAGCTTTTGATGTTGTAGTTTTGTCACTATCTGTAATGCACTTCCAATTCTACAGCTTCCATCTTGAGATTTCTTTTGTTTTCCCAAGTGCAGCATGGCATCTCCAAAGTGGAATGAGATTATTGAGAGATTTCTTTCTTAGGATTTTTGGATTTTCTTCAGTAGTTTGCCAGCACAAAATCACTTGCCAGAGAATCACTTCTGTTGGTTGTTACAAGTTCCCCAGCCAGAGCAAGATGTGATATTTGATGCTTCTTTAGTCAAGCTAAATGTCATTTCTTGTTTTACTGACAGAGGTAGTAATTCCTTCCTTTAGATACATTTCAGTTTCTAGTGCCATTTTCTCAGTTTTATTAATTAGTCTTTACTGAAATTTGTACCACTAACACTTGCATTTCTTAAACTGTATCATTATTATGTCATCACTGTCTATACCACTGTGTTTATTTCAGCAGTAATTGTAGTGTTTTACTGAGCAGTAGTTAACATTTTTAAAATGACATCATAGAATGTGCAAATACAGTATAAAATGATACATTATCTACTGTGTGGTCTTAAAGAGTAATAGGAGACATGAATGCTAATTAAGTAATCTACTGAAATAGCATGATCTTCTCTCTGTGGTCTACTTAAGTCTATATAAACAACTTTTTCATGATATCCACGTGCTGGTTTAGAATAACATTCCTGTGATAGTAAAATGATAGCTACATCAGAATACTGAAAGTAAATAGGTCTGAAGCCAGCAGCAAAATAATCTTGGTGAAGGCACAGTCACTATGTGTGAGGTTCAGCAAACAGAGGAAACGAGCAAGAGAAAATATTCAATGACATCTAGAAAAATGTTTCCATAACTCAGAATATAGTAGTGGATAACAGGTACACCAGAAATAGATGTATTAATATACTTTGTGAACAGGAAAAATTCATGTGCTTAATTTTTTGTGTGTATTTCTGAGACAGAAATGAGCTCTACCGGCAAAGTACTTTTTACTTGGCTTTCAATGTGCTGTTGACTTTTTTTTCTACGTCCACGTGTGAGATTTTTCAGCCAGAGTTAACTTGGATATTGCTAGCAGCATAGTCCACGAAACCCAGGGATTTTGATTTTTTGTTTTTGTTTTGCTATTTGTGTCCTTTAAGGCCTGAAATAAAATTTAAAGACAGGCACAATATGCTAAGTGTGTATTTTTTACTAGAAAACAGAAGCTTAAAACAAAAGCTTGTCTATTTCATTTATTCATCACTGAGAGAAGATACATTGAAATTCAACAGCTTGTTGCTTATTTAACACTCTTATGCACTGAAAATTGGAAATTGTTTTTATTTCAGAATTTGTGAATCTGTTGTGCAGAGTACAAAATCAGAATTTTCCTTTACCTACAGCACTTCTGTGAAGGCTATTTTTATGTTCACTGTGTGAAAAGTAAGTGGCTTTGATATTTGCAGACCATGGATAATCAAGCCCTTTTGTGCTTTCAAATTTTACGATAAAGCCAAGTTGTAAGCCACTTACTTTCTGTGAATCAGAAGGACCACTCTTGTATTAACTGCTCATCGATATGAGTACAGAGGCCTTTTTCTGCCAAAGTAAATAGTTGAGATAAATGAAAATAAAGGTTCAAGATTAGAAACAAAAAAGAGATTAGTCCCATGTAGAAGAAACTGGTCACTAACTTCTTCAGGAGAGTTCCTTTGTCTTTCATCAGAAATTAGTCAGAAGAAGTCAGTTTTCTTTTCTCTTTTAATTTTTTTTTTTCTTTTTCTTAGTTTCATACAATAATTAATTTAATTACCAGGAGCGATGGTTTAGTTATCAAGACAATTCCATGTTTAACAGTTGTGGAGCGTTTATAGTCAGTAGCCCAGTTATGTTTCCTTTATTTTAAATAAGAAGCTTCTATTACTTTCTGTCACAAAAAAATGATATTGTTTTTATTCCTTTCAGTCATTTGACAGCAAACTTTGTTAGTTATGATACCAGATCATTCTGTGTATTATATGAGTCACTTACTATTAGTCTCATTTTTTATGGAATTGAATTTGCCTCTTTGCTTCACTGGTGGGAATATGAGTTTATTGGTTTGGACTCCTGCTCAAAGAGAGAAGGGGATGCTAGTGGCATAACTGGAGGGAATATTTTTTTATCCTTTTCCACTCTTACCTTTGTGGGTTTGTTGAAGGACAGAAATGTTGAGGTTTTGTTTTTTGGTTTTTTTTTTTCCCACCCAGAAGAGGAAACCTCACACTTCTGGCACTTTGACACATCACTGACTGTTAGAGAACATGGAGCCCCCGTTTACTGCTGGTTCTTGAGTCTTAAACAGACCTCCACTGCTTTTATTATACCATTAATTGCACTTAATGCAGCTGCATTTCTAGTACGCTTGGCTAAGCTCTGAAAATTAAGTACAGGGTACTTTGTTATAAAATTCACTGTAATGAGCTCTGGTGGGACAGGGTCTGTTAAGTCTGAAATTACCTCAGGGCGTTTCCAAAGGACTTCTTAAAGTGCTTCACATCTATAAAAGTTTTCGACCAAATAAAATGGCCAAAGGTATGATTGAGAAGAGAAGAGAAAAAATACAGCCCCACATTATTGCAATGGATAAAATATGGACATTTTTTATACCCAATAGTTACATTTATTATCACAAGTAATTTGTTAAACAGAAAGTTTTCAATCCAAGAGCATGTACATTTTAGGTGTTTGGTTGAAATAGTTGTTTTTACACATACTCTTGTTGCTTTAGGTTTGTTAATCCAGACCATGCACTCATGAAAGTGGAATAAATTTAGGACTCCCTCTGGGTTTACGTAAATTGGTTTAAGAAGGGGTCACACCTCTCAGTACAAAAACCTTATAAGAACTGATGCAACTATTAGCCAATTAGCTTAATGTTACAACTAACAGCCTGTACTGAGTACTGATCTCTGGTATCTGCCTAAATAAATGACTAACACCACCTTCAATTCCCTCAGTGTTTTTAAGCTATGTGACCGCTGCAATGCTTTGCGGCTAATAAAATTTCAGATTGACTAATTTATTGGGTAGCTTTACCAAAACATCCAAGTAATCCTTTATATACTCATTAGAAATGGATCCAAAATGAATTCTCTGAGGACTAAGTGAAAAAGTCTCCATGGGATCAGCATCGCTGAGCTTCAGATACATTGGCACAAATCGGGTGGAGGATCTTCTGTGGTTTTAGTGCAGCAATTCATCTACATTTTGTAGTTAAACTTTAAGCATGAGGTAATTAGAAGCCTCCAAGCTTGAAATCTGTGCATTTTTTTATTTTTTTTTTATTATTTTTTTCTTCCTTTTTTTTTTTTTTTTTCTTTTTTCTTTTTCTCCTTTAATAGACTGCATGCAAGCCAGCCAGCTAAGCATTTGGCAGAAATGAGTTGTATGTGGAAGCTCTGTACCAAACTTCCAGATAAGTTAAAATCTTAAAACTGTTTCTTTCTTTTTGTTACTGAGGGTCACTCTGCAGCCTATTGTCTCATGCAGAAATATCCACAAGTCAATAATCAAATGCACTGTGGCCATTAGGTACTGCACCTGTTGTCCAGATGGGCTAACAATAAACATGACACAGTCAATCATGCTCACAGAATAGGGTGGACAGAAGGCTTTGGGGGATGTTTCCAGGGTCTTCCTCTGTGTCTCTAGACCTTTACATCTCTACTGTTATATGTTATATGGTATACTGTTATATGGTATCTGGGCTGGTGCATTTCAGACTTGTTATTACTCTGATGTGTTATTCCAAGTGGCTTCAAGGAGTTATATGTTTCTTTTGAGTTTTAACTGAAATAGCTGTTCTCTCTATTAACTGAGAAAACTATTATTTGAAAAAGGATGCAGCAATAAATCTCTTCCATTTTGAGAAACATTTAATACCATCAAAATTGTTCTGACTTTAAATGCAAATTAAGCTTGTTCTCTCTGCTAAACTTAATCCATAACAGGATATTTTTAGAGCTATGAATCATTTATTAGTTTAGATAATTTATATTATGACAAGTTATTGAACACACAATTATCTACAGTACAGCAATATAAAACATAGAATCAAAACTCACCTTTACTGAATAATTCCTCTATAAAACGGCTTTGGACCAAAAACACTTCAAAAGTCATCAAGCCCATATCCCTTCTCTCTTCTAGGAATATCCATTACTGGATGAAAAATTTGGAAAAATGAAAGATTTAGAGGTTTTACTTGGTCTTGAGCAGGCATCTGCCCTGCACACTGTTTAGAATATCCTCCTTGCCCTATTAGCTTCAGTATTTAAAATATTGTGGTAAGTTTACTAACATGCTTAAATTTAAAAAGAAACATCTGGGTATTTTTGGGATCAGGGCATGACGTGCTGAGGACATTACTAAAAGTCTACTTCGTTGATATTTTGGGGAAAGAGTTACTTATTATTTATTTACTTTTTGGAAGTGACTGGAGAAACTTTATTGTGTTAACTCAGATCCAGACATCGCCTCAAGTGTGTAAACTCATGAACTTCATTTTATTTCGTAAAACTGAAGGACAAAATTCAGAAACAATAAATCCATTTAAATATTTTCAGGAGTTGCTAAAAAGTCTTGAGCTAGATGGAATGATTTAGTAGGTTCAATACAATATGATACGGACTGGGAATTTTGTACAGGGGCTAGCATGAAGTGAGCTGGAAGTAGTAAACCAGTGTCATACTGGATAGTCAACCGGTGCAAAAGTGTATGATCGGCACGGGATAGTGTTTGGTGTCTTGCCTATTGATATCATCAGCAAAAAGGTCCAAATTAAGGATGCTGCCTCTGCAATGTTACTGGAAATGGTGCCCTAGTGCTACTTCCCATCATTTCCATGATTCTTAAGAGAGAAGTTAGGATGACTACAAATTAATGAGCCCAAATGAACTTCAGGAAATTCAATAACAGCAAATATAACATCCCTCAACTGAGTCAGGGAAATTCCCAGTATCAGTACAGACTGGGATGTATCGATTGAGAACACCCCCGTGGAGAAGGACTTGGGGGATACTGGTGAATGAAAAATTGGACACAAGGCAGCAGCCCTGGGCTGCGTAAAATGGTGTATGGCCAGCAGACCAACAGAGGTGATTTTCCTCCTCTATTCTGACTCTCATGAGACTCCACCCAGAGTAATGCATTCAGCCCTGAGGTCTGCAGTATAAGACAGAAACATGGACCCATACAATGAGTCCAGAGGGAGGCCCCAAAATTTAATAGAAGGTTGTAACACCTCTCCTGTGAAGAACAGCAGAGAGATTTGAGGTTGTTTAGCCTGGAGAAGACTTCTGGAAGACCTTGGTTTTGGGCTTTATATAAAGGGGTCTTATAAACGAGACAGAGGAAGATTTTTTTACCAGGGCCTGTAGTGCTAAGTGTGCTGTAGAATAAATTTGATCAACCATAGTATTCTCTCTGAATAGTCTAGTTTAGCACCCAGCTTGAGCTGTAACCTGAGAAATAATAACAGAGGAATTAGAAACTTCTTCTTGGACTTTATTTGGTGGGATCCTATGCTCAGACCTTGTTAAGGTGGCCAGCGTGCATAAATACGTAACAGGACAAGAGGCAATGGCTCTAAACTGAAGAGGGTAGATTTAGAAAGACGTTTTTTACAATAAGGGTGGTGAGACAACAACCAGGTTGCCTGGAGAAGTTGTGGATGCCCCATTTGGAAGTCTTCAAAGTCAAGTTGGACTTTGAGCAACTTGCTCTATTGAGGGATGGTCCTGCCCATGGCAGAAAGTTTGGACTAAATATTTGTTGTCTTTCAACCCAACCCATTCCATGGAAAAGTTGATGGAAGATTTTGTCCACAAGATCGTGTTATGTCTGTTTTGTGGATTCATTCCCAGGCTTTGATGAGAACTGGAGCTTATAAGATGACATGGTACCCTTTTGCCATAAGGGGATGGTGATGTTTGGACATTTTGTTGCTGTAGGCATCATAAAAACACCTGGCACTGTTTTCTGATTAATGAAATTAAATTATTTTTTACTCCCCTAGGAATTTTGTCAGGTGTTTAACAAAGGACAAAAAGACACTCTTGCCTTTAGCAGAAACAAATTATTTGCAATATAATACAATACAATATAGTAACCAAAGTAAAAAGTTGGTGGGAGAAATTGTGTCTTTATTAATTGCTATACATGCCATGTATTCTTAATATGGATTCTACAGAAGTACAATTTAAAAGATGACTTTGTTAATCGTATTGTGACACTTGATTTGTAGCTCTCTGATGATGCATGGAATAGTATAATTTCATTGCCCTTTCTAGGCAGCACTGTTTGGGGAAGAGCTTAAATATATCACTTTGCCTAGTGCAGGGAAATTATTACTTTTAGATGATTAACCTAAAAACAAGGGTAAGTTGCAACTCTTTGGAACTCTACTATCAATATCAAAAGAAGGTAAGAGGCAGTCCCCTTTGGATAATGATTCCTTGAAACTGGTGAATAGTAGCTTCTCAGTGATGTGTTTTTAATGAAAATTATGAGGGTTTTTTAAAATTTGCTCCAAAACAAGGCTTTTTGGAGTAGCATTCAAGGGTTTGGGGGTGGGTGTGTAAATGTTTATTGAGTAAATTTAAATTGTTTAGCCATTTCAACTTAATAAAAATCTGGTTCACATGTGAAAGCAATCCATTTCACCTCCCACAGCACAGCTTTAGGTCCTCTGATGGTAATGAACTTTTTTCTCCTAATTGCAAAAATTAGAGGAAGAAAGTGAAGTGTGGCAAGAAAAGATGAGCAGAGGAAGTGTAAAAGAGGAAAATATGAGATGGAAAAAGGGTGTGCTCAGTCCTTTCCAGGATTTTTTGTACAATGGGGTTTTCTTCATTAAGTTTTAACAAATCCATTAAATTAAAAATTAATTAACAATGATTTTTTAGTCAGAATATATTTATGCAGAAGTATAAAGTAGCTCGGGGACTGGAAGGAGCCCAGCCTCCTAATGCAGAGATGGAAAGGTTGTTTTATCTTGCTTCTTGGGAAAGTTTCACAGCCTTTTTTTAGCATAGTAGACCTTTATCAGTGGCCATGTTAATCTGTTTATAGGTCCACATTTTCCTACATTGTGGTAAAGGAATGGGGAAAGACATACCCCTAACCCAGCTCAAGGTATTGTGTGCTGATGATTCAGAAGGATATTTGAACCCCACAGAACAAATGGATTAGCAACACAAGTGTGTTGAATATGCAGCTTAGAGTGCAGTCAAGTCCCTGTTGTCTTGTTAGTTCCAGTGTCAGCAATACTCCAGCAGCCATCCGAAGTGTCAACCAAAGAGCTTAAAACATCCCCTCAGTGGAGCTAGAGGCTTCTGTTTGAGATCAGGGGTGTGAGGTACAACGTGGGAGCTCCACCTTGAGCTAACACTGCAGCGAAGACCACTTCTTTGTTGCATGCAGCTTTTGGAAGTATTGTAAGCAAGGAACAGCTTTAACATTCTGTTTGGATTCAGTTTACATTCAAGGGATTTCTTTTCCCTTTTTTACAAATGTTCTGATTTTCGATCTGCTCTTTCTGCCATCCACTTTTCCTATTATCTATAAAGAAGTCATCACTTGCCAGACCGAGCCTTTCTCTTCAGAAGACATCTCTGTCCATGAGCTGTCACAACAATGCCTCTTTCCCCCTTCCAGCCATGAGTGCCTCTTCATTCCTCACATTCCTCTTCTCTCATAGAAGGAGTCACTATTATGTGAGAATTATTCTCAGAGAAGTTTGATATGACAGAATTTTTCAGGGATACTTTTGGAAAGTTGGGGCAGTTTTGCGCCATAGCAAATTTTTTTGTGCATTCTCCATCTAATATGAGGAGAGAAGTTAAATATACCTTGCAATAATACTGCACTTGTAAGTAAAAGCCTTTGCATTGAAAAACTTGTCAGTGTTCACAGAAGATAGCTTATTGTATTTCCAACTTGTCCTCTTTCAACACTGTTGAATGGAAATGCATTTTTTACAAGTTAATTTCTCAGATTTTCAGGTATTATTAAGAAAATAAGATGTTGTTTGATGTACAGCAGACAATTTAAAATAATCCAAAATGCCCTTAAGCTAGTAGATTTATAATGAAAAATGTCAGGATACAAACTCTCTTCCAGGAGGTTAGTAAAAGAAATAAAGAAAATAGAGAAGCAGTGTCAGGCATTACTCATTAGGTTTCTTGCAGGATGTATAAAGGTTGTGGGTGATAGTAGAGAAAGAAAAGTGTGTTCTGTTTTGGTTTGAGCAGTCTCCGTTCATTTCTTTCTTTATATTATAGTTTAAGTATCATATTTTATTATACTCTGAGGAAAAAAAAAAGACTATTCTTTTTAAATTAATGAGCTTCAGTTACAAATTACATAGTTGTGAAAATCTAATTGTTCAGTTGGACTGAGGCAGCACAATATATAATGTGTTTAAGAATTAAAAGGCAATGTTGGAATGCAACAAAATAGGAACAGAATTTCAAGGACATTATTTCAGTAAAATAGCTCACAGACAACTGAGCTGTTATATCAAGCAAATTATTTCTCTTTATAGCAAATGCATACATACATTACCTTAGATTTGGTGGGTGTATAATAAAATGTAATTGTTGAGAATTGTTGAGAAACTATCTAAATGCAGTACATTATTATAATAATTTTAAAGCTCTTAAGAAAAAAGAAAAAAAAAGAAAAAATATATATTTATGAGTGCTCATAGAAAGTGAGAATGAGCTGATTTAAAGACTTAGAGTGTTATCTTGCAAATCCGAACTTTGCCCCCAAAGTTGAGGTAACCATCTGTGTCCATGTCTGATTCAAGTTCTGTGTGGGGAATGAATTCTGATTCCTTTACGTTCATTTGCTAAAGAATACCAAAATGCCTGACTAAAATAACCTTCTGAACTTTGATGGTTAAGGTCTTCAGGGTATAATTTTAACTGTCAATTCCATGCTTCTTGTCTTACAGAGGAACAGGCTTGACTTCTTCAGTTAGTGAGTGTGAATCTTAGCTATGATATAATCAAACAAAATAAATATTTTTCGTAACTGCAAAAAGTATCTTCAGCTAAATTAATTCCTGATGCTAATTCTGCTAATACAGTTCTGCTAAAGTGAATCTTGTACCTACAGACAACATTCTCTTTGGCTGTAGAGAATTTGCTCCCTGTGTTCTCATTCCTAGATTGTCACTTCCATAGCTATTTTGGCTGTCTTGTGATCAAACTTTTATATAGTTCCTGTTAGGCATTCTCCAAAGGTGAAGGAAAATGGACTTTTCTCCCATGACCATTTAAACAAATCCTGTTGCATATAAAAGGGGAAGTGCTAGTCATGTGCTGGAGCTAACACAATAATAGCAGAAAATATGCTGACTCCTGATTTCGAATTTATTTTTAGGCTCATTCATTATAAATCTTAGCCAAGACATAAAGACCAGATCACTATTTCCAGTAAAGTTTTAACTATTATTTTTACTATTCATTGGGATCTGCAATATATTCTGTTTCCTTGAAGGCTGATGAAACAGACTCCTGTGAATGGTAGAACACTTTTTATTTTATTTTTCTTAACATTAAGAACCAGATTCAATATCCTAAGTAGTGGAAACTCATTCCAGTCTTTCCCTTTACTGCAGAGGCTTTGGAGAACCCTGTTTTTATTTTTTGTTCTGTTTTTAAGCAGTAGCAATGCTTTTAAAAACAAGCAGTTCTGTTTCTTAGTTGCAAGGAATTACCCAGTATTCTGATTTGTATGACCACTTCCCTTGAAGACTACTTTATCAGGATTTGGGGATTTCCAGTGTAGCTTATGAATGGTAATTTTTCAGTCCTCAGCCTTTTTCAAATACTACTTCAGCTCTTAAAAAATTTCTTGGTGAAAATTTCTGTTGGTTTTTTTTTTCCTAGTGAGAAATGAAGGACCAGATTTTAAGCATTTATTACGGTTCTAACAGAGCTGGTCTTGGTAATCTTAAATTTCTTTAGTTATTTTTTTAATTCCCCAAGTTCTCAATAGTTGAGTTTTCTAACAGTCTCCCTTATGAACAGAGAGAAGCACCAGCTGGTAGACACGTAAAAATAATTGACTAGTGGCACAGTTGGTTCTTACCAGAATCCTCAGTTAATTACACAGTTCAGTTTTGGCAACTCATACAGATTTCTTCCGTGAAAAAATGTGTATTGATTGCAGACTTGTACCCAATCTCACTTCATTTATGAGTCTTCATTATATCTTTTTCTGACTGCATCACAAAAAGGAAAAAGGGCATGTAGCGTGCAAACAAATCTGCCACCTACATGCACCAGTCATAACACCGGATCTGTAAATGCAGTAAAGCCGTAAATTCACCTTAGAATAACCAGAAACAATTCAAAGTAGGTGTGCAGTTGGTTTCATTTCAGTATGTTGCCTAATTTGGTAGAATAATTCTGCATTATTCAGTAGCTGTCTTGTTATATCATAGCTGGATATAGTACTACAGTGGTAAATGCGACTCCTACATTTGCTAATAGCAAAGTTTTATGTATTTTTAAATTTTTAGTTTCATTTAACATGAAGGGGTCTGTTCTTTTCCAGTGTTGTTCTTAGCTTGGAGACTTCCTCTTACTTAGCCTATGATAGTATGACAGAAGAAGTGAGTATACTGGAATGGTAGGTGACCAAAACCTACAACTGCTTAAATCATCAGGTGCAGGGTTTCCTTTCTCTGCTACCTTGCTACCATGTTCTTCAGCCCTTGTTGTGAATTTAAATTACTATATCCAATGAGAAATTTGCCTTTTTTTGGCTGTATGATACTGAGAGTTGAGTTTGTTTCTTAGTTCAGTAACATCAAAAGCTATTGGTTTAGAAAAGTGCATTCCACTTGCTGTCAGAAGAGGTTATATGTTGTATTAAGAAAATTCAGTAGGTGGTTGTAGCCACATAGGGAATGGTTGGCTTCCTGCACAGTTGTGAAATGCTGAGCCCTAGCATCACACTTGGCAGTGATAGCAAAGCCCTCTTAGCATACAGTATCAAACTCTGAACAGTTAAATCTTCTATTACTGAGGATATATTGATAAAAATTCACAGTTATGCAAAGCTAATGGGAAGAATTCTTCCTGTGAAGCATCTTGTTTTCCTTATTAAGTTACTCATCTGTTACCACATACAAGTAATTTTTGTCTGTCAGGAGTTGCATTTTTCCCCTGAGCACTGAAAAATTTAAGTTCCATGAAAGGAATCAGTGAGCTCACAAAAATAGAGGGAGAAGTAAGGAAGGAAAAGAGGAGACTTCTATATAAGAGGGCCTAGTTAGGGGAAGCTGTATTTGTTTCAGTGTTAGTAAAATCAGGGAGGATGTGAATCACAGCTTGCACATTTTCAACACACCACTGTCTAAGGCATAAAAAGGCAATTGTATTGGCTCTAAGGAGGAGCAGCTTGCTTGTTTTGTGCACAGAAGATTCTGAAATAACACTGCCAAGATTTAAGGCAACAAAAAAAGGGGAGAAAAACCAAGCAAGAATCCTCCTTCTTGACTTTCAGAAAAATATTCTACCTTGCTTCGTGTAGATTGAACAGCTTTTGGTCCCCTTGACATACTAGTGGCATACGAAAGCCCTGTGGATGGATGGAGCGTTAGATTGGAAGTAATAAGGTTGTGCCTGACTTACCTCCGCATTTGTAGCAGATGTTACAAATGTCATAACATGAACCTTTGGGATCAGACTGGAAAAAAAAGCAAGACAACAGATGTAGGCCTCTTAGTTTTACCAGCAAGTATAGTCTGACACTATATAACACTGTTCTGACTTGATGTTAATACCCTGTCCTCCTCCTGAGAACAGAATCGGTGACACTAACCATTCTGTAGCACTGAAGCTGGAAACGGGTGACAGCAGTTTTCTTCCCAGAGGGATTTTAATACCAGTTTAAAAATAAGACAATAGAACTTGAATAAGTGTCTTATTATTATATCTGAATAAGTAATCCATACTCACATACTCATCACCTTTTTTTTGGCGGGGGGAGTGGGAGTAGTGGAGAAGGAACTGAATTTTAAGGAATTTTTTCATGCTTATGCATTTTTCCACTAGTCGAACCCAGTCTTGCCAAATTGATATTTATTTAAAACACTGCTGAATTTCTAGTCTTTTAAGTCCTCATTTAACCAATATTTGCCCCTCTCTCTTGCTTCAGACATCTATCTCTAGTTTTCCTCTTTCTTTTCAATACTTCTGTCCATTTTTTTTCCTCATCTCTTCACAGGAATTTAAGTTCCTGGGAAGCTCCTATCTCACTTTAATTGTTGAACCCAATTTCATCTCAGCTACAGTAGTAACTAAAGCATCTTTTACTTGCAGCTGTTTCTACTAGCACTTTCTCAGCTATCCCAACTAGGTTTTTGACAGTTTTCAAAACATTTTTATCATTCTTTTCTTGTGACACATCCTTTCTGGAATGACACGTAAAACTGTTTTTTCTCTCTTCTTTTAAGATTGATGATGTCTAATAATATTGACATATGGTTAAAAAAATAAGTGGGGTTATCTGCTTATTGTATCTATTTGTGAGAGTGCAGTATAAGTAAACAGGATTTATTAGGATCGTAGTTGTTATTCTTTCATTCTGTATAAATTCTTCCTCCTAGTAGATTTTTGGGAGCAAAAGGCAATGTTGTAAATATTTCTAAAACAACCAGTATGAAGTGAGTTTGATTCTGGGAGGTACCTCTAAGACAGTTGTGTCAGAGCCAATGGTCCCTCCCCTCCATGTCAAAAGTGCATTTTGCTGCCTTACAGTCAGAGAGAATGGTAATATTTACCCTACTGATTTTATGGATGGTGTAGTTCCTTTGCTTTGCCTGCTATTGATTTTAATGGTTATTGTGTGATCTTTACTACCTGCGTTGTACTCTAAATGGTAGAGGCTGCAAGAAGTTATTCCTTCTCCTTTTTCTCAGGAGTTTTTGCCAACGTTCCTCTATTTCATGGGAGGAGAACAAAATTAATGCAGGAGTGGCAGGCTCTTGGATTTTTTCCCGTTCTTCAATTTAAAGTAGTGGTGATTCTCTCTGCCACATCACTCCCTCAGGTGCTGCCATTCTTGAACTGGAGGCTTAGCCCTCTCCCTGAAGTATTTCATTGTCAAGGAGAAGAGTGGGGGTTCTCCCGTGAAGAATTTTAATCACCCTGTCTGTAGCCCTTTTGAAGGAGGCACAATAGTTCCTATAGTAACTACTACAGTGTGGGAGAAAGGCCAGTGCTCCCTCCCCCAGCCACAGATGGAGAACTCTCTTCACTTAGATGACTGGAAATTCTTGCACAGCAATGCCTACATCCTTCACAGTGAAAAGAATAATCTCTGAAATAAACTCTTAAAATGTACAAATGCTAAGCAAGAAACAGTGCTAGTTGAGCTGTCAATTAGAGACCATAAAAATCTCGAGTATACTTATTTTTAAAGTGTGTTTAACTTTCATTCTTGGGGCTTTTAATTTTAAGAAGTTCAGAAAAGAATAAAGAGATGTTTAGGCCCAAAGAAATCTTGTCTCCTCCTCCCACCCTGCCTACCCGCCCCCCAGAGAACAAATCCTGTGGGAAGGAACAGACCTATAAACCAGATGAAAAAATTGGGAAAGGAAAAGGAACAGGCTCATAAAATAGATGGAAACTTACACTAAGACAGCCTCTCCTGTGTATTTTTTTTTCCATTGACTCTGAATATTTTACAGGGAGGACGAATTATGTGTCTTCAAATCCATTGATTCCAGTGCAATAAACAAGTGACATAGTACTTCCTACTTTTTGACAAGAAAAACAAAAAAGCTATTTTAAAAAGTTTGAAAGTATTAAGCAACTTGACATTGAAAAGTAAATTTTACTAAAAAGTCTTTAAATCCCTGGAGCTTCTGATGAAGCATCATAGATGAACTACTGAAAATAATAAAATATACCTTTAATTGTTTTACATAAGATTTTCTTTAATTAACCAGTACTTTCTTGATAACTACTTAGTTATTCTGTGGAAAGTTTTGGTTTACTTTCTCAGATTCCCCAGTGATGAATACATTCTCTGTACCAGTGACCGGAAGATGGACATCTAGAATAATAGGCATTCGTGTATACAAAAAATAGATTTGGAATGCCATTGTTAGTTTTGTAAGTTGATTATCATATATTGCATTATGCATCTTACATGTAGTCCTTTGTGACAAATTTATTCTGATACTTTATTGCTGTGATACTTAGTTGGTAATGGCACAGCATTAATGATTCCCATAGCTTTACTAAACCAAGACAAAATACCTTTCCACATATGTTGAGACTCCATCTGAGATTTATTTCTCCTTCCCATCTGTGAAAGTGGATAAGAGACCTAAATTTTGGAACAAGTGATGGCTTACGATGGGGTAGACTGGTGGCAATATTTAATTTCTTTGGATACCCTTTCCAAATCAGAGGGCAACATCTCTACTTATATCACGCTGGTTGCCTATCGTTCATCTCACTTTAGACCAGAATCTGAATGAATACATATCATCTATGTGTTATGCCCTCAACATATGTTTTATGCAGAGGATTTCTTTCAAAACTAATTCTAAAATCAGTTATGAATGGGATATCAAAGAAGAATTGATGGAAAAACTGTAACCATCACAAGGTATTAAATTTGAAGTAAAAGAATTAATTTAAAAAAAAAACCAACTTTTGTGGATGATAGCATACATAAATACTGGCCTTTTTTTTCTGAACGTTATGTTGGTTACACTTTGTCTTTCCCTGACATTGCATCTTATGTTGTTCAGTTCAGACTGTCAGTCAGTGTTCCTGTCTTTTCTAAAGCACAGCTTTTAAGCATTTCCATATTACTTGTTATGTCTCATAGGAAAGCCCCAAGGTTTTAAGATGACATCTCACTCTGATTATCACTTTTACCTTGCATTGTTCTTTCATGAGCAGTTGGGATTGTCCCTAGACGTAACAACAGATAAAATTTATATAGAATCTACTTTACAGCAAGGGAAACATTAGAAATTGTATTGTAATTTCTATAGACCTTTTTTCTACTTTGAAATGAAAATTGTTAAACTCTGGAAAAGGGTAGGGGTAGTCACACATGCTGTTAAGTGCTTTGCGGATACAGTCATCTGGTACAATTTAGGCAACTCTACTTTTTATGCTTGTTTATCTGAAATGATCATGCATTTTGTTGATACCTATGGGGATAAATATTAGCCAACCCTATGTAAAAGTTCTATGCAGCTACACTGGTATGTTTACCTATTTTGTAAATAAAGCAGTATTTTTTCTGGTGGGGTATTTATAAACTTTCATATTTACAGAGATCTGCTCAAGCTTTGCTAATTAAAATATGACTTTATTGGCAGTCGTACTTGGAGCTCTTCAAGATAAAAAAATGAAATATTGTCTCTGTTTTTTTAAGATTATTCAGACAGAAGTTTACCTAAAATATAAAATAGGATGTCCCCATGCTTCCAAACATACAGAAGGGGGCTGCTCAGCAAAGTAAAAAAAAATATATACAAAATAAGGATTTAAGGCTAATTGAGAAAAACTACTTGTAAAGTGAATTATGGCTCAGGAGAATTCATTAAATGCTCAGTGTAATTTTTAAAACTAGTTTTAAAGCTATTATCAAAGCAACAGAATTTAAAAACTCTAGGTCTGAATTTTACAAAGCTTTCCACAAAACCAATTTCTATTGAAAGGTGACATGCAAATTCTCACAAAATATTTTAGGGGAACTGATTATTTTGCTAGTGACATGTGCTTTCTGTCCTAGTGATCAAGGAATACTGCTTCTGCTTAATTTGAACTCTATCTCGACTAGTAGAAAATCTCAGTGAATGTAAGTCTTCTCTGCTCCAGTAGCTTAGAAGTAAGTTAAAGAGGAAATCCTGTCTCTTCAGGATGCGTGGAAATATTTATTAGGCACTTTACATTTTTCTTTTCCATAGTTTCCCACTCTTCCTAGCACAATTGTGAATGCTCTTCAGATTACATTAAGCATGCTTAGACTGCCCCCAAGACAGACTGAAAGGGATGTGGTTCTTCCTTCACTTCATGCACAGCCAGATTAGTCATTTAGGGAAGAAATTCAAAGAGGAATTAGTGAGCAGTTAATTTTTTTTTTTCTTCTTGTTAATAGCTTGTTATGGAATAATCCTCTGCCAGGAATAGAGGTGTCAGTCTGAATAGTAAAAGTCACGGTCCAATGCCATGGAAAGTAAAATATTTTACTGGACAGATTCCTCTGTTCCAGCACTACAAAGTTTATATTGAAAACAATTTTTTATCTTCTTTTCACTATTAACCATCAGTATTTAATACTTATATTGGTTCAGCCAACTTTTTTTTGTGGACTCAAACCTTAAACTTTGACATTTAGATGTAGACAGTACAAAATATGTAGAGAGTAGAAAACATGAGAAAAAGCCTGTTTAGAGACATTTGTTCATACCGCTAAAGCATGAGAAGCTTGGAAGAAGGATATACCCTGGCTTTTAGCTTGTTTCCTTTGTGACTCCTGTTGCAGTTTGGCACGTTGTCCTTCAGCTTTCTCCACTTCCTAGTTTCTCCTATTCCCCGTTACTCAAAAGAAGAAATTTATTTCATGCATGAAATACTTTGTTTCTGTAGTCTGCATTCAAAACTAAATATTCATTTTTTAAAAGGATGTGCATCCAGATATTTAGATCTGTGAAGTTTACGGAGCTACTTTGATTTACAGATGTTGTGAGATAAATCCCAAATCCCTTGGTTTCCAAGATTTTAGTGAGGACCTCAACTGTGGCTAATGATAGCTCCATCCATGGGGTGAGAAGTTTAGAGTTGACTGGCTGTGGCTTGTGTGAAGCCAGTTCAATATTTATAGTTTACCCTTTGAAATTTTAGAATCAAGTAACATCATGGTCTGTTTTTCAATCCAGCTATTCCAGTCTTTGTTCTGCCTTCATCTACTTTCATTCCAAGAATCCATTCAGAAGAGGCTATGGGACTGAACTGTGAGATTGCTGTGTTTTTGAAAGGTGTCAGTATGGTATGAATTTCTATATATCCAAAATGGTGTATATCTTGTGATGCAAATAGGTATAAAGAAAACTTGAAATCTCAAGTAACTAAAATAATGAGGCGACTAAGTCAGAAAATGAAATTTAAAAGGTTCTTTTTCCTTTATGCTAGATTTGTCTAGATATTCTTGTCATTCAGCAAAATGTGGAGAACGATAGTCAGGAAAATGAATGAAATACAGAAAGTTCATACTTAACATCTACTTGCTTGCCAAAAAAGTATGGCTACCAAAAGCATAATGATTTTCTGTTGAACATATTTATGGTGGCTGTAAAATTAGGAACTGTCATTAAAACCCCAACATCACATGAATAAGTTCAAGACATATGAATCAAAGAGTTCTACTGCTATAAAAATGTCAGTGAACTGGATGACATGAAAGCACTGCAAGGTATTTGCCTGCATTGTGTACCAGGCCACTAGGATGCAAGAATTAATAGAGGATTTAACTGACAAATTCAGAACTCAGACTTCACACTCTCATGTTTTCTAGTCACTGATATTTAAGTGTTTTCATTTAAGCAATAGGGCTGAAAGCGTCCCAGGTATGAAGAGCTGGTGACTTGCCTGTAAATATAATTTGAAGATACCACTTTAAAAAGTGTTTGTCAAGGTTTGATGTTGGACTAGCTACCATATGAATGACAGTTACTCTCTATTAACCCCTCATCCTTCCCATAAAGGAAAAGAAAAGAGAATAAGGGAGAGAGACTTACAGGTTAGAAACTAAATTGAACACCTTTAATGAAACAATAATGATTGAAAAAAGAAAATAAATATTTACAAATATATACAAAACCAAGGATTTCCCTCCCAGTAACTCTAACCTCATCGCCAAGGCCGCATGGCAGACCCTGGCAAAGTCCTGGACTGGACTCCTAGACTCAGCAACAGATGGGAATTGGATTCAGGAACACACAGATTCAGGAAGGCATGATAGGGCGGAAGGCAGAAGAATGGACAAAGTCCTGCTAGGAGATTTGCTGTGGACAAAGAAGAACTTGTCCCATGGGAACTTTCAGATTTGTATGATGACTATGGGATGGAATCCTTGGTTTGGTCAGTTTTTGGTCACCTGTCCAGTCCACTCCTCCATGCAGGTGGGTCACAAGTTTGACCTCCTTTCCTCCCTTTTGTTTCTGACACACAGGAAATTTAATAGAGCCAATCAATGATCTTAATTTCTATAGGAATAAGTGTAGGCAAGAGCCCTTCTGCAAACCATTCTCCAGCAGTGATGATAGACATTGAGCTTGAGTTCTAGAAGCAGACACAGACTGAAAAACATGCTGTTGACTTCAGAAAGTGCAGTTACTTAGAAGAGACTTCACTGAAAAGTAAAATTTACTAAAGAGGAATTTGGTTCTCTCCTGTCACAAACTGTGGACAGTGTTGTACTGTCTTCATTGCACTGCATTCAAGTGATGATGTTCACTTGCTAAACCCCTTGCAATTAGCAATAAACATCATAGAACTGGAAATGACATTCAGTATGTAATGGGTACACTTTATAGTGCCCAGGGATTGTATAGGAAGGATATGGAGCAGGAAACAAAATTAGTTGGAAGGCAAATTCCAACTGGTGATGTGTTCAGAAAATGTGTGGAAAATACAACACACGCTAGATGGAAGAAGGAAAAGACCTAAAGGATTTCAGGGAGGTTTGGGGTTTTTTTAAGGTTTTGTTTTTTTGTTGGTGTTGGGGTTTTTTTGTGTTTGTTTTGTTTTGTTGTGTGTGTGTTTGGGGTTTTTTTGTTTGTTTTTGTGTTGTGGTTTTGTTTTTTTTTTTTTTATTCCTTTTCTTTTTACAATGAAACAATGCCTTGCTGGTCAAAACTGTGAATTTCCTTTTTGTTTCTGAGAGATTATAAATGAAATGATCATATGAAGCACAATGTTAACTGGTAGCAATCATAAGGTGAATACTAATGATTTTTACAGTGCTATATATTTTATTTAGTCCCACAACTAAAGCTAAAGTTTATCTCAGAAATATAGGTACAACTCCAGTTTAAGGAAACATTTGATGACATATCTGCAACCCCAGTATGGACAAGAGAAGCATCACATTTAATTCTGGAAAAACAAAAGTTAAAGGAGACTAAGCCGATACAAAATTGTATTTGATCTTACTTAGTTTGATAACATAAGCATTGTTGTTTATAGTAGGCACCTCTACAGCTATAGAAAAGATAACACTATGCAAGGAGAAGCAAAACTATTTAGAATCAGAAGTCCAATATAGAAAAATATGACTGACTATCTAAAACTTATAAATAGCAGAATCACATAATCATTGAGGTTGGAAAAGACCTCTGAGATCGTCACTGCTGCTGACATGTCTGGTCAGTCACAGGATTGACTGAAGTTAAAAAAACCCAGCAAGTACAGCCTGTGGTCTATTACTGACTTCAGCTGCGATGTAAAGGTAAAGATTTGAAGATGACTTTTCTCTTAGGTTGTGTCTATGTCCTGGAATACGTTCAGAGAACAGAGGAGGACTTGGGAAATACTGACTCCACAGCAGTCGCCGTTTGTAATTATGAGCTATTGCCTGAATCTGTTAGCAATGAAGCCACTTGTTTGCCCAGTATAAATAGCTTAGAATTTCCTGTAAGGAAATTACATGAAGCATCAATAAAGAATGATATTACACTTTTAAGGTCAATATGACTATCATTACGAGGCATTTATCTTTTCTTACTGATATCATGTTTGGCAGTCAGTATTACAGAAGACTGAGAAATTGTTGCTCTGTTTTTTTGTTTTCATTGCTGTTAAATTAGCCTGTTCAGTGATGTCAGTAACCCATTCTACTTGTTTTAGTGAGTCCTTGGTATTTCATTTTCCTTATCATGAGTTATAAAGAGAGCAATATGTAAAGATGCACCAGTTCCAGAGGCATTAGGCCATCCAGGTCCTTGGATGTAAATGTTTTAGTACACAGTTAAAAGTGTTGAGTGAATTTCACCTCTTTTCTCTGCTATGGCTATGCCTGGCTTTGGCACTAAGACAGGAAAGGGAAGGTTCCTGCAACCCTGTGCCCTCTTTTCTGTGCTCTTTCTTTGGTCATGTGACAGAGACAGCTAAGACCTAAGAAGAAATCTCAGCTTGCAGTAGGTGCCTACCTACATTTGGTTATAGTCAGACTTGCCTGCTGGCTTTGTACTCCTGGCATAGACAGTTTAATGAAATACTAGTTTTATTATTTCTCAGCGTTTTTTGTAGTCACTGCTGGTTTTGAAACATAACCACCTATTATTCACTTTATACTTTTGAACTATTTAAATGTAGAAGCTGATGTTTCAAGTACCTATTCCATCAACTAACATGGATATATGGTTACTACAATACTTCCCTATGCTTAGCAATAACTGTGATATCTCATATGTGTTTATGAATGTTTACTTTTAATGTTTACTTCATTTCATTTTCAAATAAATGTTTTCAGATAAATGGCTCATATTTTCCTAATTTCTGAGCAAAATGTAGTTCTTAGTTCCCACGTAACAAAACCTTTATATTACACACAGCCTCCTTTTCAATAGCATCTTTCACTAACCTCTGCATACTGTGTACATCACAATGTACAAAAAAACCTGTCTACAGGGACTTGGGATATATTTGAAGAAACAATCTCAAGTTCTTGGACTGTAAAAAAAAGAAAGTGCATTTAAAAAAAAATATTCTTTCAGCCTTCAAATATGAGTCACTGAAGATTATATAACTTATTTTATTTACTTTATGCAAGGCAGAATTGAAATTAACACTTGTGTATAAAAGATGAAACATATTTAAATAGTTAGTATAAAATTTTAAGATCAGGAGTGCATTAGAAATGAATGTGCAGATCTTGCAACATAACTGTTTTTTATTCAGTTATAGGTGCCCAGCGCAGGAGAAGTCCCAGTGCCCTTGCCATTGAAGTATTTGAATCACATTTGGGAAGTCATATTTTACAGGTAAAAAAAATGGCTTTTCCAAGAAAAATCAAAAGAAGTAGCTAGTCATATTTCTGCCAATAACTTGAACCCTATTGTTGTCAGCACTTACATTAATGAGATTTTTTAATTTCAAGCTTTTTTTTTGTTGTTCTTTTTAAAAAACATTAGTTGGGAGAATGTTATCAAGAAGGATGGCAGGTATTATTCAGATGAATCACAATATTTTCTTGTTTAGACTGTGCAGTAGGTGTTTGCTCTCAGAATGCCACTGTGTGTTTGTGTGTACGCGTGCACAAGAGTATTTTGTGTTGGTGATTTCATGTGCCTGTGTGTCACATACAGATTCAAGGGTTTAATTCGCCATTTTGGTTTATGGGTACTGCTTTCCTCCCTGATATTTCCTCCTCTAGTTGTCACAATTGCATATCACAAATTTGCAACAGTCTGCAAGAGAAAAAAAAAATTAACAGCAGTGAGCCTCTTAAGTCTCTTTAGCTATGAGGTAAAAACTAATCTGATGTTTGCAAAGAATTCAGTCACACATCTATACATATTCCAGGAAAATTAAATTGAAAAACACTGACCTGATAGAAACATTTGTATGCATGCTTTGTTTTGCCGAATGACTAAAGCCTTTCTTAGGCTGTGGTAATCAAACGTAAAGCAGCAACATTTAAGAACAAACTGTGATGTGTTTTATTAGCAAGGCAAAAATCCCGCACTACAGAAATGAAAACCACGTAGTCTTTTCTAAGTGCAGCACTGAATAACTGCTTTTATTTAGCTATGTACACAACTTCTCAATGCAAATACATTGCTTGGTGTATTATCTTCTGAGAGGTACAAAGGAGGTAAATTAGGATATTGTCATGAGAAATATTTCACCTAATTTGAAATGATTGAGATCTATCTCACTGTACTAATTCAGCTGTGGCATTCAAAAGTGCTGTGGATAATGTCACATTTTTCACGTCTTTATAAAGTAACTAAATGCAGAATAGCAGCAAAGGTAATTTTGGGAAAATATGAAATTAAATACTAGAATGAACTTCTCTTTGAAACAAAAGTCATGAATGATTTACTTAGTTGGACACCCTTTGCAGAGGTCTTGGTCAAGTTTTTGATTCTGTAAGCATACATTTGTATTATGATTACCATATCAAAGATATGTACACCAGTATATAAAGTACTGTGTTTCCAAATTAGGCAGAAAAGCTATTATGCTGTTTCATATGTGTAGAAACTGTAGAAATACATGATATTTCAGTTTATGTAATTTGCCACTGTGTTTTTTAGAGTATGTAAGCATTTACTATCTATCCTAAAGGTATGTATTTTATAATATGGATGATAAATATCCAGATAAAACCTCATTGAGACTGATTTATATACACTCCTTAAGTATTTAATAATACCTTTTATGAATGAAAATGAAAACCTAGGATGGTCACTTTGAAAACTGATTGACATTTGTGTTTTTTTACTTATTCCATATTAAAACTATTAGTAATTATATTACTTGTTTAATCTAGATCCTCCTTTTGTTTGTTTGTGGGTTGCTTTTTCTTTGTACTTATATGAGCTAATTTAAGGTGTTTTTAGAATATGGCTTTATCATAGTAGTATAAAAAATAAAACATATTGCACTTCTAACTGAGGATTTTCAGTCAAAACTACGATCAGCATCGTATTAAGTATCTGTTGAGGTGTCTTTTCAGAGAAGGTGGTGCTTTTACCAAATGACTGCCATTAATCTCTCAATTGATAACAGGAAGTTCCACTCTGACATTTAAAAGAGAATAGACTGTTGATGATGGATAAAGGACAAAATGAATTAATAATGGTGGAAAGTTTACCATGGTATGTTAAAATCTTGTCTTATTTTAGTAACAAGTAGTCAACACTTGGAAGGAAAGTGTAGGTTGTGCATTCAAATGCACCACTTTTAACAGATCTGAATAAACTTCAGTGTTCTGCCTTGTGCTCTTACAGGAAAAAAGATAATCTCCAGAAGACAAAATGTTTTTTTAAAACAGCAGTCAGATTCAGTTTTGAAATACAGTCTAACAAGTTCTCACATAGCCTGCTACTGCTAGATATTATTTCCTAGGCAGTATTGTGATAAGTATTGTTTGCAAGTGAATTAAACAATCTTGATTATACCGTGGGAATACCTGTGTTTGATTTCAGCGTCTGCTGTCAGAGGAAGTTGAATTAATAGTTAGTTTGTTTAATCCTTTTTCCTATTAATATTTTGAAGACTGGGTTAAGTGTAAGCTCAGAAATTAAGGAGCCTCTCTAATCTTTCTAATATTTTGATACTTCAAACTATTGACAGACAGATGAGAAGAATAATACAGTATGTTTTTAACAAGTGGATATAGTTTATTTGTAATTGTAAAAAGAGAAATGGAGGGGCATCTGATATTTTTCATCTTGATTCCACAGCAGTGTCAATAGCTCTATCAAAAACTTTCCAAGCTACAGCAGTCATCTTGTGTGTCATCCTAAACAGATTCCTGAAGTAAGTTTCAAGCCAAAGTCCCTATCCAATCTGTTCTTATGGAAAAAAAGGCACTACAAAATGTGAATGTCAAAAATCTATTATATCAGAAAAAGGGCAAAAAGTCTTTTAATTTTTTATCCAAGTAAAATCATCTGCATCCTGAACAGCAGATTTGTTTTTAACAGAGGATTGAAATAGAGAATGACAATACTTTAATTAATTTTGTACAAGACTTATGATTTACCAGATTGTGTTCTTTGTTATCTCCTACATTCTTCATCTGAAAAGTGGTGTTACAAGGAAAACAGAGTTCAGTAAAGAAATCTTCAGCTTTATATTTTTATATATATCATATTTGTGTATTAAATCGATAGCACATTTTTACTTCTGTTACCTGCTGTTCAAAAATTTGGCTGAAACTAGTCATAAAAATTAGCAAAAAATCATAATTTTTTTCAGAGCCCCTGATTTTTTTCTGTAACTTCATTGATATTGCGAAGGTGTGGAAAAGGGTCACTATCACCATATTCTTCAGATGATCAGGAAGATCAGGAAATGTAGAACTAAATATAGAGAAAAGGGAAAGTTAGTGAATATATTTGCATATGCAAATTAGCTTAATTGATACTGCTTGCCTCTACAGGGATTTTTCATTACAAACTGGAGTGCTACATTGTTCAGCTCATATTGAGTAATTTAGTAACTAATGAGACCAGTTTGCACTAATTTGCATATGATAAATGAGCTTAATTGCAGTAAATAACTTGGAGGCATAATTACTTAATTTTCCTGTGTTGCATGGCTTTTAAGTTCACGTATGAGCAACTCAAGATAATTTTGCATATTTAAATTAGTTGCTTTTAAAATTCTTGAACAAAAAAGAACACACCTCACAATTTGAACTATGAAACAATTAAAAGTAAAATGTACAGAGTTGTTCAAATGAAATTTAATATTTTAAATATATATTTACTTATTTTTTAAAAAGCAATGCTTTATTAAAGAAAAAGTATTTGGAATTAAACACAGCTGAGTACTTTTCAAGTCAGAATAGGATACAAAGATAGTATTTGTATTAACAATAGAACAGTGTATCTGAAAAGTAGTGAGTGGTACACGTTCTGTATTCCTGCTTATGAGAGTGATAACTTTCATAATTGCTTTCTTTGCTTTTGCTCTGCCTATTGACTCTAACACTTCCGTGTGGTGGGATATCACCATTCATAGCAACTTAGACACTAGTTATCTTAAATTGGCTATACTGCCCTACTACTACCCAGTCCTCAAATGGGATAGATGAAGTGTCAGTGCAACAAAGATGTCTCTTTATTTTTTAAAATTTTGTTTGTTTGTTTTGGGGTTGGTTTTGGTTTGGGGTTTTTTTGTTGGTGGGTTTTTTTTGTTTTTTTTTTTTTTTTTTTGGTTTGTTTGTAGGCTGGGTCAGTGGTGAGTACTGTCCTGAATAACCACTGTAATTGAAATTTCTACCATGAGTTTCAAAAACAACCAAAACTCCAAACCAAACTCAAAAACAAAGTAGATGAAAGAACCCATTTTATTTCCACTATTGAAGTTATTACCATTACATAATTTTGATAGAATTGGTAGAATTGAGCTGCTGAACTAGACAGGGAAAAAAGGTCAAACACCCAACAAGCAGTCCCATGAACAATTCAGTCCCATAATGAGTTCTGTTTTGCTTCTGTGATTTACAAGTGAATGCCAATCACTGGATTCTCCATCTGTTCCATAAAGGGACCCACCTACCTTCCTAGTAGCTTTTTCTAAGCCTTGTTCAATGTTATCTTTGAAATTTTATGAGACCAACATTTTCCTTGTACTTTATATTGTAAAGTTTTCTCCTCTTAAGAAAGCATTTTGTGATGGGCAAATGTCTTTGTAATTGCAGTATAAGATTCAACGAGGGGAAAAAAAGATCAGATTCCTGTTAAAGTCAAAGAAAAGACAGTCTCAGCACAAACATTCTGACCCTATAGGCTGTATTTTTCATCATCATTAAGTCAAGAACCGCAAGATACAAACCAGTTAGCTCGGGTGGAGTGGTTCACAATTCAGAGAGGATACCTGTGGTGTAACTGCAGCTATGTCTAAGGTGACCCAGCAAACATACCTGTACTAGGCACAATGGCTGTAAGCCCCTGTGTAATTCCTAGCAGCCTCTGTATCAGCACAGACCTGACCATGTAACAGGCCTGGAATGGGATTGGAATTTGAACTTCTTCAAAATTATATATTACTCAAATGCTGCAGTTTGACTTTACTTCATGCAGTGACCCTGGGACCCAGGGAAATACTGGAGTGACATTAGCCCTCCCCCAGTCCTCAGGCACCTTTCCTGTTACTGATCACTTTCAAAGATGATTTTATTTTACTTTATTTTTTTTAAATTTATTTTATTTTCCTATCCAGCACTTCGATAATACCAGGAAAACAAAATTATATAATACATCCCATATGTCAACATAATATATTATTACTGTTCTTCAGAGTGGGTCCATTTTTAAATGTGAGGTACATGTGCAGGATGGATGCAGCATCTCTGCTTTCTAGTGTAGCATTTCAGAAGCTGCCCCTATCATACACAGCAGCTTTCACAATATCTGGGCCACTGGGTTATTTTCTGGAGCATGTCAGATAAGCTTAAGTTTCCTCAGGAAAAAAGGAAAATTTATAACAGTCTCTTTGCTCCAAGTGAGCACTCTTAACAGGTAATTTTCTGTTTGCAGGTAACTACTACTCCATCCACCTGCACTCCTAAACTAAAAGAAAACTGTCTATAACTTTGGTTTAGATACTGATCCTATCCTATCGTGTGAGCTGTGTAATATCTACAAATAACAGATTGAATTATACATGTGATACTCTCAGGCACACTCATGGTCATGTGTGTATTCAACTAAATGCTGAGAAATATAACTATCTCAATAGTTACAAAACAGAAGTCTTTTTCACATATTCAACTAGAAAAAATGGAAGTTGTTATAGGGAAAATGTTTCTACATTCTCCTCAAGTTAATGTAGTTTTATCATAGAGTTAAAAAGGTATAGAAACTAATATCCAATTTGAAGGAAACTTTCATATAATTTTTTCCCCCCTCTATTTTTGCAGCACTGTTGATTCTTTTTGTAAGACAATGGTTTTCTACCATATTTGTTGTTGGCAAAAAGTGAAGGAATTCACTATGTATTTTCACTATAATATATTTAGTCTTGTTTGGAAGATGTTTCTCTTTGCATAAAAGAACTAGACTAGAATATAACAAGGCAATGACGCTAATTTTTTTCTAAAACCACCTTGCTGGAGAGCATTGTAGTTTTCCATAAGTTATACGTGCATGTTCTGCATGCAACCAGTTCAGATTGTACAAACCCTCTGAATCTTTGTTAAGGCAATGTGAAGATCAGTTAGCAGAGCAAGTTATTTACTTTTCTGTAGCAGTGAGTGACTGTGGATTGAAGTTACAAGACTTGCACAGAATAAAAAGTGTCACAGAGAAAAAGAAGTTTCTCCTGTAGTAAAAACAAGTACTAATGATTTACTCTGTTGGCACACTGTTAGGAATATAAATCAGCTGAACAGTATGGATAATCATAATTGAACAAGGGATAATCATAATTTAACAAGAAAATACATAATTCTAAAATTTGTCTTCCTCTACAAATATTTGGCTAATGTAAAACTTTGGAGTGTTTTAATGAGGTGTGAGCAGTAGAAAAACATGTACAAGCTGACATTAAGTTTAGAGGTAGTTCTGTGGCTGACTAGGCTATAGCTGAGTGAAATCTCATTCCTTAAAGTATTTGAGTTATTACAGGGAGCCCCATCTGACAAAAAAATGAAGAGTGGGGAAAATAGACAAGAATGTGTTGGGGTGCTATAAAATATTAGGGCAATTTATCTTCTCATTTACTGTTTTAAGTCACTGAGTATTACAGAGTGAGGTTATCTCTGTGTAACACTAGGCAACATGGAAACTGTGACACAAGACCAAAGGTGAGGAAGCCGCAAATGGTAGTGCTGAAGGGGGATTTTGCCAGGCTGTAAAAGGTGCTACACAGAAAAGACTCATACTGATATAGGGATTTGTGAAGGGCAGTTACTAATGATGATATCAGTGGTACCCTTTGTGAGGACAGAAGACCATTCAGCTTCTTGCAGTCTGTATTGGGTTAAAGGAGCAGACTACCAAGTGACCTCAGTTAGCATGTGTCAAAGTCAGGCAAAAAGAGGAAAACATGAAAAAGTAGACAAAACCAAGACCAGAGCTCCATGCTGTCTAAAAAGTAGATGAAGTAGAAGTTGTTATGCAGCAGTAGCCAAAAGAAGTGGAAGTTAAAAGATGAATTAAGAGAAAATAGTTGTTACAGATCAAGCTGTGTAGCAAAGTGGTGATAATTTTTTTCTTGGCAGTGAAGAACTGTGGATAATGCAACAAGAGAGAATGAGTACATAGGAAGTCAGAACGGAAGGTTTGGAGATCCCATAAACCTCTGTGAGGGGCTGATTTCTATAAGGCTCACATGTAGGTTGTATACTTAAATTTTGAGACTGAGGCTCATCATTGTTATGTACAACCTATTTTTATCAGTTCTCTTCCCGAGATTAAGTGGCATCTGGAGCATAGAGGTACAAAACCAAAGAGGACATGAATTGTTATCAACAAAGAAGTGTCTGGAAATTGAACACAAATAGGTAGAAAGGTAGACAATTTGCATCTCTATCCAAAATCAGTCATTGTGCAATCATGTTTTATCTAGAAAAGCTGACAATTGTAAAAATGTTCAAATTGGTCATCCAGAAACAGTGAGATAGGAATAATAAATTGGATGCTATAGTGTTTTTGTGTAAACTGAACAAAAATGATGGCTTTATGATGTAAAAGTATGTCAACAGAGGGGAGTGCAACCTCCTAAGAATCCAAACCAACAAACAATTCCAGAGTAGACAGGACCAAAGAAAATCATATAGATTACTTAACATTAAATTAGGAATAAAATCTTACAAACAAATTTTTCAAGGCCGGAGAATAAAAGGATACTAAGTGTTACTTGAAAAGAATGTAGAAAGACACACAGTCTACTTGGAAACTAATTTAGGGTGACATGAAGTGTCCAGTTATTAACTGCTCCAACACCTTACCCAAACAGAGTTTAAAGGCAGGAAAACAGTGTAAATGCTGATATATTGTGAAAAGAGCCATAGGGCTCTGGTATGAAAATATTAGCATCTTACTCTGCAGTGTACTTTTCCAGGAATAAGGCCTCTGCAGTAGCAGTTGCTTCTTTATGATTTAGGGATAGATGCTATTTCATCTTTCTGCAGATAAATATATAATCTGCATAGGGATCTGTTTGGATTTGATTAACCAGTCTCTCCTGAAGTAGTTTGTACATTGAGATCTTCTCAGAAAATCATCCTCTTGTATTAAAAGTATGAGCTCTTATACCTGATGTTAATTAAGAACTTTAGGAATCTGTGCATTTTACACGATTGTAACTGATTCAGAGTAATGATAAGTATTTGAAGCTTAAAAGAGGCAGAAAAACCTCTGCCACAGAAATTTTAATGTTGTGGTCCTCTACTCACTTTTGAATGTTCTTTTGCGCTTTAAACATGTAAATGCCACCAAATGCTATGATATGGCTCTGGTTTTACTCTGGTTTAAATTATAACAGGGGTTAGCCTTATTCATTGCATATTTCTAAAAATGGCTAGAAACAAAAGCTAGGTTGGAATCTGAAAAGGTTAAAGGAATTGCACAGACAGCACTATTACAAGAGACATCTCAGGTCCATTAGCTGGAACATGGAGAAGGAGGATTTCCTGGGTTCAGGAGACACAAAGGTGTTAATTTGCATGCTCCACTTTGTCCCAGTCACCGTAGGGGCATCAGATTGATTCCATAAGGGCAGGGCTTTCAATATGGAGTTAATGGTAAAGGTGCAGCATCCTAGCAGTTGGTGTCCAAGGGGTTATATGCTAAAAGGAGACCTTGGGAGGAGTGGGAAATAGGAAATTACTTTGCAATTGGAGCTTAAAGCAGTACACTTAAACCTGCATTTTATATGGCAACTATATATAAAAGCATGCAGGTTCATTTAATAAAGAAATATTTGATGTGAGGGGGACACGGCATGCTGTAGTGTGTCATTTAATTCCTGAGAAAGTATTTGAAGAAAATGACATAGCTCAGCACTGTTTGTTGACTGCCTTGTTGTCACCTGCTGAGTCTTGTCATTTCCATAGCCAGTGGCCTGTATTGAATCAGACAGAAGGAACAGGTCATTAAAAGAAATGGACAACTTCCTGCAGCCTGTAGATGGCTGAAGGAGGAATTTTTCTTCAGATATGACAACAAAACCATTTATTCAAGTCTCTGTTCAGCTATGATTTGGAGTTTAGCCCTATATTGCTCTGAAGTAAGGAGGCTTGAAAAGTATAGACAGCATAAACTAATGAATGGGTTCAGCAGAAAGAATTATACCTTCTGTGGTGTCTGTAAAGATATAGGTGAGGACAATAAGCGTCCTGGTCTCAGAATGGCTTGTTTCTTCTTTTTTTTTCAATCACAGCATTCATCAAGAAAAGAAAAGACTGTTGATTTATATAAATAAATAAAAATAGGGAAAAGAATATTTCATGGGCATGCTGTGCAAGTTACCCGTGATATTTTTCTTCACTTTCTTGAAAACATTGCTGACACTTTCCTCATTTCAGGTCTAATGAAAACAAAAAGCACTAGAAATAGGCTTTAAATATCCTCCTCTGCAGTAGAAGTGAAGGACAGCATTATGTGCCTTCTTTTTCCATGGGAGCTGGCAAAGGGTGGTGTTGGAGTCTGCAAACAGAGAACCTCTAAGTGGAACAGAGACAGTTGAGTTTCACATGAATGCTATTGCTTAAGGTTGCTCTGAGTTATTTCATCATGTCAGCTATCTGCTAGTCTTTTTTTTTTTTTGTTTTGTTTTTTTTTTAGTAACTGTAAGTTATAGATAAATATAAAAAATAAATATTGGCATGGAAGCTCTGTGTTCAACTGTGTTCTGCTATAGAAGCAGAAGTCACAAATACAGTTCTGTGTCACCTGGATTTTACTTGGAAATTACAAGCACCTTTACACAGACTTTGAAGCACACACCATTTAAGGGAACACAATTATAGTTGAAATAAATGTGTCAGTTTTGTAGAGCATACTCTGTTATGAAGTATATTATCTCAGAAGTTGATTAAAAGTGGTTGTTTCCATTTGTTGATACTAAAATGTCATTGTATTCGAATGTACAGACAAAGAAAAAAGGGAGTATAGAAATGAATTATAATGTTTCCAGAAGTGAGGTAATTGTGTGCAATTACATTGCATCACATTTTCTTTAGGGGACATTTAATAAGGTCACAGAAGATGCAAATCAATGCTGAATTAAGTATGCACAGCACTTAGCCAATGAATTGTTTTCTTCTTTCATATTTTTTCCACTTTAAGGAAAATACTACTTGGATGTACCATTTTACTTACTCTAAGACTATGCCTCTTTGATAGTGTCCGATTTAATTCAAGTTTATTTTGATGTATAGGACAGAGTTTACAATTCATTACAGATAGTAATTTAAAGTGTTTATCATTGGCTTGCTTTGTACTTGCTTTTTGTTGTTCTGTTCTTCCTTTCAGTTGTATCTTCTCAACACAGGATTTTAATCTTTCTGACTTCATTCATGGTTTCTCTAGCACAGAGGTGGTGGATTATCTGCCTTTAATGCACATTTTAGGAAGGAAAGAAATCTGTAATGGGTGGGTTTCTGTGTCTAGAGTTCAGAAGCCCTCATCACATTTCAAGAAAGAGGCCTGCAGGAGAAAACAGGAATTACTTCTCCCAGTCATTGTAATGGAGGACATCTTGCTATTGCAGCTGTCTCCTAGCCCACTGAAAAAAACCCACTTTGTTGTTTTCTTTCAATAAAAGTAATATTAGATTAAAGTTGGAGGGGTTTTTCTTAATTTTCCCCCTTCCTCTTGCTGTACGTAGTTGAGAAAGCAGGAAGGAGTTGCTAACAGTATGGTAATGGTCAGCTTTCTTCAGGCTAACAGCAAATTCTCTGTAGTTCATGTATGAATAACAATGCAAGTTTTATTGAACATGGATGAAAGAAAAGACAGAGTTTTGAGTGGAGGCCTAATATGTAGCAGACCTGTGGAAACTCTCAGATTTCCTCTGATCATCTCAAAGAATGTCTCTTCACATGAGATTTAATTTGAAAGACCCTACACAAGTATTTCAGTATTCAAAGCAACCAAAATTTTACACAAACATGTGTTTCTATTGTGGTTTAGATTTGCCAGGTTTATTTATGTATAAAGTATACTGTCAGCAGGCAATTCTAGAAATAAAATTAACTCTGAGAGTGACAAGTTTGAGTCTTTAAATAATTCCGTTGAAAGACTGACTGTCCTGCTAAGCTTGGTGACTGTTTTCTCTTTTCATTCTTTCTTTAATTTTTATTTTTAATTGACATGTGTGAAACAGTAATGATAAGGGCAGGAGTTTTCATCCTTTACAAATTATGTAGTCAAGCAAAATCAAAGACAGAATGTGATCTTCCCTTTGAAGGAGAAGGGCTAGCTATTGTTCTAAATATAAATAATAGTTATCAAAGCGTATGCTAGAAGGTAGGAAAAACATCAAATTTTCATGGATACAATGTTGTATTGGTCTGACAAGAAAAGAAAAAATACTTGCTTTTATTTATTATAATTGCAAGCCTGTTTTCCTGAAATTGAAAGTAATTTTCCATATTTTTGTGTCTAGTTTCTTGTAAGTAGTCATTTTTATTTGTTCCATTTGACACACAAAAATAGATATTTTCAGTTGAACACCTAGTTGTTAGGCTCCTAAAACTGTCTTTGAAAGATCAAATTTGGCCAGCAGAAGGCACCACACCTTCCTGTAGTAAGCCCTGTTCTTATCAGTGGCACTGTGACTGGGGACATTATAGGAATTCTTATTTGTGCTTGCTTAGACCCCCACATGTTGTCATTTTTGGATGCAGTAGTCCACATTAGGTTGGGCACATGGTGTGGGAGAGGAAGGGGGTTGCTTCATGTCAGCTCTGTGCACATTTAGGCTACTGACTTTGTGTTGCCCCCCACACTTCCAGTGTTTGCCAACAGCTAATTAGCAGCATTTGGCATACATTCTACAAAAAGTTTCCCCAACTCCCAAACAGATTATTCCTGATGAGGGTATGAATTATCTACTTGTAGGAGGTTTGGCAGGAAGTAACTATAGCTGCTGATGAATTTAGAAACGTGTGTATACTTATTCTTTGATCTAGAATGACATTCAGTGACATTCATGGAGAGGCTGTGATTTGGGAGTCTCAGACTGGAAATATATAAAGTGGCCTTTCCCACTTCTTACCTGAGGAAATAGTTAATATTTCTTAATTTATGAGTATTTATCAGGCTTAGATAACAGGTATTATGGAATTGTAGTGTTCTCAAAACCAAAGCAAAAATCCTCATACTTTTTCAAAGCAACAAAGGAAGAACAGTCACAACAGCAGAGCACAGCATTTTACTTAAAGTGCATTTTATTTTCTTTAGTGTCAAGAATTGCCTGTCAAGGGTGACACATGCAAATTTCTGAGTAGATGTCAATGATCTAGAGGCACATTTTTACACAGATTTTCTACATAGAGTGTTTTAATGTGGTGTTTTTTCCTCTTTATAAAAATGTCTTTGTGGTGTCATCCAAATCTTACACTTGCAATTCCTGGCAGTATATCTAGCAGTAAAAAATTGTTTAGGATTAAAAAGCAGTGAATGGTATCAGCAGAGCTCCCCAGCCACTAGAAAGGGAAGTAACATTTACACTTTTTACAGATCGGCTGCAGTGTCAAGATTTCATCATCCGTGCCTTAATCACCAGGAACTGTAGAAATACTGGAATTAGATGTGTAGTGGCATATGAAAGCATTAAGGGATACATACTCTGCTCAGATAATGCTCCTTAATAGAGAGGAACCACTTACTAATCCAGTAAACATGACTATGGAGCAGCAGCAGGCTGACCCATAGCAGACAGACAATTGGGTTGATCAATTAAACCATCAGTAGAGCCAGAAAAAGAAAGCTGACATCCAGATACTAGTGATACAGGCATCCTACCCAGACTTGGGCATATGGGTCCTGCATCTGTCAGTGTTACACCAGCAGTTGGCTCCCAACCTGGAGCAGATTCTGTATTCCCAACGAGTTAGAAATCCCAACCAGTACAATCACTGAATGGATAAGCCAAGTCTTATGAAGCAGAGCTGTTATGTTTGCAAGGCCAATTTAGGTCGAAAGATGTCCTGTGAGATTGTACGAGGGCTCTTCCCATTCATGGTAAGATTGAGATGCAGGGTTTTTTCTGCTTATGCAGGCATATAAAAAGCAGCAACACGGTGAGAAAATGACAGCATCTTTTAAATGCCAGAAGAAAAAGAATCCATCTGAAAGGACTGGAATTTACAAGTGTTTTCTCTCATGTGGAAAAGGAACTTTGTTAATATTTACTTGTTCATTCTCCTGGGAGAATCAATGTGGTTTCCTGAGTCAGCCTTGATCTCCAGAAACTCTGAAATAACTTCCCTTTAGTGAAGAAATTCTCTTCCTATACCATCCCAATTTCAAAAGCCTGTGAAGACCAAATCTTTTTGTGCTACACAGAGACATCTCAGAGAGTGAGAAAATCCTGTGACAGATACGAGGGCTCTGCCTCCTTTCTCCTCCAATATTTTCTCCATCAGCAAAGTTCTTTATCCAGTATTCCTTTTCACTTGTATAATCTAATAGGAGCACTGTCTTTCAAATAATTTGAAATAGAAGTATAATTTAAGAATGAACACTTGAGACCAAGAAGTATCAAGGACACTTTGGGACTGACAAGCTCAGCACACTGGCTTCTTTTACACAATGAGGATGTAGAAGAACTTGGAAAGGAAGCTTAAACCATCTTCTTTAATTGCCTGTGATCTCCTTCAGAGGTAACTGTATCCATCAGTAGAGCATTTACTTCTTGCCTCACTTAGATCCTTTAACTGAATTCACTGCAATCATTAAATGGTCAAAATGACAGAGATTAATAACCTTGAATAGAGTAGATAGACACTTCACAGCGAGACAGAGGCCTGGACTGTGGACATGAACGCATGCTACTTTTATCAGCTCTTATCCAAAGCTTTGCTTGTATGGTTTTATTTTGAAAATTCTGGTGATCTCTTTCCAATTTTGAATTCCTATAGTATATAGGGATTATTGGGAACTGAGCATATAAATCTGAAGGGCTGTAGAACTCTCTGTTCTAAAGGAGAGTGGAAGGATTACCAGCAGTGTAGCCTGTACTTCAGAGCTCTCTAAATAAAAAATTACAATCCTTTAAAATAAGTAGCCAATAATTATTAATTCATTTAGCTGGTACTATAAAAATGTTAGTAATATGGAACTAATATGGCTTAACATGCGTCTACCTGGGGATTTAATTGTTTTTTAGCCATTATGTACTTTTACTTAAAAGGTTGTTAATAACAGCAACCATAATACTTCTCCTAAAGGTGTGATTTTGTGAAGTGTGTTTTTAATTTTAACCAGTGCTTATACTGATTGGCAGAAAGGAGGTCTTGGTTTTGCTTTATAAGGAGGAAGGCTTAAAACAATAATTTAAGAAAAAAGTACAATGCCTACCCTTTACTATTTTAGCCCATGAAGACAGGTAAATTATGTCTTTATAAACTTCTCTTGAGATAAAAAAAAAGCCAAAAAATTAAAAACTAAATGAAACTGTTCTCTGCTTGGCTTGCTTCTTCTATACAATAATAGAGTTCATTTGGATTTCATTTAGTTTGTCATTAATATATCTGGTACCTTGAATATTAGTTATTTGATTGTCCTGCTGTGATCTATGACATAAAATTTTAGATATCATAGGTGTCCATCAGCATAATCTTATTTCTTGTAAAGCATCTTATGAATTGCATAAGGAAGAAGTACTTCATGTTAGAAAAAAAGGAAAATTAAACCATGGAGGTAATTCCCCAGAAAACTTTGGAAAGTATTGAGAACTTTGAAAAATGTTCTGCATTATAATCTGGATAGTTGTGCTGTTTCATTCAATTATATTCATTCCAGAGTTTTCTTACTACAGATGAATTGTATCTTTTCTGGCAGAAACACTTCATTTACACCAAAGCACCTATGCCATGGCGTACAGAAGGCTAACTGTAGAAACAGAAGGCATTTAGCAACTAAGAAATTGTTGTTGTGCATTACCCTTTAGATTAGGTTTTCTCTCTTTAGTGAGAAGGGGGATATTTTTTTTCTGATTAATGTAGCAGCCAAGGTATTGATAAATTACTGTTTTCATTACAATTTTAGGTTATTTTATTTACTGATCAGTACTCTGTGCCTTTGGTCGTTTTGGGCTTTTGTTTTTGTTTGGTTGGGTTTTTGGGGTTTTTTTGTGGTGTTGCTCTTTTTTTTTTTCTTTAAACTGATGTATTTTACAGGCACTCCAAAAAAAAACCAAAAAAACCCAAAGCAACAAACAAACAAACAAACAAAAAAACACACACACCAAAAAAAAAACCAAAAAACCCCCCAAAAAACACAAAAAACCCATAACCGAACCACAAAATGCTTGTTCATTTCAATTTGTGAATGTTTAGATGTGAATTTAAATGTTGAATCGAAATGTTGAATTTAAATGCTGAATGTTTAGATGTGAATCTTCTTGGTTGTCACTGAAATATTGACAGAAAAGCAAGTAGTGAGCAACAATGCAGACTGTACTAATAGTTGATGAACTGGTGGGAGTACAGAAATTTCTATTTGGCCATCCTGCCCACAGGAAAAAAAGATATGGCTATGGAATTCAGCAGTCATTGAAGATGGCTACATAAAGATACAAGAATTCCTTTATGACCAAAATTTTAAGTTTGTGATCCATTTGTGACATCCTCAGCACCATTCATACTACGAAAGATCCTGAAATGGAATAACAAATAAGCTGTGTGGCAATGTTCTGATTTTGCTCTTCTTTTCTCTAAATGATGAGAATTTTGAAGTATTGCTGCAGAGGTTACCTTTAGGTAACATGGTAAATTTCTAGCAGACCGTCTGAACTCAAATTCCTTCATTAATTTTATGCTACAGGAGCCATAGTATGTAGTTAATGGTACTTTTTAAAAGTTATTGCAAAGGAAAGATAAGCACATCTAGCACAGTAAATTAATGTAGTGTAGAAAACATTAAATACACATATTTTGTACAAATAACTGCTGTTTCTACAGTACATTACAAAGACCCAAATTTTAACGGTGAAGAGACTAGGAGTACTAAATCTGAGGAATGGAGAAAGAAACCCAGACATGTTTCTCTTTGAAAATGAAAAAAAACCCCGACAAATAAACAACAAACCCTAATTATTACAAAAGCCACAAGGATAATTTAATAGATTTTATTTCAGTTTTTCACATTGAACTAAACTTTTACTCTGAAAGCATCAATATCTATTAAATTGCATAAGGAAGTTGAAAGAAGGCAATTCAGAGCATATCTTGAGACCTTTTCAGAATATGGTTGAATGTACAAAAATGAATATTAGTCCTTAGCTCAAATTCCAGAAGTGCTACATTTTTTTCAAAGTGCTAAAGTTCTCCAGTATAAAAACAAAAAACAAAAAACCAAAACCCCTCAACTCAAAGTTTGTGACAAGCTTTATTTTGTTAGAAACATATCTACTGGTGGAGGTCCCAAAAAACTGTCCTGCTAAAATTTATGACAGTGTCTAAATGGAATTTTACTTCTTTAACTTTTAATGCTTTCTTAAGAAGCAAGAAATGTTGACCTCACATATGCAAGTAATGCAGTCCTGTGGCTCCTCTTTCTGTCTTAAAACAGTTTAATCTGCTGACTCCTGATAAATAGCACTGTTATCACTGTTAACCAGAGCTGTAAACTTTGCACTCCTGAGAGCACATATTGTCTGTCTGGACAATCAGTTATCATAAAGATTCTTTGGAACAGTGTTTGGTGCTGCAGTACTACCCTATACTTAAGTTTATGCTTAACTTGAAAGACACTTAAATGGTTCTTTTAATAGGTGCACTTAAGCAGAAACAAAAAGATTGTGGTAAGAATGGTTAAGGAAATAGCATCCAGGATTCAATGTTCCAGGATTCAGCTGCTGAGGGAAAATGGCTGAATGTATTCTGGTGCTGCAAAGACTTTTGCAGGAGAGTGAAACAGCTTTTATTGTGGGTACGAAGATTTCCTCCTTCAAATGTAGTACCTCTTTGAAGAACAAGTTTATTAATAATTCCCTGTCAATACAACCAAATAATTCATTAAGATTCATTTATTTCAAGACAAATTTCTTGCTTCATTTTGTGCAAGCATATATTACCCCAATTTCTGCTTTCAAGGAGAGGTATTTGTTGTTTTTTGATTGGTTGGTTGGTTGGTTGTTGGTTTTTTGATGTTGTTTTTTGCAGTTTTTGTTGATGCTGTATTTTGGCTTCTGGTCGTGTGACAATCATATCCTGTGCAAATATTGAGCCATTTGAGAGACATTATTTTCTAATTAGACCTAAACACTTCTAGACTTATTTGACGTCAAAAATACCTCTCTGTTGTCATCATCACGTTGTGGGGAGGCGTGTTTATTGGTAAAGAAGCATTATCAGCATTTCTGATACCATTATCCTCATACTGGTTCCTTCAGATAGTTTTGCAAATCTAGAAAATATTTAAGCAAAGGAAATTTCCTTGACTGTGTAGTTAGTTTTAGGTGTTTTTTTGTTTGTTTGTTTTTGTTTTTGTGGGTTTTGTTTGTTTGTTTGTTTTTTTGTGGTTTCTGTTATTTAAAACGTCCTGAAGTATTCCAATCTGGGGCACTGAAATAATTCTGCCATTCAAAACGATGGATTAAATGTTTAAGTTTTGTTACTGTCTCTTTCAAAGAACTTCAGGTGATCAAATACTTCTTAGCTCACCAGACTATAAAAAGCCTGAAATGCATTCCTAAGTCAGTTATCACTTGCTTTAAAGTCCTTTCTGGAATGTAGCCTTACCTTTTAAATGATATCTATGAAAAGAAGTAACTCCAAAGTGTCCTGTAATGTAGAATTTTCGCAGTAAACCATTCACTGAAAATATCGTGACTGCTAGTATCAAGAGGAGAAGGAATAAAATGTATTAATTAGGAACAATTGTGGCTATGTCACCTAGACTGTCAGGTCAGGATGTCTTTTGAGAACTTGAAATTAATGCTTGTTTTCTTCCAGTGGAGCTTCAGGGTAAAGTTCTGAGACCAAATACCATCATCCTTCTTCTAATTCTTCTCTTAATCAAAAGTGTCTTGCTTCCTATTGAAACAACTCTAAACAAAATTTCTAAAAGTAATGTTTCCTATAAATATTGGCAGCTTCCACTCTGTGAAGGACACCAAGCTGAGACTCCCTATTTTTTCTGAAACTATGAAACTTCTGTAGTGCCATTGGTTTCTTGTCATGGCAGTCTTCTTTGTGTTACTGCCTATAATCCAACTGTGAACTGTTGGTGGATTATTTTAATTCAGATTGTCTGTGATGTAAATTACTAGTTTCTTACAGGAAGGAATATTATTAAACAAAACTTAATATTTTAGCCATTGTTCAAATTTATTTTTTTTTAGAAATTATGTATTTGTAAGATTTATTTTTTTTTTAAGGAGTATCTTTTCCTAGGGGAAAGATATTTTTAAAACAACCATGAGATATTCATGCATAGAACTTCAAATACTAAAAAAAATATATTATGATACAATGAATATAAACTTCAATCCTCTTTTCTAGTGCTAGTAGTATAAGAAGTAATTCCTATGGGTAAGAAAAGGTAAATCTTAATATATCATAGTGTTAAACTCGCAAAATAAAACAAATAAGAGATTGAGAAGGGGTTCCTGGTGAAAATCATAGACCAAAGTTCTTCATATTTGGGAAGAGAATCACTGCTTATTTTATAAGAAACTGTTACCAAGTTGGTGGTTACTGAAGGTGTCTTACATAATTAGAAGAGTTAGAACAATTTCAGTGCAATAATTGTATCTGCCTGCTCTAGAAACCCAGATATTTCCATGACCCAGAATCATGAGAGTAAATCTGCATTACATGTGTCTCTCTCCCATGGAATTGTACAGCTGTCGTCAGGTTATTATCAGAAAGATAATTAACCTCTTCATTCAAACTAAAGAAAAAATATTGTAATGTTTATTTAGGTTGGCATTATATTCTTTAAGACTTTCATGGTGAATTTAGGGTATCACAGCCACCTTTGTGAGCTGTGACCAAATACAGACCAGGCATTCCTGAGGCTCAAAACCTGAACCTGTGGGACTTGAACTAAAGGAATGGGTTTTGGGAGCTGTAAGCCATTACTGCAGTCTTAATGTTTCTGTTGTCTGGCTACCAGTGTGAGAAAGGAAGTCATACCGTATTGCCTACTGAAAATAAAATCTGAGTGGGATTTTAGAAGCAGTTCTACAATAATTTATAAAAATGTGATGCCTTTCGTTCATTACCAGTTATGTGTTCAGGAGGGAATATTGCAGTAGAGAGACACAACTTGCAGTGTCTGTTTAATCTTCACGACCAAGCTATGTGAAAATCAGTTTGCACTGAGGATAATTAAAATCAGTATGTAGGGGGAAGGGAGGAATAAGGGGAAGGGAAGTGTTTCCACTGATTTTTTATGGCAGGAGGTAGGTTACATGGGACTAATCAGGCATCACATTTTTTGTCCTGTGAATGAAGATCAGTGATAGTCCTCATCTTTCGGGATCATGAGCACTTTTCATTTTTCCATTTAAAACCTTGCTTTTCTGAATCCCATTGAGATCAATCCAGTTTCCTTCTTCAACATTCGTGAAAGATGATTAAGAGCTAATAAAGATTTGAAAAGTGCGATTGAGCTAATATGAGATCAGTGAGCTAGTTCGGGCTCATTCAGACACAACAGATGTGAAGGACAGTTACAGAAACACAGCTGGCAGTTAGCGTTTAGCAAGAAAAACTGATGAGATTCAGAAGTATAAAACTGCTTTTTGCTCCATACTTTTTACCAGTCCAGTTCCAGGGACATCATACGGGTGTGAAGTGCAGACTGCTGGACTGCAGTCCTAAGAAAAGATCTTACAGCTCTTTTCTAACCTGAACAATTCTGTGATTCTATGATAAGTGTGAGACTTGCAGTGTTAGTGATACAGTTCCAGGTAAAAGAAACTAGAATTACATGCTGACAGCAATCTGGGTTAGATGTGGTAATGAGAGGAAATGTTTCTGCTGTGTTCTCGCATTCAATAGCAATCCTTACAGGCTTTGCAAAAAACTCTTGCTCTTATTTTATGTTGTTACACCTACCTTGCTATTATCTTCAGAGTGCCTCTCTTGTCAACTCCTTGACCCAGAGAAAATCCGTCTCCAGTATTTCTTAGTGGGACAAAAGACATCTTAAGCCTTACCCCACTGAATGGAGATGCTCTGCACATTTCACTTATCATCTTTCTGTACCTTTTTTTTTTTTTTTTTTTTTTTTTTTTTTTTTTTTTTTTTTTTTTTTTTNCTGTAATCCGATTTTTTTTTTTTTTTTTTCCTTTTAAAAGATCTTGTGTTTATTAGAACCTGGGGGAAGGATTCTTATTGGTTTGCCATATCGGGCTTGAACAGAAAAGTTAATTTTCTGCTTTTTCAGATTGATGAAACCAACACTGTTGTTAACATTTGAGCCCTTCAGTTAGCTGTGATTATAGTTAATGAAATGTAGGCATGACAGTGTAAGTGGAGGAACAGTTATAGTGTTTTATGTCACCTGTGATTCTGGCCTTTTAACTTGTTGAAGCTTTTGGAAACCTCTTGGGGACATGAGGATGAGAAAGCTGAGTCCACTCCCACAGACTATATTCTGCACTCCATGTATTTCATGACAATATTAGATGCCTACTTCTCAATCTCTTTCAGTCTTTTCAGTTTTTCACAGATGTTTATTAGTTCGTACAAGAGATTCAAATTGAGGTAGGTTTGGGGATTGCAGTTGAATTTTTGGGGGTTATACTGTTATACATGGCAAAAGAAGGGACCCTTAGCTATGCAGTAAGGTTGTTGCATCCCTGAGACTGTTGGTTCAGCTCATGATGTGTTGTACTGCTGGGGTTTCAGCTCCCTCAGGGGACTGCTGGTCCTACTGTAAGGTCAGGAGTTAACTACTTGTGTTTCAGCAGTGCACTGATATCAATACAGCTCCTATGGAAACCTTGCTTGACGTCATTTTCGAGTCTTTGCTACTGCAGCCAAGCTTTAGTAAAAGTCAATAGGAACATTAGATTGCTGTCTGTAATATTACTTGCCACTTCCTGCCAGCAATCTACCCTGTCTCTTATACNCTTACAGGAAGGAATATTATTAAACACAACTTAATATTTTAGCCATTGTTCAAATTTATTTTTTTTTAGAAATTATGTATTGTAAGATTTATTTTTGTTTTAAAGGAGTATGTTTTCCTTAATAAGTAATGCCAAATAAACATATATAATAAGTGCTATAGGATTTATTAATGTTTATTTTACAATAAGAAGTTATAATTAGGAGACTCCAGCTAGTCCCTCAGTACATCTTCCCAGTGGGACTGATGTAGTTTTACTCAGGAAGAAAAGCTACTAAAGATCTCTGAAAAGGTAGTTGACATAATTGCTTTCTTCGTCTCTGGAGTTTAATGTGAAATTGCAGTAGGACTTGTTTACTATCCAGAATTTTTCATAATAGTCTTACTTGCAAATAAGATAACTACGACATTCTCTCAGAGGTGAAGCAAAAAAAAAAAAAAAAACCAAACACAAACCAACCAAAAAGAACAACCACACACATCTAAGTATTGTGTCTAGATTAAACTGTAAAGGACACAACTTGCATCTGCACATCAATTTAGGAGCAATTCTAATTTTGTTTTCAGTGAACGTACAATTTTTTCCCTGAACGGAAGCTACTGAATATATAACCGTTTTAATTTTCTGACTTAATTCCATTTGTTCAGGAAGGACAGGAGAAAGTCAATTTCTACATAAGAAGAGACCAAATAATTCTAACTCAGCTGGAATAGATGTGTTTTGCAAGCTTTTCACATGTCTCTAATAACATAACTGAGTTCCAGTGCCTGACAACCCTTCTATGGTAGTCCTACACCTTTTTAAAAGCAAAGTCCCACCAAAGTGGCAAATTAATTTGTTATCTGGTCAATTGTGAACAACAGTAGAAGGGTAGGTGTTTTTTTCAACTTTCCCTTTCTGAAGTTGTGAAGGTACTACTTTAGTGATCATTTGTTAAAGTCTTGTATTCTAGGGTCTCTTTTCAACTTCAACTTGATTGCTTGGTTATGTTAATAGTTTTATATGTTAAAAATCTTAGTAATATGCTAGGATTCATTGAAAGTAGACGAATTAAAACATGGAGAAGGTGAGATTGAGGGAACAGAAAATAGTGCGTAACAAAATAACCTCAAGCACTGTTGTATCCTGAATGTAGGTATACTGAATGTTAGGTTTGAATTTATTAACATACTCCTAGAAGAGATATCTCCTCACAAGTAAGTTTATTTTACCAGTTGGATCTTGGCTATGATTTACAGTATCTTCTTGTCTATAAACATGCCTGTGGTTTAAATAAGTACAGATTTTGTGAGATTTGTAGTAAAGGTGGAATGGAGTAAATCTGTAAAATATTACAAGTAATTTGCTGCTGAATGTGTCCCATCTATTTTTTGGAAATGGGATCTTAGTGCTGAAGTGTCATTTCTAGACATAGTAAGAAAATGTTGTCTGTTGATTTTGAGGAGATTAAGGTGGTCTAAAATTACTGTATCTGATTTAAAGTGCATAGACCAAGCATTTCTCTGTATAAAATGAGATTTCTTTTAATTCAAAAGGGCTCCTGAGGTTATTATTTTGCTACAATATGAAAATGAATTGTGACAATACAGGCCTGATTACAGGCTTCCCAGGCTGTCCCACTGTGACAATTAGCTCCCAATTGTTAAACCATTTGTTTATTAGAACATTAAGGGCTGGTGCTGTCTTGACTTGCAACTAGAAATGGATTGCTACCAAGGCTGGTTATGAACACAAAGGACTCTCAATAAGGTATTTTATTGAACAAGAATAACCACTCTTTTCAAGCTAATTTAATTGAGTCATCTTTAGTATACTACAAGAGATTTATTTAAAAGGCATCTGTAACAGGTGGGTCACTTGGTCTCATAGAAATTTGGTTTGAATGTTCATAAAACTTTAAGCTATTCGACAGAGACCATGAAGTACTAGGCAGCGTATCTAACAATATGATGCAGGAGTTTAAAAAGGTGTTTACTAACTCTCTTTGACTTCTAGTACATGCACAATTTAAATCACCCTTTACCTCACTGAGGAAGAAATAGAGGTGTTCTGTGGAAAGGTGTGCAAATCCATATCTGCTTGGTTAAGAAGCTGAAACTGGAGTTTGTGAAGTAGTTTTCTAATATAAAATATTCCCTGGCAAAATTGATCACATTGGCACTTCTCATGAAAAAATTATATCTTCCACAAGACAGTATTTGTCTTGGAAACAATTATCAATTTCAGAGTGCAAATTCTGTTCAGAAAAAGGGAATGCTCCCTTTTCTGGGTATTGAGGTGTACTTCTGCTTCAAAACAAGGTTGACTGNTTTGAAAACGCCTTCAGCCCCGTGAGCACATGCTGTTTTGTGCTCACATTATTCAATATGCACTAAAGAAAAGGTCCTGAAGAGGAACTGTGTCTATGAAGAAGGTAATACATTTAGAGGACTTTTTTATTGTTATTATTTTATCTAGTAATGAAATTAAATAGAGGGGGAAAAAAAAGAGGGAGTTTCAGAAGGAAAAGAATTGGTTTCATGAATGACAAAAGTTCTTATCACATCAGAGATCTTAAGTTTGCACCATGTTTCTGTCAGATTTTTATCCAGTGCTGATTTATTCATGTTGGGAGGAAGCCACTAATTTTAAATGTCTTAATTCCTTGCCATCAGTTCAGTGTCAGAGAGGCAGGTATGGAAAAGATCAGAATATACACAGCTGCACTGTCTGAGAGTTCATGCTAGGAAATATTAGTAGTAGGACAGTGCACTCAACTCTCTAGACCAGGCACTTAGAAGTAATGCAGTTCTGTGTTCCAGTACTGGCTGTGCTACCCATTAACTTTTTGACCTCTGGGAAGTCTCTTTGTCTTGATTTCCCCACCTGTAAAATGGAGATAATAACACTCTCATCTCATAGTGGAGATGAATTTATAAATGTTTACGAGGCATGAAGATTCTGTGGTGATGAGCACTCTAGAAACACCACGAGGAAATAAACAATTCTGCATTCACTGCAAGCATTTGATGGTGTGCAGTAAATAAAACAGGGGCCAGTAATGGTGTGTTAAGGATGGAAATATTGAAGAGCTGTCTCTTCCTCTGAGCAGTATTTATCTTGGGCTTCAAGCAAGGCAGGGAGCTACAGAGGAAAAATTATTATATGGTCCTGTAATTAAAATTTGCGTCATTATGATTATGCATAGAAGGGGAAAGGTCAACTTCTCCCATGTGATGTTAATTCTGGCATTTTGTGGCTTTTGGGGACTTGAATTTCCCACTTAAATAATATTCTTTAATTCCTTTATAGAAACTAGTGACTCTTCTTGCATACAGGAGAGAAGGAAACAGGCTAGCTGTGTCCCTTACAAATGTTGTTATGGTCTATCCTTTTTAAGAAAAAACAAACAGATCTGAAGGTCCCTGTAGCTAGAGATCAGTTATTACATTACATTTGTTGTTTTGGTTTTTTTAAGACTTAGTTTGTTACAGTCCATATGAAAGCCAGTTTACAACCAACACTCTCAACTTTTTCTTCCCAGCCTTTTCTTTAAGTTGCATTCCATGCTCTTTTTAAATCAATACCAGACCATGTCTAATTCTCTCAAAGTATAGCTCCTTCCTGCATTTGCTGTAGCCTAGTCTTCAGAGGCTGATTGAAAATCAGCTCAATCTGAAATCAGGAAGGGTTGAGTCATAGTTCACTTGGTTCCAGCTCCAAATGTCACTCAGCGATCACTTTTCCCATCTCAGTGGTAGAAAATGAAATATGTAGGGACTCACCTCACCTCCACGTGCTTGTAGAGATGAGATAGGAAAAAAGGCTGTCAGTGTTTCCTGCCTGCCCATGGTAGAGATTTACACTTCAAAATGGAATTACAATCAACTCTAACTTTATTTTTTTCTAAAATATT
>JAAWXA010000009.1:13692475-13716582 GCA_038090715.1 Florisuga fusca
AAATAGAGGTGTTCTGTGGAAAGGTGTGCAAATCCATATCTGCTTGGTTAAGAAGCTGAAACTGGAGTTTGTGAAGTAGTTTTCTAATATAAAATATTCCCTGGCAAAATTGATCACATTGGCACTTCTCATGAAAAAATTATATCTTCCACAAGACAGTATTTGTCTTGGAAACAATTATCAATTTCAGAGTGCAAATTCTGTTCAGAAAAAGGGAATGCTCCCTTTTCTGGGTATTGAGGTGTACTTCTGCTTCAAAACAAGGTTGACTGATGTGTGTGGTATTCAGAAAGCCTGCATTCCTCTTGGAAGAGACATTTTTCTGTAGCTGGTATCCTTGCAGAGCTCAACAGACTTATCCTCCATCTGATACTTGGTCTCAGGAAACAGGCTGAACAGTCCCATGGACCACCAAGACCACAGGTATCTGTCTCTGTCTCTCTCTAGACCCATCTGTTCCAGCTCTTGCTGTCCAGCCCCATGGCAGCTCTGGAACTGGATTCCTGCTGCAGTGGACTCCATGCAGATAGAGAGGGGGATGTGAAAAGGGATTTTTAAAGAAATCAGGAGAAAATATTTGCACAGAATTACCAGTTGTATCTCTGGATAGAAACTAGAGGTGGTCGGAAAGTCCAGAAGGTGGATGGAGGAGTAAGGGCATAGATGAACACAGTTTTTATTCTTTCTAAAATAAAGACAAAAATGAGGGGTTCGTATGCTTTCTTAAATTCTCCACAAAAAAAAAATGTCCTTTAAAAAAGAAATGCCTTATCAAAAAGCTTCCCTTGTTTTCACAAAGTTTTCCATAGGGCAGTTTGGATGTGTGTTGCAGTATGTGCCAGATTTCTTTGTAATTAATTAACACTTGTACCCAGCAGCAAAGTTGAAGGGCTTGCAACACCTTCAGCTGTAGAAAGACAGCAGTGATATGGCCGTGATATGGTGGAGAAGGTTTTGACTCATTAAGAGGAATAGTGCAGTCTTCTCACTAGCTTATAAATCAAAGAATTTTTATAATTCTTGCTTGTTCTATAATGCTTTCAAGGTGTCAAAGTGTCACACAAGAAGCAGTAAAAGGAGGAAGCATTTTTGACATGATACACAACAAGAATCAACAGTAGCAAATAAAAATTAAGTGCACATACAGTGGAGAGATAAGTAACCAGTCATATTAGCTATGATGAGCAAAGATTGTAACAATATCAAGAAATATAGAACATATTCAATTTAATAAGCAGAAACACAGGCCACAGCAGTGAACACTGTGCAAAATGTATTTTTGAAAAGTAAAATTTGACTTATGAGTTTAAAGTTGGCATTTTCCTCTCTGAAAAAAAATATATTTTTTTGGTTGAGCTTGGGTGTGATCTGGAAGATGAAACTTAACTCACCACACAAATGGAAATCAGAATCTGACTGAAATATATGACTAAATGATCAGAATTCCAGCTTACAGAATATGCAAGTTTAGCTACGTGTTTAGCTTTACTCTTTGTTGTATTATGACCTAATTTATTTTACTTATTCTGTCTTTTTCCATAAATAATTCTATTGGATTGTTTTCTAGTTACATAAAACTAAAAATATCAGATCTGGTATTTTTATTTTACTTTCTATACATTCTTATACATTACTTTCTGTACATTTTCTATTGCTCCCAGTTTGTATATACCTGTGACTTTGCAGTTATAAGAGATACCACTATAAAGAACTACCCCATTTTATTGATAAACTGCTAATAACTAAAAAGGTTTCCAGGACACAGTAAAATTTTTTTTAAAAGGTATTTTATTGTTTTGATAGTTTTCTTAGACAATTGCATGTTGCTAAATTATAGGTTGAGGAAGAAAATGCTAAGATATTTATAAGGTATTTTACTATGAACTAGTCTGTGGTATGAAAAGGAATGGTGGGTAAAACCAGCAAGAACATCTTGGCTCTTTATAACCATATTAATGCTGCTTTTAAGACATAGATCTGAAACTTTATGAAGCTAGAAATGCTTCCATATATGTGTCATTACCATCTTGCCTGCTTGGTGATGAATGCATCAAAAGAATAGGTATAAGTAATATTTCAGCGTGAGTTAGATGAGTCCTTACTTTATGTCCACAGAGTTTTTAAGGGGGCTGGAAAAAAAAACATGAAAAAATAAGGCATGTACTGGAAATGTTCCTAAATATATGTAAATTTTAGGAGTATTCAAAACTGTAAGTGAAAGCTGCACTGTTTTAAAACACTGACATCTTAGATAATTTTGAATTATTTTATTGCTTGTACATTCTTCTTGTTCTTCTTGAAGTCCAAGTAATTGTTAAAATTGTTATTTCTGTTCATGGTTTACATACAGACATTGTGTTAGGCACCGTACATAAAAATTTAAGGGAACGTACACTGTCTTTTTGGAGGAACTGAATTCATTTTCCCTAAATGAAGAATTAATAGCTTACAGTACCTTAGATATAAGAATTGTTGGTTGATTCTAAGCTGGTGTACTGTGAATTTATTTCATAACTTAGGCCCTGTAAAATACAGCAACACAATGCATCACTGATACAAGAGTGATAGATTTAGAAAATGTTTAGTGAGAGTATTGAGTATTCCGCCTAGACCAGTAGGAACACCTGCTTCTATTATTCAATCACTGATAAAGTGGTAAATAGCTTATGTCAGTCATGCAGCTTGCATAAAGCTACATAGTTTGCCTGTAGGTTTGGCCTTTTTTTTTTTTTTTTCCTTCTTTTCACTTCTACATGTTTTGTACTCAATTTCTTTGTTAAATGACACATTAGAATTAGAGAATCATAAATGGACACTGACACTATTTTTATCTTTGTTCATGTTATCTGGTCTTGCAAATGCAGCCCTGCATGTCCTGTGTGGGAAATCAAAAGGATTTTTGATTTGACAGCTATAAGCTGTCGCTTCAAAATAATAGGATAGAATCCACATGGCCTATTTGGTCTTAGTTTTTTTTTTTAACTAATAAACTGCTTTGCTTCCCCTTAAATCAATGAGAATGGGAACTTCTGTGTTTGCATCCTCCCACCATACTTCTTTCCAATTTCATTAACTGTTATGCAAAAAGAAAAAAAAGTGTCACTTCAACTTTATTTATATTATGTGATGTAATGGTAATCATTTAATTTTCAGTGTACTACACAAAATATTTCCTCAGGCAAGCTATCTTCATCTTCACTTTGAGAATAGCCTTTTTTCAGTGACAGACTTTAGGTAAGGCAGTTGTACATACCAGAGCTCCTAAAAAAAGTATTTTCCACAAAATAGTTTGTTCTTGGATTTTGTAGGTATTTTCTGGGCCTATTGTAATACTGTTCTCTCAGAATGGCAAGGGTACTTCATTCAGCTGAGTGGTATTAAATAATTAAATGATCTCGTGGTGATATTAGATAATTCACATGATGGCTGACTGCCATTATGTGTGTGCCATGGAGACCAGTCTGGCAATACCATATTACATTGGATTTCTGGAAGGAAGCAGTGGGAGCAGCACTTCTAGGACAGACCCTGACTTGATTGCTTTCAAAGGCTTCTGGTAATAGGTAGTAAATACCTGCTGCTGCCTGTACTTAGGAGGCCTAACACTTTTTGTTATAGGCCTTGCTTCTGATTTATCTATGATTGTTTAAGAGCTCTTAACAGTTATGTTGTTTTGAAGAGGGACTGAATATTCAGTGGTCTAAAACTGTGTGGCTGAAAACTGTCTTTTTTTTCCCACTCAAGTTCCATTCACTTTGTCCACAATACATATTTTTGAAGAATAACATTATCCATTACCTTCCGGTGCTGTTGGCAATTAAGATGCAAGCTGTCAAAATACTGATTTAACAGATATCTGAATTGTGAGTAGAACTAGTGGAGAGAAATACCCAAATTTCATCAAGTATTTGTCACTATTCTGTTCCAGAACAACTCCAAATATTTACCAGTGTTCATACTAATAAAAGGCTAAGGCTGTAACACTATTAAAGCAACAGCAGCAACTGAACATACAACACTGGGAACCCTGACAACAGTCTGTCTGAGTGAGGGACAAAGAGAAGTGCAAGTAGAAGTAGACTATAGCCAATAGTTTTCCATCTCCCCTTCCCCTNTTAAGACTTAGTTTGTTACAGTCCATATGAAAGCCAGTTTACAACCAACACTCTCAACTTTTTCTTCCCAGCCTTTTCTTTAAGTTGCATTCCATGCTCTTTTTAAATCAATACCAGACCATGTCTAATTCTCTCAAAGTATAGCTCCTTCCTGCATTTGCTGTAGCCTAGTCTTCAGAGGCTGATTGAAAATCAGCTCAATCTGAAATCAGGAAGGGTTGAGTCATAGTTCACTTGGTTCCAGCTCCAAATGTCACTCAGCGATCACTTTTCCCATCTCAGTGGTAGAAAATGAAATATGTAGGGACTCACCTCACCTCCACGTGCTTGTAGAGATGAGATAGGAAAAAAGGCTGTCAGTGTTTCCTGCCTGCCCATGGTAGAGATTTACACTTCAAAATGGAATTACAATCAACTCTAACTTTATTTTTTTCTAAAATATTTAATTCAGGGAGTTTGGGGCAGTGATATATTTTCATTCTGTTGCTTATCTGCAATGATTTTCAGAATACAAAAAAATACATCTGCTAGTCCTGACAAATAGTGGCTGATACTAAACATTTACCTGCCCTCTGATTTTTAAGCATTTAGTTGATGAGGAAGAGTGGACTAGTCTCCAGTATCGTTTGCCAGATTCACTGATTAATTCCCAAACTAGAGGAGGAAACACATGATCTCTGCAGACACTCACTCTGGGTCCCTTCTGTGAAAAATGTTTGGTATACATTGGTCCATACCCCATGTTTATAACTGTCCAAATCAGAGCAAGCAACTGTTTGGTTTTTTTCACAGTCATTAATTTCTTTGTCAGCGTTTAATAATCTTGGTAATTAAACTCTGAAAGACCTAGAATGAGTAGGAGGTTTTTATGGTAAGAGAACTATCTAGAACTATATCTAGTAAGACAATTATAGTCCTGTCTGAACATTTGCAAGTTTCATGTCAGTCATTTTGATGATGCTTTTAATACTTTCACTTGCTAATAGCTTTTGTGTGATGAGGGAGCAGGGTTGCCCTGTTAAATGCTGTCCTGAAGGAGTAGTTACAAAAGCCCTTCTAGCTCTTACATGCAGTTGTGATGGTCATTCTTATGCCAGCCTAGTAGAAGTGAGATGTAGTAAGGATAAGGATATCAGACTACTGCCTTGCTCTTACCTATTACCATAGAGACTATCAGCAGAAATATGACCATAGTTAGATATGGAGGAATACTTATGTTCTAGGTTTCAAACATACACAAGTGCATAATAAATCATTTTCAGCCAAGCTTTCTAAAAAACACACAGCTCTTGTATAACCTTCCATCTCTGGAGTAACCTGCCACTGTCAAGATTTAATTCTCAATCACTTTTTCTGAAGTGTTTTTCCAACTTTTAACACAATCTATACCTTAGTTTGGGTAGACACTTTTTCTGGTAGGCTTTGAATGGAACTATATCCCCTGCTTGCTTTTAGAGCTGATGGCAAATACTATAGAGGCTTCTGAAAATAATAATGGAAATGAAGTGGTGTTTTGCCCAGAGACTAGCCATCTTTTTGCAGGTTCAACCACTTGTGTTAGTGGCCCCAAGTTTCTTAAACTGGTTTTAATAACTGATGAACTGAAGTTGTTGTCAGCCTTGGTTACTGTCTTTAGAAGCCCGAATACTGAAAGTAGGTGAGTGTCAACATCAACCACTTGATTAGAAATCCTAGGCACGTGCTTAGTCCTGAAAGACATATTGAGGATCAAACACCTTAGGACAAGAACTCTATAATTTAATCACTGTTCCTGATTCTGCTGTTAATTGCTGCACATCTCTTATATTGTCTGACCAAAAGGCCACCCTGTGCTCCTTTAACGGTCTCTCCTTACAGAACAAAATCAGGAGGATTAGGCAGTCTTCTAAAAATAAGACTCATTTCATTATATATGAAAGACATGCTTGTATTTTCTGGCAAACCAGGAAGTAGTCTCCAAAGTATATCTCCCTTGATAGGAACATCACATATTCAATTTTATGAGCTGTACATTACCTTTGGCCTGTGGAATGCATGTGAAATGCTCCAGCAAGAATATCCAAACTGATGTCTCTGTTCCGTTTAATGGGTAATGACTCTTGTGAAATGGCACAGTCCCATAACCTCATCTGCGGAAGCATCTCAGTTGCAAGCAGATAGAATCCTCTGAAAAACATCCTAAAACCAAACTTAAATAGCTCGACACTAACAGCATCTGTGGTTCCTTGAACTCTCTTATTTCTGTCAACTTCTCTCTGATACTTAGAAGTCTATTTGAAATCAGATGGGACTTAATTCTCCAAGTCCAGATCATCAGTTAAAGAGCACATTTGAATCCTCTGTTTTATTCTCTGCCAAGATCATTTCAATTTCCCTGAGGCATGCATCAAATGCAGTTATCTAAGTAGTGAGAGATGAGATCATGTCAGTCCTGATCTCAGGTTTCTAGACAATGCCCACACTCAGGGACAGCAAAAGCTCTCTATAGTGAAACCTTCAACCAAATATTTACACAGAATGTTTACATACGCATGGGAGCTTTGATGCTATACCAGTATTCTCCTGTCCAGGGAATCACCTTGTTTTTATAAGCTGACACTATTTACATGACTCTCAAGTCAGCTCAAATTCCTGATACTTTGCTGTTTGCTTGAAACATTTCACAAAAGGTTGTGATTCTCCCCCTCTTTACATTGCTTCACTTGCTACTCTGTGACACTATGCACAGAGAGAGTTTACACATAGAGAAATCATTACCTTTGCTTCTGTAAATTTCTTGGATCAGGCTGTTCATTTGTCAGATGCTACAGTGACAGTTGTCTTTGAGTTACTGATAGCCTGATGTTCTCAGACAACAGTGGGAGAGCATCCTTTCTCTGTGTACTCAGCTGATTGTAGATGAGCACACCATTCTACATATGCATTATGTAAATAAAAATGAACACTTAGACTCTCAAAGATGGAACTGAATAATAATAATTCTACTCTGTTAGGGGTTTATTCCGCACTGGCTCTTAGTAAATCCATTTAAGCTGGCCTAGTACAAGTGTACTTGTCACTGTTGGTATTATATTTAATCTGTTTTCTAATTCAGAATGACCTCTCTGGTCATCTGCTCTAAAACAATCTGCCCAAATCGGTAGCTAACTCTCATATATTTCTTCATGAAATCATTGTCTTAGATTTGCACTCTAGAATTCTGTTTTCAACGCATGGCAAAAACAAGAATCTTCAGGAGTTACCTTTTTAGTTCTGATGCAGGAATGTGAGGGTGGTTTGTGTTATTTGCTTGGTGCCTGTGAATTCTGTGACTGACAGCATTTTGGCTCATATACTTGTTTCTGTTGCATTTCAAGTCTGGATATGGACTTGTTCTAAAAAGTGAAAAAAGATGGAGGGATAGGTCTATGTGCCTATTTGGTCATATATGTTTAGTGTTTAGTGCTTAGTGCTTGGAAGATTTCATCACATCAGAATGAGATTTCCCTTTTCCTCTGCACCGTGTAATTCACAGAATTCAAGTGCCCATAGCTTTGCTCACTATGTTTTGTGGCAAGGTATGTAATTCACCAAAGGTCTTTCTGAATTTATGATTAATACTTTTTTGAGCGCTGACTTGAGTGACTTTCTCTGCTTACGTAGGCTTTGGTTTAGTCAGAAAATAGGGTGACATTTGTGCGGCTGAAAAACAGCTTGTGGTAATTCTTGCAGGGAGATTTCCAGCCTTTTGGATCTTTTTCGTTTACATCATTTTTGACACAAAAGGGATTTTGTTGTTTCCATTTACACCCCTGTACAATGGTCACCTGATACCAATTCCGAGGCATTGGGAGCTGTGTTATCCCCATCTACAGCTTCTTCTTGGAGTTCTAGGAGTTTTCTTGCATAGAGCTGCTCTCCTGGGGCCTCTCATGTGTCCACTAACTACAGCTTATTCTTGAAATATGATGTGTCATTTAGAGTTGGCAAAGCTCTGTGAAACCTACCTGTGCTTTAAATGTTGTTGTACTAGCTGTGGCTCTGCATGGAAGGTGAATGTTAGAAAATTCTATCACCACATTTTGCTGTTTCAAACTCTGGACTATCGTAGCTTCCTTTACCTGGCTGATCCTCACCTTTTGCAGTTTCAGACGCTTGGATGTGTTAGCTGTTTTTAATGCTAAGCAATTTTTTCTGATACAGGACTTACCCATGAATTTTTTCCTTTCTTCTCCAAAACTCTGTGAGTGGTCTCTACCCAATGCTGATGTACCCATTATGTGCTGGTGACATAATGAGAACCTAGTGTAATATTTGGCCCAGATGCTTTCAGAGGATCTTTGACTTGGATTTACTGTCCCCATCCAGGCCTCCCGGCCTTCAGAATATATAACCAATAGAAAATACTAGGAGCAGGTAGACCATCTGAATCATAGAATCATAGAATGGTTAGGGTTAGAAGGGACTTTAAAGATCATCAAGCTCCTGCCCTGCATAGGCAGGGACACATCCCAGTAGACCAGGTTTCACAAGGCCTCATCCATCCTGGCCTTAAACACCTCCAGGGAGGGGACATCAACAACCACCCTAGGTAACTTATTCAGTATCTTACTACTCTCATGGTGAAGAATTTCTTCCTGATATCGAATGTACCTCTACCCTCTTTCAGGTTAAAACCATTATCCCTTGTCCCATCACTACATGTCCATATAAAAAAGCCCCTCCCCAGCTTTTCTGTAGCCTCTTCAGGTACTGGAAGGCTGATAGAAGGTCTTCCCAGAGCCTTCTCTTCTCCAGGCTGAACAACCCCATCTCTCTCAGCCTGCCTTCAGAGCAGAGGTGCTCCAGCCCTTTGATCATCTTTGTAGCCCATTTCTGGACCATCTCCAACAGTTCTGTATCTTTCCTGTGATGGGGGCACCAGAGCTGTACACAGAACTCTGGGTGTGCTCTCACGAGAGCAGAGCAGAGGGGCAGCATCACCTCCCTCACCCTGCTGGCCATGCTTCTTTTGATGCAGCCCAGGAGGCAGTTTGACCTTCTGAGCTGTGATCCCACATTGGCAGCTCATGTCGAGCTTCTCATCTACTACCACCCCCAAGTCCTTTTCCTCACAGCTGCTCTCTCCATTTTCCCCACAGCCTGTATTTGTGTCTGGGGCTGCACTGATCCAATGGTCTGGGGCACCTTGCACTTGGCCATGTTGGAACTTCATTAGGTTGGCATGGGCCCACCTCTCCAGCCTGTCAAGGTCCTTCTGGATGGCCTTCCTTCCCTCTAAGGCATCAACCATACCACACAGCTTGGTATCATCAGCACTCCTGATGATACACTCTATCCCACTGTCCATGTCTCCTACAAAGATGTTTAAGAGCACTGGTCCCACTACTGCCCCATGAGGAACACCACTCATCACTTGTCTCCACTTGGACACTGAACCACAGACCACAATCTCTGTGTGCAGCCATCCAAGCTACCAAGTGGTCCATCTGTCATATCTGTGTCTTGCCAGTTTGGAGACCAGGAGTTATGTGAAACAGTGTCAATGCCTTGGCCATTGCCCACCATTTCTGTAGCATTGTTGTAGAAGGCTACCCAATTACTCAGGTGTGATTTGCCCTTAGTGATGCCATGTTGTCACTAATCACCTGATCACCTCCTTTTTTCCCATGTGCCTGAGCAGATTTTCCAGGAGGGTCTGTTTCATGATCTTGCCAGCCACAGTGGTGAGACTGACTGGCCTGAAGTTCCTCAGCTCTTCCTTTTGCCCCTTTTTAAAAACAGGGTCTATGTTACCTTTTTTCCAATCGGTGGGAGCCTCGCCACACTGCCATGACCTCTCAAAGGTGATGGACTGAGGCTTGGCAGCTGCATCCACCATCTGACGCAGGATCTGTGGATGGACCCCATCAGGTCCCATAGACTTGTTCACCTGCAGGTTCTTTAGGTGGTCATGAACCTGTTCTACAGTGGAGGGTACTTTGTTCTCCCCATCCCTGTTATCATCTGCTGTGGCATTTGCAATGAGGCTGGAGCACTTTCCAGAGAAGACTGGTGCAAAAACATCATTGAGGACCTCAGCCTTTTCAATATCCTGTGTAGCTAGGTCTACTGTTTCCTTCAGGAGAGGGCCTACGTTTTCCTCGGTTGTCCTTTCATCTCCAACATACCTAAAGAAGGTTTTTCTTATTGCTCTTGACATCCCTGCTGAGATTTCATTCTAAGTGGGATATGTCTCTCCTAATCTGATCCCTAGCTGCTCAGACAACCTCTCTGTAATCTTTCCAAGGTACCTGCCCTAGCTTCCACCCTCTGTATGCTTCCTTCTTAAGTCTGTTTTTTTCTAAGAGCTGCGTGCTCATCCACATCAGCCTCCTGGAGTTTTTGCCTGACTTTTTCTTAGTTGGGATGCATCACTCTTGGGCCTGGGGAAGGTGATCCTTAACCATCAGCCAGCTGTCATGGGCCCCTCTTCCCCCCAGGATGTTATCTTATGACACTCTCTTGAGCAGATCCCTGAAGAGGCTGAAATTTTCCCTCCTGTATAATTCAAAGATCAGAGTAATTTTTAACAGTGATATGGTCCGAGGTAACATTAGAATTTATTTTTGTTTTGGATACGTGTAACAAAGTCCAACCATAGAAAAGGGTCAGGTGCAAGCAGATTTTATTTGACAATTGACACAGGCAAAAATATAGAACCAGGTAAAAGAGGGAGAGAGGAAAAGAAGGTATAAGAAAGAGAGAAAAGTGGTAAGAAATTGGTAAGAAAGAACGAGAGGGAAAAAGTGTAGAAAAAAAGGGTAAGAAAGTGGGAAGAATAAGAGAGAGAGAGAGTCACCACCAGGGATCCAGATGTCCAGCAAGGTTCTTCAGGATGTTGCTGATCCTGGACAGGGTCCAATGCAGAAATGGTGGTGGGTCAAGAGACAACAAAACCCAAGCATGGACAGCCGTATATATCCCTGAGCCCCTTTTGTTCCGAAGGGGCAGCTGTCAGTCAGCCAGGTTCTTTGGAAGACAGGCCGGCTGGAGGGGAGCAGAAGGGTGCAGTCCTCCACCCAGTCATCAGTTCTTATCTCCGTCCAGATGCCATTCCTCCTTTGTTCCAGCCACTTTAGCCAGGTACATAATCGTGCCTCCAGGGACATCATTGAAGGTTGGCCCTCAGGAAAGGGAGGTAGTCTCCTCCCAGTCATCAGTTCTTATCTTCTTCCTGGGGCCACCCTTACTCTGTTCCAGCCACCTTAGCCAGGTACTTTGCAAGTACAATCGAGGTGGCTCAGTCGTGCCTTGAGGGACCACCCGGCATTGCAGGCTGGAGCTCTGAGGAATGGTCTCCACCCAGAAGGTCTTATCACATCTCGAGGTGTCACTCCCTGCTCAACTCTGGCCAGCCAAGTCCTCCACCCTAGCCAGGGCTATTAATTTTAAAATTGCTCCTTTGAGACAGTTGCAAACTAGTGAGGTCAGACCCACACAAACAGCTTTGAAGAAAAGTGAGGGCACAATGTTGTAAGTGTGAAGACAAAAGAGAACTTCTGTAAGTATTTAAAAATTGTGCAGATTATAATGAAAAGTGACTTCTACTGAATCCATGTGAAAATAGTAACTACAGAACTATACTTAGTAATTCCAAAGGAATCTGATCTGTAGATTTTTGAAAGAATGTAGAAAATATTTTAAAAAATGAACAAGAAGGAGGGAATAGAGGGAAGAACAGGGGACAGATGGAAAAGAACTTAAGAATATTCGTGAATTATTAATTAATGTAAAAGTGCCTTAAATTTTTCAATGTTCATTGCCCTTCTCAGTGAGTAAAATAAATCATGCAGATGAAAAGAATCCAAAGACTCTTACAGGGTTATGTTACTGAGATTTCTTTCTAGCTCTTCATAAGAAGAGTATAAGATGCTTAATACGCAATACTTAACTGATTGAGGAGCTTGAAAGTATTGTACTCTGTCAGACAGTAAGTGCAACCTCTCCTACAATATGGGAGAAAGAAATATTAGAGCTGCTCGCTGGTTTAGCTTGAAATGCTGAGAGCTCCCTTCAGAAAAGAATGTTTGGCTGTGATACAAGAGTCCATTGCAAGGCCTCACGGAAATAGAGGAGGGTGTGAGGGGTGGTGTAAGGGGCTGAAGGATGTAGCTTCTTGGAGTGTGCCAAAAGCTGAAGCTGAATGCTTCTGCACATTGTAGATCTGAGAGAGATGCAATAGAAAATCCATCACTACTAGAAAAAAGCAAGCAAGCAAGCAAACAGAACAAAATAGCTTAGATAACATCAAATAGTTGAAAACACTTTGTTATGTAGTACATATTTTAATTTACCAGAGAATAGATTGTGAAGAGCAAGTCCCTTTTCTGCTATCATGGCTGGCAAACATTAATACAGAGGAAGTTTTTTAGAAAGGCAATAGCATGTTCATGCATATTCATGAACTTATTAACCCATTACTGCTCATAGTTGTTTCAGAAGACACTGCAAGTCTAAGCAATTAAAAAATTATAGTAAGTAATGCATTCTTGTCAGCTGTTTTCTGTTATTTAAGTGTAACAAATGTGACCAAACCTATGCAGGTTTGCCATCTGCACTTGCAGCTCAATAGTGTGATGAAGCCCTAAATGTTGCAGAAAGAGCTTTCCTTTTATGCTGTGATAGTACATTGCTTGTCTGCACATGGATATGTTCCATATTAGTTGCTTCTGATTGTCTCCACGTGTGAATGCTTTTATTCTAGAAAAAGAGTGGGTGAAACCCAACTTACAAAACTTACAGGAATGAAAAGCCCTTCATGAGAAATAACAGTGTCCAAGCAGCTATTAATTTTGAATAGCTACTGAAAAATCGAGGGATGAACTAAGTCTGAAAAGCCTATAAACTTAGGTTAAAACTGTATGGAAGGACACAGAATGAATCTGTTTATGTCCTGGTGAATAAGGGCACAGGCCAATTAATTGAGAAGAGTGTACCAGTTATAGTACATGTGGCCAAGAAAAGGTTAAATCCATTTGGTTCATCCAGACATATTCAAGAAGGAAATGAAGCAAGGGTGTGCCTGACGTGGAAGCTCTCCAGTGCTTAGGAATTTGAAACACAGTTTGAACCTTGCTATCTTATGCTGAATGGCTAATGTCATGAAAATGGAGTTTTATTTAAGAGTGTTCTTAGTTTCACTTTTAATACAGAGTGCCATACATGATGCAAATACAGTAAGTTCTTAATATATTAGGTGCTAATTAATTCCATTTTAACTTCTTTCCACTTCCTTCACTTTTCTGGCAGTTTAAATATACATAACTATCCTTGCCCAAAAATGAAAAAAACACTTTCTTCTTAATTTTTAACTCTGTTTTTGATGTTTCTTTTGAGTACAGTTCACTAGTGGTTTGGGTGATATCAAGAAGGAAAAACAAAGAATGCAAGGGCATTTTTGTAAATAGTGCTTGTTCCTGTCTCCTGTGTATGGCACAAAGACGCTGCTTCTGTTAAAAATTGGATACAGTTTTATGGCTCTGTGTAGTATAATCTTGTGCAATTACCTCAGTGTGGTTCAGCAAAATAACTCTGTGAATATGGCCATGTAGTGTTTCATGGCTGTTTCTCATTTCTTTTGTTGAAACTTCTTTCCTTCTTTAAGTTAAATGAAAGTTTTGTCAACACAGCTAAAGTATAGAATATGTGAGTCAGGGTGTTATCTCAGTTCTGTATCAACACCAATCATAGATATTTTACTTCTGGAAATAATTTCATGATTCTGCTGAAAATAGCCCAAAGTTCTACCAAGACAAATCAGTTTTGCCTCCATTCCCTGTTCTCCTGCCCCAGCTTTGGGATTTGCAGTGCTAATGGGAGCAAAAAGTGTGAGAATGTGCTCACAGTTCCTGATTTATAAAGTTAAGCTTATACCTAACTGTTCAGCATGGGTGATGTCCCACCAATTTGTGCTCAGAAAACTGGATCAGGATTCAGGAATTTGCTCTGTTCTTTAGCTTTGTATCAGATGTGTTTCCTGAGCAAGTCATGCAGTCTCTGCTGCTTCAGCTTTCCAGTGTATTTTCATACATAAAGTACATCTACTTTGTGAAGCTGAACAGCTTTTGTGACACACAGAAGTGAACGGTGTGAGTTGCTATCACTTTGTATCAAATCTGACCAAGATCCAGTGATTGGATCGCTGATAACAAAACTGCAAACCAGAGCTCCCCTTTAAACTCGCACCTCTAGATATGCTAGAGGGTGAAATTTTAGAGAAAATAGTGGAAGGATTCAGAATACAAACAGCTAAAAGTGAATGTTAATTTTGTAAATTGGAACTTGGTAGTTATCCATGGACCTAGTATAAAAACAGACAAAAAGGAGCAGCAGTGAGTGCTAAGCATCTTTTCCTAGCTAACAGGAATAGTGAGCTTCCACCAGATCTTTTAGTTACTGGCAGAATTCCTGTTAGCTGCGTGTGTCATTGAAGGCTGCTCATGGGAAGCTGTTGACAGTACTATCTGCTGCAGATTATTTAATTTTGATGCCTGTTATAATTTGTTTGTGTGCTTTCTTGCAGTATAAATTTATGCACATTTTTGGCTTTGACTGCAGCAGGACCCAGATTTCACTACTGAGGTGGTTTTTGGGTGTTTTTTTTATTGCTGAAGGCAAAACCTCCTTTTTAAGAGCACTGATTTGATTATTAATCCTTAAATGAAACAAATTTAGTTAAATAAGTTGCTATGTAATAATGTGATTCTGAAGTAAGCTCCATAGGAAATAATTTGTTATGGGACTCCATGGTTGAATTTTTTATTGGTTGCAAACCTTCATGTGTATGTATTTTCAAATACTTGTACTCTTAGAGAAATAGTTTATCACTTGAAAGCTAAGAATATAGTAAACTTACATCTACTTCTAAGCAGCCTGTACATATCTCAGATTGAAAGCCTATGATTTCTCCTTCTTACAGCATAAATTTTTGGAAAAGCTGCCTAAAAGTTGTTCTCTTTATTCTCGCTAACTTTATGTTACAACTGAAAAATTTATAACAGAGAAACTTCCTTTAGAGCACCTCAGAACCATAGACTATGTTTTGTGCATTGGGATTTAAAAGTGCTAAATACATTTCAGTGTGAACTTCTGGATGATAAGGAACTCATCTTTAAAAATGTTCATATTTATCAACGTTATCAGAAAAACATGACTAGATGTGAATGTTCCAACATATTTGTTTTCTTGCTATTAAACTAAACTGACATTCTGAAAGGACATTCTCAAAGCAACTTCTTCAGACGCTGCTAAGTTGTATTTATAATTAGTTCCTAATTTAGCTATGCAAGCAGAAGGGAGGAGGGATGCTTATGTTTTGCCAGATATGTGGTTTTTTTCCCTTTTAAATGTAATTATAGGAGCGTTTTTGCATTTAGACCATCTTAACAGACATCCACTCCTGAGCTACCAATGTGTAGTTATTGCATTTATGCATTCAACTTCTTAGTCAAGTGATGCTATTTTTTTTTCTGCTGCTGCCTGACAGCCACTAATAATAACACATGAGGACAGTCAGACAAAATGAAGACAAATGCTGCTTGTCGCAGCAGAATCATAATGTCTCCAGACTCAGTAAAGACAGTCTAACTGTATGTGGATGCTCCTTATAGCTTATTTAGGTCTGTGGTTTTTCCCTGTGGTTTTGTTTTTTTTTTTCTTTTCCAAAAGCACAAACATTGTGCAGAAATATATTAAGGCAACATATGGGGGTGTTAGTTAGCCAAAACAATGTGGAGCCATGGAGAATAGAGATTGCAATGCACAGATGGATATTGTAAAAAATTCATGAGTGGCATAACAGACCTAAAAGGTAAATTTTAGTCAGAATTCAAGTGGAAAGCATAGAAAGTGGTTAAGAATAGAGCTTTACAAGATTTTTAAATCCCCTGATATGAAACATTGCAAATATTGTACAGATGTGTTTATTTCGTTATTTGATAATCATGTTTCATCACAGCAATAATTATGTCTATACAAATATATGCCATCAGAAGTAGATTGCTGATAAACAATAGCACTTTTCTTCTACTTGATGTAAACTTTGCAGTATTAAATATCCATATTATTTCCAGTTCAATATTAGAAAATGTCAGTCATTGTGACAAGCCTGGCAAGAGCAGTGCATTCAACAGCCCTCTGTGTAGTGAAGTGCTGGTTCAAATAATTGTACTTCCATGTTATGTTACATTGTTGGTAAAATAAGACTTTATACAGAAAATAAGCAAATAGTGCTTCTCTCCTCTAAATTCACTTCTTCATAACAAAACCAAACAGCTTAGTGAAACAGAAGGGAATTGCTTTTGCAATAGGCAACATGCAGAGCTTTCCCGCAACTAAAATCTGATCTGATTTTGCTTGGAAGTAATTGAGGGCAGAGTTTGGTATTTAAAATAACATTTATATTATCTCTGGAACTTGTGGCTGTTTCTAGCTTTTTCATGCTCCTTTTTAAAGGATTATATGCTATGGGAATTTTTAAAATCATGTTGTTTGTTTGGGGTTGGGTTTTTTTGTTTGTTTGTTTGTTCCATTCTCCTAGATGTGCTTTGAAAAGCTAATGAACTAAGAGTCCATTTTCTTCTATATTAAAAAAACACTTGGAACTTTTACATGGCACTTTTTTGAATACACTAAACTTATACGTGTTGATACTGAGATATCCTTCAGCGCCATCCCTACACTAGCTGATCTTGCTGTAAAATTATAGCAGTTGCTAGTTTTCATTAGGGCAACAATGGGAGTGTGGTTAGAGAATCTAGAAAGGCAGAGGCATTAGGAGCAGGGCATGACATGAATCTGTTGTAAGTGACAGCAAGAACTGGGGAAAGAGGACAGGAGTATGCCTAAGGTAAATGTCTTATTATTTCTTTGCTTTTACTCTACAAGCCTTGCTGCTTGCCTGTAATTAGAAATGAACAAAGAGAACACTAGGGCAGAAAAGGTAACTCATCCAAAGATTCTTTTCTAGATTTTTTGTATTGAAGTTTTATGCTGTCAATAAAGCCTTGTTCAGAGAAGCCAAATAGGCAGACCTTGCAGTCAAGAGAGTACTTTAAATCAAAAACTGTAGTTCCCTTATGTGGATATAAGGTTTGAAATCATGGATGGGTCACGAGTTTTTCTTCCCACAGAACTACACTGTGCAGAAAAACAAAAGGAGATGAGAGGAAAAGGAATGTAGTATAATCCTAAATATATATAATTTTTATCAATACAGAACTTGTACAAAGACGAATGTACTGCTTGTAATCATAGCTTGTAGCCAGCTATTTCACCAGTGGTTCATAAGTTTAAGAGGACCACTCCCTGATATTTCTTACGAAAGCCATCTCCTCTCAATGATCTTCAGCAGAATTGTTTGTTGAAGAAATCACTTTAGATTTCATTGAAGCAATCAACTTCCCCATGTGTTGTAGATTTTAGTTTACTTCATTAGTAGAGGACACTTTCAAATGGGGGCTTGAACGTAAAGATGGAAGGTGACATTATTGCAGGAAATGAAGCAAATAAAACTGTATGGAGTTTTACCTGAATAATTCTGATAGGTCAAAAGTGCTGTGGCTTTCAGAACAGGAGCAGAAGGTCAATATTCCTATGTGGAGTAAGAGAGAGCAAACAGGAAAGATAGTACCTGGAAAAACATATTGTACCCTTTTTAATAAGAAAAGGGTAAGACAGAAAGTGGCAGTAATTGTGACATTAGAGGGTAAAGCCCAGGAAATACGTAATTTTAATAAGGTTTTTGTTTGTTTGTTTTTTGGTGTTGTTTTTTTTTTAGTAAATACACAAGGTAGATGTTGTTTGCAGAATGGTAAAAGGATGACGAAGTCAGGACATGTGGTGATGGGAGCCTTGACAAAGTTTAGCTTGAGTAGAGGAGAAAAAAAGACAACAGGATTTTATGCAGGGAGTCTTGGTAATGTTATGCCCAAATTAGAAGTGAGGAAATGATCCACATATTTCCATTGGAGCCATTTGTGGGTCTTCTTCTCATGGAAAAATGATTTTGATGCTGTTAGTCAACTGTTTGCATCAAAAATCTGTATCTGTCCCCCCCTAAACCACTGTTTGAATTTCAAGGGACTCTTCCCAAGCCAAATGCCAAAAATACTCTGTGCTGCCAGAAAAGAACAGGAAAATGGAAACACATTTGCATATTCAGGTGAGTATTTAAAGAAGAAAAATACCTTTCAAAATAGTAACAGTAAGGTAGTATTTGGAATATTAAAAGAATGACATTCATCCACATAAAAAAGCAATAAAGCTAAGCATGTTTCAAATACAGATGGCAGACATAATCCTGCCAAAACTTAGACCCATAGAAAAATGAGGTACCTGCAAAATGTCAAGATATGGCTTTATTTTAAGATCCATGCCTCTATTTCTGTGACTGTATTTAGCAATGGATAAACTTCCCATATGATAGTAAAAATGATAGTAAAATACAACTATTTGCCAACATCCTGATGTCATTACAGTAGCATAACTTTGGAGGTGGGACTAAAACCTGATTGCTTGCTACTTTAAGATAAGACAATTAGGAGGTGCTAGCAATTCACCTCCTAGTTCTATGTCAAGATTCTCCCTGTAAATTAAATTATTAATTGGCTTGTATGTCTGTTTATATAATGAGGAGCATGACAGCCTTTACTGGCACATATGTGAGAACAAAAACATCACAGTAGGAGCTTCTAAACTGCCCGGCAAGCCAAGGGGTTAAGCAGTTTGATATGCTGTATTAGAAATAGCTGTTATTAGCAAATGTTGTCTGGCTAGTTGAAACATAAATACCAGAATGTGATATTCATATGGAAGAAAATATAGCATGTTTATGCAATTTGTAAGTCTGTAGTAAAGATAAAAGTTTACTTTCCGCATTCTTTCACTTCCACTTATTTGTGTGAAGTCCATACTGCAATACAGTTTTTTTTCTAATTTTACAAAATTATATCCCATTCAAAGCCCAAGCTCCAGCTTTGGCTCTGGGTGGGCAGGGCAGGGCTGGCAAGGGGCACAGATGATAGCGGATGGATCCTGTAATGCAGGAATGTCCATGGGTCAGAATTCATCCTGAAGGACAGGATATGTAGAGATTAACAGGGTTGCCAAATCCCCCTGTCCCCAGTTGGTTTCTTGAGAGTCTTTTCAGTCAGCCATTCAGCACATGGGTAAGAAAGTTTTCCATTTCTTAGTTCTGTGACTCCAGAAAATATGGATCTGTTCAGTGTTCACCCACATTCTGCCTCCTCTATGTTATACAGTAAGCCCTGTGCAAGATTGCATGTGCTCCCTAGTTAGATATATTCTTCCAATAACTTGTGTGCTTAAATGATACAGGATTTTGTCAAATGACTTTCTGAAAATGTCCTCATAAGATTTTTGGGTCCTGAGCCTGCATCATTGCAGTCATAGGAAATTTTTGTCATTGACAGTGATTTAATCAAAACCAGCCCTATCAGCACGCATTTGAAAGAAAAAAGTATCTTGTGGTCTTTCGATGCCTCTTTTGTATTTGTGATGGGGGCAACAGCCAAGGGTAATGGGGAGACATCTTCAGCTGCAGGATGCATATGGATTCTTTTGAGAACCTCCCTCATAACCCTTCCCCTATTCAACTGTAGGCATATATGTGATGAACCTTCTGAAAAAACAAATATTATATATAATTTAAGAAACAGAGAATGGCATGTTTTTTTAAGGTTCACTCATATTTGCCATTTCTTAAGACTTGACTATTCTGATTACCTGATGGGACTTCAGAAGAAAAACTTACTTTAGACTGACTTTTTTTTTTTTTTTTCTTCTCCATGTATCATGTCTAAGTTTGGAGAAAAAAAATAACAAAACAAAACCCCAAAACCAGAAATCTAGAAAATCTAGATTCAGAGAAAAAATAGATTGTGTAAATTTGTTGTAGACAATTCAACTGTTTTGTTGTATATATTTCAACTATTGATGTACCAGCATTTCTAATTCATCTTCTATTAATACAAAATATGAGGCTCATTTACTCTTTCCAGTGGCTTCTTGTGCACTCTTTGTAACTAAAAATGTTGAATTTCTTAGGAGTGCATAAGGAATAAGTGAGAGTGAGCATAAATTAAAAAATAGAAACTGCAAACCAATATACAGATCACTCTTAATGTCACAGTAGCATTTTATTGTTCTGGAAGGCAAATCAAAGATTTTTGCTGACTAGCAATGTCAGAAAATTATCACAAAATGGAACTGATTGTGAGATTATTCTAAATTATGGTTGTATGGGGCAGATGTGACTATGATGGTAGGTGATACTTTCCAATTCTCTGTTTTCCACAAAAGAAAAACAGCAAAAACCCATTAAATGCCATTCTTCTTCAGGTTTAGTATTGTGTGTGTGCCTGATTAATATTAGATAGTGTTTTTTTCAAGTTCTGTATGTTGCTTTATTCAGATTTTTAATGAAAATAAAAATGCAGTTTGATTATTCTTAACTATTCCTTAACGAACAAAACTGAAGATTAGAGTGTTTTTTAAAGAAAATTCCATTGTTTTTCACATTTTTATTGAATGGGTTTCAGGAAAGCCTTTCATGCTTTAAAAAGAAATTAAAATTATTACATAAGTGCACCATTTGTTTGTTGGTGATTTGCTAAAATAATTGAAGGGCCTTAGCATGCATACTGCTTATGTGATCTCTGTATTGTCTATACATTGAGTCTGGCTGCTCTTTCACATTCTGTTTCAAAGGAGCCCTCTGCTGGACAGCCTGGCTTGACATATATATATATAGTAGTTGAGTATATGTGCACATGTGCACCATAGAGAAACCTATATATATAAACATAAAGGATAGATTTACTATTTCTCAGAAGTTTCACTGTCATTAAAGAAATCAGAAGCCACTTGGAATACAAAATTGCAAAGGATGCTTTGTTTTCTTATGCTTATCATGTAATTTGTTTAAAATAAAATATGTTTTGTAGCTCAGAATATCAGCGTATTGTGGAACATGTATTTTGCTTGGTAAATCTTCCAGATAATTTAGGAAGTTGATTTTTCCAAAGAGAAATAATTGATTCAGAAAATAGCATGAGAGCCATGCATTAAAAGGCATGGTTATTTTGTGCCATTCTTTTCTGTTTTGTATGTACAGTGTAAAATGTTTAAAATCTTTGTCTTCTCTGCAATTCAAAATTAGCTTTAATATGTTCTTTGTTGCCATGTGGTGATATCATTAGTGGGCCATTAATTTCATTACAAACAATGTGCAAATACTGCAGAAAAATATATAAACACATATAATAATAGAGGTAAAGAAAGAGAAATTTATAAAGTCATACATTTGTGGCTTCACTAAATCATTCATTGTTAGTTTGGAAAGTATATTTCTAGTTCCCTGTTTGTTTGCTTGCTGGCTTCAGAAACTGATAACTACTTTAAGATTTAGTAGGACTTGCTGATATATCTTAAGATGTATCTTAAATCATTTCCAGGAGTGCCATACTGAGTACTGTCTTTGTTACATGCTGCCAGTGTAGCACTGAAAAGTACTTGAGCTGTATCTAACACCAGCAGTAAATCGAGCATGTAAAGGGAGAGGAAGTCTTGAGTAGTGCTGCAACAGGCTTGTAAGCATGAACTGAAGACCTGAATGTATTCTGTGTAGGCCTCAAGTTCACAGTAGGAACTTAGAGTTGCTGCAAGTTTTCTTACTTTTTCATTCCAGAAGATGTCAACATGACTCAAACTGTAGTCAGAGTTAGCTAATCATAGTCAGAGGTAGCTAATCAGTAACAATTAAAGGCCACAAATTACAAGACTGGGAGAAGTTTAGTATGTAGGGTGGTATTTTTTCAGAGTTGAAATTACTGTTTTCTCTGTTTCTGCATGTCCATCAGAAACAAATTCTCAATATATCCCTGACTTGACAAATTTAACAGTTTCTGCAGACTGTGAATTGTTCATCCTTTCAATTTTTACTTTTCATGAGCCTACATTAAAAATACCAAAAGTCCATGAAGCTGCAAATTAAAATCTAGTTTCTAACCTGGCAATGTAAACTCCCCCAAAAGCCAGTGTACTGCAGCCAGGAATAACTACTTCCAGTGATGAGAGAATACTGGCTATGTTGCTGGATTTACTGATTTGTGTGTCTGCTACAAAGCTGACTGAGATCACCAACTAAATTTTTTAAAGTCACTGCAGCCAGCTTGCAAAAGGTAGTAGCAGTGCCGAAGTATCTGAACTTAGAAACAAATACTTTAAAATAAAATGTTTTACAGCAGTCACATTACATAGAATATTTATTTTTTTCTTCAAGTTCGGGTTGATTTTTTGTTACTTGGTTGTTTGGGTTTTGGGTTTTTTTGTTTTTTTTTTTTTTTGCAATTGGTGCCTTTGTGTATTTCCAACATTTGTGTTTAAAAGTAAAGGAGAATCATCTTTGCCAAGTTTGTTGGTTAACTGCCAAATGGGCAGAATAATATACAAATGCAGCATTCTTCTGTCATGGTTTTTTGGTAGAAAATGCTTTCATTGCAACTGTTTCTGCTTTTGGTTAGTAGGTTTAAACATGCACACACACTGCTACCAGTGCTGTCTTTTTCTTGCCAATAATATTACATAATAATAATGCTATTACAGTGATTTTTCTTCAGTTAAGAAATGAGAATGAATTGTGAATTTGCCAGTGTGGCTCCTAGAGTAGTCAGAGAGCTGATGCTGAGTGATGTAACAAGCAGTTACTTCCCAAGGCTTGAGGGTCTGATCCAAACCCATTGAAATTAATGAAAATACTTCCATTGACCTCAGCTGGCTTTGGATTAAAGGCTGTGATTGTACAGCTTCTTTTAGTCCAAGATCCAAGAACAAAACTGAGAAGTCATATCCATGTTTTCTACTTTCTAATGCAGAGCACAGGATCTCAGGCTGATTTCCTTGTTCTTTTTCTTTCTTCTTTTCCTTCTGTCATCAACACTGCACTTTCTCCTCCAACATAGATTAATGAAGTACTAGAGTACTGAAATACAGACAACTTAATTATTTTGTTTAGGTGTTGCAAGCATGAGCTTCAAATCATCTGTTTTCTTACCAGTAAAAAAATGTAATGTTGAACAGTTAAAAAGGAATTCTCCATCCATCAGAAACTGAATGCCTAGTTACAGTAGTCAAACAAAACAGCATAATAGTTTGTGTGTAAGAGTATATGCTTTTATAAATAAATAAGTTTAAATGACCAGTAAGGTATATCATGTAGCATGTTTCCTTTGATCTGTAAATTAACTTTGGGAAATTATGACATAAATTCCCCACAGGGTTTACAAGTACTTTTGTTATGATCAGTTCCTGATATGTGTGAACTGCACATATAACCTTTTGTTTCCAGACCCAGTAGTCTTTGCTGCACACAGAGCGACTGAGGGTCCAAATTTGTGCCAAGGCAGATGGATGGTTCTATTGGGTAAGACAAAAGATCCATCTACTGTGGTGTTCCATCTTCGGCAGTGGCCAAATGGAGATATATAGGAAAAAATATTGGAGCAAGACAAGCAAGTTACAGCATTTTCATCCTGGCTTTGTCCAGATGCAAGTTCATCTGCACTTTAAGGATTTTCTGAGCCAGATGGGGTACCCATACTTTTGTAGTTTTTTTTTTAAATTCTCTTTGTTGGGTTTAAAAATTGCTTTCAGATTTATTTGGGACTTTGGCCTCTTCCTCTTGCATGGCAACAAGGAATTGTTTCGTTCAAATCTGCTTCCATTTAACTTCACTGGTTGACCCCAAGACTTGGGGGGTGGGGAAGAGGGAGGCAGTGAAAGGAAGAAATAAGGGACATGCCTGCTCACCTTATCTTCTCCAGACCTTCTATGACTTTGTGGAGTCCTACCTTGTTCCCACCTTTTCTTCAGAGTTTGAGAGATGTAGTGTATTTAGGCTTAACCTCACATACATGCTATGCCATGTTCAGGACTATTTGGTTATTGAATTGG
>JAAWXA010000009.1:13716600-13789100 GCA_038090715.1 Florisuga fusca
CACTTACTGCAATCTAGGATTTATTTTCCTTTAAAAATGTTTTCATGCATGTACCAATTCAATAACCAAATAGTCCTGAACATGGCATAGCATGTATGTGAGGTTCAGCCTAAATACACTACATCTCTCAAACTCTGAAGAAAAGGTGGGAACAAGGTAGGACTATTTGGTTATTGAATTGGTACATGCATGAAAACATTTTTAAAGGAAAATAAATCCTAGATTGCAGTAAGTGTGCTGTAGTCTGGCAAAGCCTAGGAGAAAGAACTCCCATTCATTTACTCTTAATTGCACTTTTATGCCTCACTGATCAATTTTTTCCCCAAGTCCTGCTTCAAGCACTAGCATATCACAGATTGCTTTATAGAAATCTCAGCCCATGTGATTCTGCTCAGAGATCCTTCATCAGGCAAACACCATTGCCAGCCCACCTCTGCAAAGGAACAAGTCTGTGCTGAATATGGCGAGTACTACGAAGGTCAGTGATTAGATATATAAATAAATCAGTACCAGGACTGCAGTGCTCTGCCTTCCTGAGTCTCTGCTCTCACAGGAAGAGCAAGCGTGATCCATGTTATAAAGTTCTGCCTTCATTATTGGCAGCAGAGAGATTCCAACTGAAAGACGATAAATGAGAGAACTAATCTGGATAGCAACCTCCCATTACACCAGTCAGGGTGGGTAAGCAAGGAGGCTGGCAGTCCATCTTGTATGCAGAGAGAAGGACAGGGAGTTAAAGTTTATTGATTTTGTTGTTGTTCCTTATCCTCCATACAGAACAGAAACACAAAGATTAGACTTTTTTTTTCTTTTTTTTTTAATAATATAGTCAGTTTCATCGGGCATGTAACTGTTAGTTTAACTGTGAGGCAACCAGGAGTGGGAAAAACTATGATGTAACCATTCCAGAGTTGTCCATGCACCTAATTGAAAATAAATGGATTTCCAATGCTATTTTTAATGTTTTAGCCACTCCTTGCTGGCTTTTTTCAAAGATCACAGAAACTATCTCTAACTCAGGATATACTTGAGCCACAGACTGTTGGTAGAGTATTAAAAGAATCTGTAAGTATACCATCTTCTCTGTGTCTGCTTTTCCCCACTGGCATGGAAACAGTAAAGGATTAGATGGGCATATGGCCTGACTTGGTGGTTGTTCTTACATGAGATTAACTATCTCATTTATAGATGTAAAAGCTTTAGGAGAATGAAGTAACTTTTTGTAAAAACTCCATTTCTGTTTGGGCATCAAAGTAGGTGGATGGATTTTCAGTAGAGGTCAGTACAAAGTGCTGCAATAGCTGCAGGGAGACATAGGGAGTTTCTATAATCTAAATATAGCTTCAGAGGGTTTGTATGTACTTCACTACATTTCATGTGATGTGTGTACATTATCATGTGGTGCTCTTCATTCCCTTCTTGCAACCTAAATATTGTAAATCTGCTTTACAGAAAGAAAGATAATGTTACATGTTTTTTCTAATTTTAGGCAATGGTGTCTTCCTCTCTCATGCCTCCTTTTAAATTTCTGAGCCTGTCAGATGTTTGCACATATATAGCTGCTGAATCTCTGTAACTGGTGTAAAAGTACTCTTAGCAGTATCCCTGTGACTTGGGTTATTTGCTATGGTTGCCTGTCCATCAGAACAGCAGAGACTGTTCAGGAGTTCTCTTGACAATTTTGCTTTACTATCCCAGGAGAACCAGTCCTGTCATTGCAAACTTCAGTTTATTCCTAATATGAAAACAGCATATTTTCAAAAGGGAGATGGTCAAGGAACGTGTGACTTTGAACGTAAACAGCAATCATATGGGTTATGAAACAAACTAATTTAAACCATTACTGTAGTTATGATAATGGCCATGATTCTTCATGTGGTTATTTGGCATAACATAACACGGTGTGTTTTGCCGTGTGTTTCCAAAGTGTTATTTCTGTGGTCTGTGTGCTATTCCTAAAGGAAAAAAAAATGTAGAAAAATCTATGCCTGAAGTTTTTAATACACAAAAAGATGCTATTTGCGAGATCGCAATATTTCAACTTCAGTATCATAGAGCATACAAAGAAGCTATGAAACAACTTGACATAAATTACACGTGTGTGATACGTAATAGAGAAAAAAGCTCAAACATGTGGTTTTAATTTTAATCTGGGAAGCTCTAGCTCTGAAGAAAAAGAGGGCAAAACTTGAAGAACTTTGTCTTCCATGACAAAAGAGAAGGTTAAGAAAAAAAAGAAAAAAATCAGAAGGAATTTCTCAAAGTACAACCCTACTTGGGGCAACCCTTTTTGATCATACAGAACTATTTCTGCTTAGATCCTCTGTCCCTGTCCTTTCAGCAAATGTTCAGAAATTTGTGAGAATGAGGAGCTTCCAACGTGTGGCATGTGCCTTCTCTATCAAGTTCTGACAACCTAGATACTCTGATGATGGATTCCTAAGCACTCCCGGGGTAGTCAAGAGGTCCAGCTAACCTCCATGTCTAGTTTCATACAGAGATTTTCTTGACCCCTTTCTATATCAAAGACATTCATTAGATGGAACGTGTTCTACTTGGCTCTTTAGTAAATGTGGGGCAGTAAGCACCATTCCTTTTCCCATGTCAACAGACTTCTCCTTTTTTGTAGCAAAATACCAAAAAATGATGTGGTCTATATGGCATCAGAGTGGTATTAGTCCACTTTTTAGGTAAGGAATAGTGAAAATATTTTTTTCTGTGTTGAAGGGAAGAATTAGAATTTTCCTGATGCTTGGAAAACTTATAAACCCAGTTCTGATGTCTGTCTGTTTCCATAGCTGTACTCTTTGCTATTTCTTACATTCTTTGTAAACTGCTGTAGTGAGCAGTATATTTGGCCTCATAATTTTGACTGAGATGCTTGCAGTTAAAAATGTTTTTGTTGAGAGTGGACTGCTGTGCTGATAAAAGTGAACTACATCAGGACAAATTTCAGGATAGAACATATTTCAAGGCCACTTGACTTGATGCTCTTCGAAGTCAAAAAAGCAAAGGTCTTTTGCAAGTGCCAGCTTAGTATCTATAGGTTTTGGGTTGGGTTTTTGTTTTGTTTTGGTTTTGGGGTTTTTTGCTTTTTTTTCTTGGCTTTTTTCTTTTGCTTTTTGTTTTGTTTTGGTTTTTAACAGGAGTTACTATTCCAAAGACAGTCTTATCTAAAAATCCGCTTTTCTTATCTTAATAATAGTGTTGTCCTTTTACCCCCTCTATTTGGCTTAAGGTATAGCAAAGATCTATATTAGTTTAATGCCTTCTCATTCAATTAAAACTGTTCGATATTTGTGCAGTACAGTGCAGTCAGTAGCATATCTAAGGAAAAGCTCTTTTGGATGGTACAAATGTGTGATATTGAGCTGTACAGTTTAATATATTCTTTTGAAGGGGGATCTGTGCTTTTTAGGACACAACCACTAGCTTTTATTTTAACCACTGAGGCAAACTGAGTTCATTAGTGAGCATAATAGGATTAGACATGAAAAAATGGACCCAAACTTTCTAATCTCATTTGAAAGGAGCCTCTCCAAAAGCAGACAAATGCTTTTTTTTTTGTTGCCTTTTTGAAGCACCATTTCGTTGAACCTGACTCAGATTGATAGAATAAGTAAAAAGACGAGTCACATTCTGCAGACTGACATTATGTCTGGCTAAGGCAGTAAGAAGCACTTGCCTACAATAAAAGGAAATGTATTCTACTTCCTATTAGGTTTCCCCTCTGCTTCTTATTAAGTTCAGGTAGGCGTAGTTCCTTGATATAAAAATATGTATCCAACATTGACTTTCTCCTTTGGTCGAGGACACTAACTAAACGAAATCATCTTCAGTGTTGGTAGTTGCTTATTATCTTTCAAACACGTAAGTATAGGAGGTTCCTTTTGAATGAAATGGTATGGTGCCACAGCACAGCTAACCTTGCCCAGGTGTCTGCCTGCATGCAAAACTCTTGCTGCTTTCCTACTTGAAGTGTGCTTATCTCTTCTCCTTCTCTGCAGTTAGGGGTCTATTGTTACACTCTCATCTGGGAGCTTGCGAATGACATTTGGGTGTGATCGACTTCTAATGGAAGATTACAACCCTGTGGATCAAAGTGAATCATACATTGGAAAGGGGCTCTTAAGAATTTTAAAGGTTTAACATAAAGAAGATAATTATGCAGTCTGATTTAGAATTGTTTCTGTTCGTGTCACTTATGCTTTTATGAGCCAAGCTGGTACTGCAACTGCACGTGCCAGGAGTGCCTTTGCTTAAGAAAGGTAATTGTAGCTTACACAAAAGTCTTTCAAGGTTTCACTTACACAGAAGTTTGGTACATAGGAAGAAAACCTTTGCTACCTAAAGATTTTCTCTGTCAGTATTGTGCAAGGCTTCTAAGAGTTTCCTTAGGTGTTCACATAATGAACATTCACTGATACTGCTGTGAGATTTGGAGTTCTTTTTTGTTTTCCACCTTGATTAATAAATTGCTTCCTTCAGACCAAGAACTGAGAATTCAAAAGTTCAACAGTACAAGCATTATAGAGTTCTCTACCATTTGAAGAATGTCAAGAGTGGAACACAAATAGCTGGCTTCAACTTCAGGTTATCCTGCATGATTCACAGATGAGATTAAAATATTGCTCTGCATTTGAGAATTGTCTCTGAAAAATTACTTTACAAGGGAAGCTAAGGATTCTAAAATAATTCTGCATTTATCTGTTAGCAAGGTGATTTGTAATGGTTTCTAAATAGTAGAGAGTAGCTGCAGCCTTGTCTAACACTGACCTTACTACTTCACATGACTGATTTTGTAAGGATCTACATGTAGGTGTTTAGATGTTTCACTGCTTCCGTCTGACATAAACTAATGATGTAGACCAGCTAAACACAGTGACATGATTAAACAGTGGTGTTAATTAGTGGCTTCTGTGAGAGACTTGATCCCTCTTTTTAGCAGCATTTGTTATGCTTGTGCAGAAGTTAAAAGGACAAAAGTGGATGTTTTCTTTATAGCATCTGTTAATAGCATTAAAAGTTCAGAAAAAAAACATTTAAACTCTCTGGTAAAATGCATAAGGTCTGTCTTCATGCACCGTGGTTGTGCAAAACCAGTATCTGTGTGTGAAAGGAAAAGGCAATTTTCTTCAGGCAGTAATCATCTGTACTATTACTTAGATGTCATGTATTGATGATCCTATTTCAATCAAACATATCTCATTCAGAGAGCTTTTGATGGGAGGAATTTTTGGAAGGGTTTAGGAAGGTTAAATCTGTGAGACATGGCTTCCATCTGGAATGCATTAGCTACAAAGATTTATTAGCCAGAGTGCCTCTGCATAATGTTCCATGGAAAGCAAAGCCCTGCATCTAATTTCCAGCATGATGTCTATATGAGGAGTGATTTCTGAAATATCATAGGTGACAATCAGGTTTGTTATAAAAATAGTAAATGCACAGGATTTTCATGGCGGCTATTTTAAATCCCTCATGAGGGCTGCTGAGCAGGTAGTTGATTTGTTGACAAATGATAAAATTCTAGGAATAGCAACATGCGTGACATTTTTAAACAGGATGGAGTCTTTAAGTAGTAAGAGTCACATCAGGAAAATTATCAACATTTAGTGGTTGCTTAACTCTGTGAAGGATGGCATTAAGAAATAATAGAGGCAATATTTAACTTTCTGTTTGCGTGTTTTCTGGTTAAATCTGTTTCAAGAAGTGCTGCTTCTGATCAGCAAGCAGGAGGGAAAGAGCCTTATAGATTCTAATAAATTTACAAAACTGATTCCCTTGAACTCTAATCCATCATTTGTCTGGTAGCAATTAAAATTACTAACGTAAGGACAGTACTGATCTCAGTTTCACAGTGAGCCAAAAGGGGAAAAGGGGGAAAAAGTAGGTTTTTTTTAAGTTTGAAACTACAGAAAATAATTCAGTGGTGTGCCTGCTAGAGAACATTTCTACACAGAATTAACAGGCTAGGGTGACTGGACTTCAATAATTTATGAGAGAAAGGTGCCTAAGAATCTTTGAAAATCTGCCCCATGTAAACAGGACAGTGAAATACTAAGTATTAACTGGTACCTTCATGAGAATCCTATTTCTGAAAGACTAGGAGACAGCAACTTCTTTTCTGTGAATTCAGTTGCAATATATTAGTTGTGGAGTTTCCAATACTATCCAAGATTCCCAATAAAAATAATTTCAAATATATAATTCATGCATTATAATCTACTCCATTCTTGTCTTCTCCTTGTCCTATGACTCATGGCTAGTTCTAGGCCCGTAGAATGAAGACCGGTACAAGACTATCTATAAAGGGCATTTTAAAAGTGTATTGTGGATAAAGGAAAAATAAAACCTGACACTTTCTAAAGGAGTATAAATGTATAATTAGAACTGTGAGCAAGAAACTGGTTATCTGTATTCACAGCTCTACTTCAGAAAAAAAACTTCTGTGAACCTGGGTGAATCTTTAAGATTTCTGTGTTATGCTCTTTCCATTTGTGAAGCTGAGTGGATGCTGTTAGCAGCCTTTGTGCAGGAATCTTGCTTCGATTGTGTAATGATAATTAAATTTTTATAAAAGAAGAAAAAGAAGTTACAGATAGATTGCTTTCCATACTAGTTGAAAAATCCATTGCTGATATATACCAGCTATTCCCTCTTATAGAATGTCTTGTTGCTGAGCTGGAGTATCAAAGTGAATATCTTTTTCAGATTATTTCTAGTTCAAATTTTCTCCCATGTGTATGTGTGTACGTATTTCTGTACACAAGTATATGTCAAAACATCTGAAAGTATGATGATTTTAATCTTTTCTTCATGGAATCTAGTATCTGAAAAGTACTGATTACCTAGTTCAGACGTTTTATAAAATTTTTAACCTCATGGCTTCAGAAGTCTGAAACTATTTGTGCTTCCTGGAACATGCTAGTTAAAAGATATCCCAGAAATCTGCTAGTTGCATCCAACAGCACCACTTGTTGACTCATTAGTAGGTGTTAAAAACACAAAGCTATCAAAATGCGAAGGACAACAATAACTATCCAGCATTGCCATCTGTGACTTTTGAGGCTATATCAAGGTCTACACTTTTTAAATTGCAAAATTATTTGGCAAATGGTTGCGGTTTTAAGAAAAAAAAAAAATCAATACCACTTCAGTCTTCTTAGGAAGTTTGGTGGGTTCAGCAAAGGGTGTTCTATCCATTTTTTTTCCACTCTGGAGTGAGGAAGGTAAGAAGACTTAAGAAGACCTTCCACTGTATCAAGAGCATCAAAAGAATGATTCACAGCAGAGAAGAGCACTTTTCTCTGCCTCTTTCCCCTATTCTGTTTCACATTCAGCTGGGATGTGAGGTTCAGGGTAACTGTTTGCTTCTTAGAACTCCTCCCTCTCCCTATTTAGAGTCTTCCTATGCAACAGGATTGGAGAAATATTGATGTTTCTGCTTCTAACTGACCCTGCAAGTAAGACGGTATTGAGCTACATTTCTGCTTTAGTAACTTTGACTCTTACACTTTATTGTTTCGGGGTGAGTAATAATTTTATTTCTAAGAAGTTACTTCTAAATACCCGAGCTTATTACTTCCTGCTGTGCAGTCCCTGAGGGAGCAAATAACAAAGAAGGACAAATGTGAGAGATCATAGTCATTGCAAAGGCATGGAGTCTTTAGTGAATAGACCTATTCAAGACAGAGAGTTGCATATTTAGGCAAGAAATAAAGCTGAATTATGTCATCAGGAATGAGTTGCTCATCATAATCAATTCTCATACCTTGTGTGGATACGGAAGTTGCAAGGCAAATCTGAAAGAGAGAAACTGGGCAGGTTTAAGAAAGATAAGCTTCCCCACATTGCTTCAGAAAGATTTTGTCCTAATCGGATGAGAAGAACAAATGGGTTGAGTCCTCTGAGTTAAAATCAAGAACAATAAGTTTATATTGCATACAGTAAAATGCTTGAAGGCAAACAAGAGTAGGTAAGTAGTCACTGGCCATTAGACACTTCTTTAAAAGGTATTCTTTGTGTAGGTTTCATTCACCTGTTTACTGTGGTAACGACGTGGGAATGGATATCTTTGGAACAAGTGGCAGATGTACATACAGCTAATACTGTCTTTTCAGTTACTTATCCTGTTCTCATTATTTCCTTTCTAAAATAAGCTCTTGTTGAAGCAAGTGCTGAAAGAACTCATCCTCATTGTGTTGATGTGGTTGCGTTTCTCCTGGACTATAGGAGGCAGCAGGCAGGAAGGAGAAACATTGTCATGTTTATAAAACTTTCATGGGAGAGATTTTCATCTGTGAAGATTGTGTAGCCATTCAGTCCTTCTTCCCCATCCAATTCGCATTGCATCTGCCACCACTGCTACTTCTAGTTTTCAGTGTTGTCATTCCTGCACAGCAGAAGATATAGCAAGGAGCTGACTCTCCATAATTTGTCAGCAGGTTTTAGCTGTTGAGTCTTTAGGCATCTCTGTTGCAAATGTAGCTACTTCTTTTGACTCCAGAATCCCCAAGAGAAGGTGGCACTGCATCTTGCAATTATTGCTCTCCTCTTATGATCAAAGGTCAAACTCAGGTGCAGGTCTTCAGTATGGAGGGAGTCTATAGCAGAAACCTACACCAAGTTACACACCGTGAGCCTTGTCAAAAATGGAAGCTGCTGTAAAGGCAAAGCTCATGTAATTTATCTATGGTATATGGCAAATTTCTTTTACAGCGAGTGTTTTTAAAAGTCAAAATGTGTACTGGTATTTCTAGGCATCCTGTGTGCTACAGACTAGCTTTCACTTGGTTTACACCTTCAGCTGAATTTAGATTTAGAATCAGAATCTGATTTAACTGTTTACAGCACTAATCCTCGTTGAAAGTCACTCTGGTAGGAATGGTATATGCCGCTAGATTGTTGTCTCACCTTAAAAATACTACAGTTGCAGGTTTTGGAGCAACCAGGTTTTACTGTATTACAAAATCTGTCAATTGCAAAACCTATTGTTGTTTCCTCAAATACCAGAATTTTCAGTTCATGGTGGCATGTGGTGTGGAGCTAAAGGACAAATTTGGCTCTTTGTACCTGTTTACTCGTTCAAAGTACTGACTAGTATATATAGCAGAGCACAGAAAATGTCCTTTGTAAGTTAGAACAGTGATTGTGTTAATATAAGCAAACCTAAAGCATGTGTTGAATGCTTATCAGGTATTAGAATCAATAAGTAGTCTTTAGATTTAAAATTAATGATTTTCTGTGTTCTCCAAAAGTCAAAATCTCTCAAAGTTGTCTTTGTTGCTTCTGATTTCTCCCAAGAGAGTAAGCAGGGTGTGATAAATCATCATACCCACAAAATAAACAAAGTGTCTGACAAAAAAGGCTTGAATTAGACTTAAAGGAGGAAATCCCTGCCTTAAACATCTTCAATATTTCAAAATCGTGGTTGTGGAAATGTAAGATTAAATGATGATCTGGTGCAGCTCTAACCTAACACTATTGCAGAGACGTTAAAAAGTGCTTTAACACCATCTTGACATGGGAATGAGGTCATTTTGTTGGATTAAGTCATCTGACAGTGTCCCTGCTATTTACTTGATGAGTCTTTTACAGGTTTACTTGATAATGCCAAGTGATGTAGAAAATTTAAATACATAAAACATCAGTAGAATAGCTGACTAAGAGCCTTTACACAATCTTTTATGAAAAATACCAGAACATGTTATATTTAGGAAAGGTTTAAAAATTGAATTAACAAATAAATAAGCACATAAAAATATATACATAAAGGAAACATGAGAGAAACCTAGTATATAAAAATGAAACGTGAAGGACAGGCTGATTAAATGAATTTGATTTTATGTAAACTGTTTAAATAAACTTAGAAAAATAAAATAAAATTTGAAATGTGAAAGTTGAGATATAAACTCATAAAATACGTGTTATAAACTAGCTGCAGTAGTATTGTTTTCCTCAAACATCCTTTGTTCAGGTAGCAATTCAAGTGCAAGTGAGGTGATCTCTGGATTATATTGCAACCTAATGTGGGTGTAAAAATTATTACTGATAAAAAGTGTACACCATTCTACCACATGCAGTACAGTATTAGCTATTTTTAATGTAGTGATTTGTCCCTGTTCATGTTGCAGCAGAATTTTTATTTTTTTGTCTTGCTGTCAGATTTGTAACAAATTTGGAAATTTTTGTCCCATGACTTTTTGAGTGTGTCAGACTTCTAGTGTTATCATATAGTTGTGTAAAAGCTGTCTCTGACAAGAAATATGCAATACACTAAAACATCATTTGCAAATGGAATACAATGCAACCTTTCAGAAAATTCACCCAGTAAGGCCTCTTTGGAACAAAACAGATGTCTGCCAGTAAGTAGTAAAATTGTGAAGCTATGACCTGTGCCTACTAAGAATAACTGAATAGTGAATTAGCTGTGAGATGGGTACACTTTTATTTTAGGAATTTATTGTCATATTCCATTAGGAAAAGAGAAATATGAAACTAAAATGTATCATCAAGTATCTGTAGAGACAAAAGAGAAAATGCACCTGTGTGATGTATGAGGTGAGCTATAAGGGTAGAAGATGAGGCAATGAACTGCCTCTTTCCTATCTGAAATAAACGTGTCCAGCACTGAGATAGCAAACTGCTACAGGAATCATAAAGAATGTTTGGACTAAGAGAATTTCTTTTTTTTTTTTTTTTTTTTTTTTTTTTTTTTTGAGGCAGTAGTAGCCCTTTTAAGCCACAGAGCACAAGGTGTTATGCTAAATAAAGCCCTTGGAATGTTTGGATGAACTTTTGCCTTCTCTTAAAGAAAATTTGACATGTTGACACTCCTTCTAAAATTTTGATCTATGATAATCCACGTAAATCCCACCTAGCCAGTTAGTTGGTGTGTGATTTTCTCTCAAGTGTAGTACCTGATCACCCTTTCCTTTCAAGTGCTGGTGACCTCTGAGCAGGTCAGTTCACACCTTGCTAGTCTCATCTTGGCATAACTCCAAGAGATGAATAGGTCAGACTTCTGTTAGTGAGCCAAAAAGGGAAGTTCAGTCTGAATGCTTAACAAGAGAATAGAACATTCTGCAGTAAATGTTATTTTGACGCATAGCAGAAAGTGCCAGAACTTAGTTAGGGAACTTCCTAGGTAATAAATTTCATCCAAGTTGATCTCATGCACCAGTAGTTATTGTGGTATCTTTACCAACCCCTGTGAGCTCTTAGCAAGTATCTTAACTCATCTCAGAGGTTTGCAAGGTTCTGTTTTGCAGTGGCAACATGCAAATAATGGATGGGAGCTCCTGGAGTATGCTCTTGAGCTCATAAGATTAAAACCACACATGAGTATCCCTAGAAGGCCTGACAGTAATTTGGTCTCTCCTACTTGCTTTATCTAAATCTCAGGCTTTAGCTTCGTGTGGGAACCTCTATTACTCTTTTAGAATATGCCATAAGCACACAAATTTTGAGCAGGTTCATTAAGGGCTGTCTTTCTGGGTTTACACTAGAACAGTGCCCAGTGATGTTAACATACTGCATAGAGAACCAACACTGTAATTTATTTATTATAATGATAACTTGAGGATATATCAATGTTTGGGTTTTTTTTATTTCACTGATGGCAGCAATAAAACTCCTCGTAAGAATTAAGGCTCATTAGGAAAGAATTCATGGTACTCAATGGGCTTAGAACTCAGTGGTACAAATAACTGTTTAATATCCAAGCCAAGCCAAAATGCTATTTGATTATTCAAAGGGGATTTTTGAAGAGATCCATTAATTGATGTCAGATTCAAAACCAGTTCTATGGTTTTGAAAGAGAATGTAAAATGTTGGTTTTTTCACATTCATACATTTCTTAGAGTCTGTTTGCATTATGTGTCTTGAAAATTAGGAGACACTACATGAAGGAACATTCACAAGATGAGCGAAGTCTGAAGCATCACAAGTTAGTGTTTGAGACAGATTTTGCTTCTCAACAAAAGGTATTTCTGAGGAAGAAATACATTACATATAGAAAACATTAGCTGATAAACTGCCACTGAGGAACAAACAATGCTAAGGAAATAATTCCAAGAGCAATGAAGCTAATGAAGCCTAATATATTTATGGCCTACTCCCATGTACAGTCTGGAGACTCTAGTGTCTAAAACCCATGGTTGAGTTTTGCTTTTTAAGATTTTCCTGCAGAATTGAGATCATTCCCCTGTACACAGGCACTTAACTTCATTAAGCTTTTTGGAGCTTAATATCTTCGAGACATCTACTTTTTTCTCAAATGTTGTTTAACCAGGTCAGTAGTGTAATGGTAACAACAAAGTGTTATGGTAAGGCAGCTATATAGACACATAAGAGTACCCACTGTTACTGACAAGTAACTTGTCTTTCCAAGAAAAAATTGTATTCTCCTCAATCTGAGAATTTCAAAGTGACTTTTATTAATACCTTATTGGGTTTTCTTCATATTCTTTTTGAGTTGTGTTCTCAATGTATTTTTTTCTCTAACTGTTGTGTAGCTGGATGGTTGCAATAAAGGGGCAGAAAGTGTTGTGAACAGAAAGGCTCCAAAAAGACCAGGAACTTTTTGATGCCTCTCTTCACTGTTTTTAGGAAGTGAAATGTTGTTGAATATATATGCAATGATTTGGTGAGTTGGAAGGAGTAGTGGTGCTGTGTTTCATACCAAAAAGTTGTTGGTGCTTTAACTAAACTACTAATGAGTTCTTTAAAAGCATATACTTTAAATAGATTTAGACCAGAAAATAAGGGAAGAAGAGTAGTGTTGTCATACTAAGATTGACCATGAAACATGAAGTTTGCATGTTACATATTATTTTTGACACATTAAAATACATTCAGTCTATTCTCATTGCAATTCACTTTATGGCAATTCACTGAGTAGCAGAATATATATAATTTATCATGCTATTCTTCATGCCCTTAAATTGTAATATCCTTCCCTCAATGACTGCTTGTCAATTTGTCTGATCCAGAGTTGGGTTCATAAATTAACTCGGCCAATTAAGTGGAGAGTTATGATTAGAAGAGAAAACAAATAAATATTAGTCTACTACCCCGAGCTTCTTCCTCATAAGATGCTAGGTCCCCTTATACTTCAGAGTTGCATACAGTGTCTTTCATCAATTAATCCTTCATCCTCACTGTCCATAGATTATCTAATCAATGTGGTATTTTATGGCAAAAAATGAGGTATTTTTGTGTGATGTCATCTATGTGAACATTGTCACATAAGCACTGTAGCCCAAAGCCCAGCTGTACTTTGATATTGCCCAGTTATCTCTCCTCTCCTTTCTGTTAATTCCTTTGTACTTGCACAAAGCAATTAAGTGCTTTTCCCCCGTTAAGCAATGGGAAGTGTTCTTAGTCCCTTTCTGCTGTTACGCTTTGTCTATTTGTTTATGTGGAATATGCAACCTATTTAGGGCAATCTTGTCTCAAGATTACATAAATAGGGCAGACATAAAAACAGCCTGGATACTACTACTCTTGGAAGTTAGCCTGCCAATAATAAATGTTTTTTTCTCATTTTCTGTTCTTAGACCAGTACATCATATGTTTGGGCTGGAAGTTGCGTCTTATGTTGTTTCTTTATCAATACATTTCCAGAAGACTTTTTCTTTAGTTGAATATTTATTCTCTCAGCCCTTTCTTTGTCCTTTTATTGCACACAGCACCACAGGCCAATAAACAGTATCAATTATAGATGCAAGGTTATTGCTGGAGAGCCTGGGTATTGATCTCACATAAGTTAGAAATGGCTGAAGGAATGAACTTATTTGTTGGCAGGTATCCATATCATGAAGCAATCACCATAAATAGCTTCCGCCTGGCCTTTTCTTGACTCATATTACGAATATTAGGGAGCTGAAAAATCAGAATGAAGCAATATTGCATGCAGAGTTGGAATACATTAGGTAGCCAACCTGTGAGGAAAAACATGCTATTTCTGTATGAAAATTGAAGGCACTAGCACCTGGGGCAGCTAGTTTGGTCCTTTGAAAAGGAAGATCTTAAGTAACACAGTTCTTTGAAAGTAGAATATATGACATCATTAGTGTAATCATCTTTCTTACAGTTTCACAATCAACAGTTAAAGTATTTGCTTGTAGAGATGATGAGTATCAAGGAACATATGACAAGATTTCTATTTCTTATATTTTCTTTAATAAAACAGGGGAAAACTGCTTTTGCCATAGATTGTCCAATTTTTTTATTGATTTTTTTGGTCTCAAAAAATACCCAGAACTGAATCCAAATACTAAATTGTCTCAAGCTTGATGTTACTCTGAGACTAGTTTTAATGAGGGATTGTAACTGAGCCAACCTCAGCTGCTCTGTTGCAGCTCGGGCAAGTAGAAAAACCCTGATGATTGATCTATGTGGGTGAGTTGGCATCAGTTTGCGAGCCCTCTGGATAGAGCCAGAACATCCAGCAAGAAGAATTAAAAAGGAAAAGGGAAAAGAAATGTTTATCACCCATTTACTAACATTTTATGGCAGTGTTATGGTAAACTGAGAGATGAATGCCTACATTCATGTATTTTGCACTGTTCTGAGGAACTAATAACATTAAATCAGACTTAGTACTTCGCACCAAATGTTCAGTAAAATAGGGAATGATGTGAATATTTGTTGATGCTATATGCTGTGGTTACAGCATCAAAAGCAGGGCTCGAGTGACATAAAATGCTGCAAGATAGAGGTCAGAATTATGCTAATATCATGATAATATAAAAATATTAAGTCACCAAATGACAGGATTACAACCCAACTATCTTCAGTCCCTAGAAACCCTTCAGCTAAGCTCATGGTAAATAAAACAGCTGGTCCTACGCAGGAGTCTGATTACAAATTTAAGCATTTGTATTATTAGAACTGCACAAAGCATTCACCTACAGAGACTGGGGTTAAAATCTGATTTAGGTTACTGGGGAATATTAGTGTAGTTGTCCCAGCCTGGTAGACACTTCATTATATAGTAAAATCTCCTCTCAGTCCTGAAACCAGTCGATATGGTTAACGTGTGCCTTTTAGAAAAGGCTAGGGCTGGTATACCAGAGAGATATAGAGGATTAAAGTAAATAGACAGAACTGTATGAAAAAACATACTCATTACTTTAATCACCAGCATGTGCATCTCTTTGCCAGTTTCTCCCCAAAAGTGAGTATTTAGTGTGCTAGTAATTTGGATAGAGAAGGATGAACAGGTGGAGTGTGGCTGTGCATTTGAAGAAAAGGGCATGACTGAAGTATATTACAAAGTTAAACCATGGAATGGAGGTCTCAGTTCATGATATTCATCAGTTTCATACTATCACACTTCACTATTTTTTTTAATTTTCAGATAGCTAGTATAAGTCAGTATTTGGTGCATTTTTTGTGTTTCTGTGCAGGTGCAAACATGGGGGTTTATTACATTGCTGGAGTCAGTGGAGAAAAGCTCTTTTTCAGTAACTGCTTTGTTTCTGTTATTGATCTTTCTTTACTATTAATTTAATTTATTATAATTGCATAAAATAGTGCATGTTGCAGGAATTTAATGACACTATAGATCTATCCAAATACTATGGAGATAATAATGTCTTTGCATGTCAATGTTATATTTTTTTTCTCTTATTTCGTTCCTTTCCCTCTTATTGGGTTCTTCAGCAGCCATTGTAAATTCCTGAAGACATAAAATACAAAGAGTTTAGCCACAGTAGAGGCCTAACACATCAGTAAATGTCACTGAAGTGTCAGCTCTTTGCATCATAACTGCAGTTCATTTCTCAACATTGACAGTGATGCTTATACTGGCTGAGGATTGGAATGGGCGTATTTCCAGATCTTAATTACATCAGGCATAGGGATGAGGAACAGTCTTTTTCCTCGTGGGGAAGGGAGAGTAGAGCTAAATTTGGCCATCTAGAGCCCTATGCATCCCCATTTATCTGGAGATAATAGGATTAAGTTAAGCTATGGGACTTCCTTAGCTAGAACTGCCTTGCTGCCTTCAGCAGGGGTCTAATAAGGATAGATCTAATTGGGTAAATGGTGAATAAGAATTTTAAAAGTACACCGTATAAGTAGTATGCTTGTGAATAAATTATGACAAACTGGATTCCAGCCAATCCCTCCAGAGGTGGTAAAAATATATGAATACATGTGGAAGCACAGGATGAAATTTGTATCTTTCTCCTTTCTAACTTTTGCCACCTTGTCTCAAATCTCACTTCTAAAGTATCTTTTAAACTTTAAGGAGAAGATGGGGAAGGAAAATTAAAGAATTTGTATGGTATTAAGCAGAAGCTTTGTCCCTGCCATTTGCTTCCCTTACCTTTGTTTCCTGATGAAGGTCCTGGGTTTAAATTTTGGAGCTAGTGGTTGAACTGTCAGATTGCTCCATCCACATGCATGTTATTACTTACCTGCAAAAAGGTTTGCATATACTAATGCATCTCTTATAAATCTAAGCCTGTATTAAAAGTTGCAGCAACCTATCTGACTGTAAAAAAAAAGAGCAGCATAGAAATCATAGAAATCCACAGAAGCCAATATAGTTAAGTGGGGGACAGCAACACAGAGATTACTATGAGCAATAAACTGAAGACTTCTAAAGAAATGTAAGTTCTCTTTAGGAGAGAACTGGGATATCTGTGAGTCTAAGCAGGAGCAAGTTAAAAGGATAATTAGAAGAGCTAAAAGAAATACCTAATATTGCATTGTGGAATATATCAGCAAACAATAAAGGATTCTTCAAATATGTTTGCAGAAGACAGAAAGTAAAAGAGAAAATTAGTTCACCACAAATGAGTGTTGGGAATTAGAGGCAAGGTGATATAGAAATGGTTTTGTTTTGCATTTGTTTTTACAGGCTCTTCTCAGGGATTTTAGAGTATGAATTCTATACCATGCAGGGGTATCACAGCATTCCTGTAGTTAGTGGAAAGGAAATTATCTAATGAAGTACATACAGCTGTTTTTCTCAAGCAGAAATAAAGGTACACAGATTGAAGTCTACAAGAATAAACAAACTGGTCATAGATTTTTTTGAGGAATATCTCTATATATACATGATCTTTTTTTAAGGAATGAGGTAAACAGTACCTACCTGCTAAGGGATTAAATCAATTATGCATTAGGTATCTTCATTTCAGGTCTGGGGTTACTTTCCTGGCCAGGAAGTGTTTCTGTATGCCCATGCTTTTGAGGGACATGCCTAGCCCTACCAAAATTCTCAAGCCTTTGGAGATATTTCTGTCAGACCATATAGGAGCTGGCAAAATTATTGTAGATTGTACTTGGATTTGACAGGAAGTCAGATTTAAGGAAAGAGTTAGGGGAGAGAATAAATTTTTTTATGTGCATTAGCTTGGTTGCTTTTACATTAGGCTTTTCCAAAAGTGTGATGAGTGGTTTGCTTAGAAATGTTCACAAAATAATAATAAGTACAAAAAGGAATATATAAAAATTAATACAGTTTATCACCTAGAAAGCCTTCATCCTTTGGGATTAAATCCTGATCCCATTGAAATCAGTAGGAGTTCTGCTGAACTGGAGCCACATTCACATCCCTAGTCACTTGCCTTTTTTTTTTTTCTTTTGACATCAGTGAAATCTGAGTGTTGAACATCTAGTATTTTTAGAAAGAACTGTCTCAGAAAACTTAACATAAGTGTTAGAAGATCCCTTATTACCTTTTTTCTAGATAGAGTAACACAATAATTTCAGGATAGTTATGTAGAAACTCACTTGATTACTAGTATAGCAACTGCCAGAACAAGAAATATAATAAATATAGTTGAATTCAGTGAGTTTATTGTATTAGAATTCTTGTCAACTGATTTGTACCTTCATTCATCAGGTCTGAAATAATCCCAGACTCTTCAGCAATTCTATCCCTAAACAATGTAACAAAACACAGTGACAAGAAATCCTGTCTCTTCATTGTGAATCCCTGTATAACAGAATCACATTCACCCTTTCACCAGCTTTTCATTATCTCTTTGGATTAGCCTCGGACTCAAAATTATCAAAAAGACATTTCCTTGGGATGAATGGAGTTCCTGAGATGTAAACCCTGTGAAGGACATATGAGTCACTGGGGAAATTCTTGTATTTCATTGAGATATAGTTGAAATATCATTTACCCAATTTAAAGTGATCTAAATTTATGCAAGCATCAGAGACTGAATTCAGAAATGACTCAAACATTCCATTCATAATGCTTCATTGGAATTTTTAACTAATTTTTCCTTCTCTTAAATTTCTGCTGAAGTTATAGAGTAATTGAAAAATTAAAAACTTAGAATTTCATCCAACTTCACAGTTGTCATTTCCACTCCATCTCAGTCTCCTCCACCTAAAAAACCCAGACAGCTCTTGAGCAGAAAGCTTAGATTTCAAATGTATAAATGTAATTAAAATTGAAACTATTTTTTAATTATTTTATCAAATTCTGAGATTTCTCAGAGAAGTTGTTTTGGTTTTTTTAATAACTCCTTCCCATCACAGGAAAGACCTTGTCTCCATGAAGAGTTTCCCAAATAGTGAAAAATTCAATAATAGCATCAAAAACTGAGACAAGTCCTGAATATTTCAGTCACTTCAGTAATACCCAGAAAAAGCTGGAACTTGTATTCAGAAGTGTGTGTGTGGTATGATACACAGTTTACATCTGCTATTACTGCCAGTATTGTTATAACTGGGGCACTGAGAATTGTGAACATGCATTTAGTGCTAGGTGCTGCATGAGTATGGACTAAGAAATGGCTCTGCCCTAGAAATAACCCAAAAAACCAGCTGACACCACTGTATCTTATGTAATGTCAATTTTACGGCTCTCAGTGGTGTGTCAGGGGGCTGAGGAGGCCACTTGACTTCCTAGTAAAGCCTTGCCCACATTCATTTCTGAAACCAGCTTCTGTCTAGGATTCTGTGTCTTGGGCCATCGTTCCCACCTTGTCCCAGAATCTCAGTGAGCCAACCGATAAATGTGCCAGGAAGCTAATAAACACCCCTGTCACCCAAGCTGTCAACATTCTTGTAATGAATTGGGAAATGTTTTTGCAGTTTTACCTCAGAGCACTTGTGGTACTTGGTGCCTGTTACCTACAGGGTTGAATATACACAAGCAAAGAGAATAACTGCCTGAAAGGTTTAATGATACTTGTGAAGCAGTCAACCATTATTTCCCTCTGTCATATTCTACTACCTGAAAGACTCAGGTTAATATAATGATTGAGTGTTTCCCCTTTATGCCATATGCAGTAGTGATATTGCTCTGTATATCACATGTAATATTATGTAGCAGTTGTAAAGTGCTTTGCGTGTGCACTCTGCTTTATGACCATTAACTAATTAATCACAATGGCTCAGTGAGGTAAAAAACAAGATGCTATCACCCATTATTATCCCATGGTTATGCTGCCATGCTTCCTTTGTGAATTTATCTATTTACTTTGTAATGCCGTATCTGGAGGTTCAGTAAAAACAATTGAAAATAATGAAAAAGAAGAAAAAAGAAAAATTCCGGGTTTCAGAATCACATGACTTTTTTTTTTTCTTTTTTATCTTTTTTTCTTTTTTCCTTTTTTTCCTTTTTTACTGGCAGTGAGCTAATATGATTAGAGAGTACAATGAGCTCTAAAACTAAGAATATAAAATGAACTTTGCCCATTCTACTTAATAGGTGAGATTTTCCAAGAGGCAGACTGTTTGCAGCTTGGGTTAAAAAAAAAAGGCTAAGTATAAATGCATCATATATAGTGTCACACCTCATTTTCTCATTTTGAAAAATTACAGATTTGTTTGCAGGAAATTGTACTAGAATCAGAATCTTAAAACAAATATAGTATATGCAAATTGTTTCTTATAAATGCAAAGATTTAAATACTGTTAAAGGTTACAGGAGATAATAGGTCTGTGCTGGGGAAGAGTTTTCTGAAAAATGTCAGTATTCATGGAGGTGCCCGTATCCGTGCAGAGAGTGAACAGCTGACAGAGAGTGAACCTGCATCAGTGTTTTACCTCAGATCAGGGGTGCAATTCTGAAGTGGTGCTCCATGTAGCGTGTTGCACATCACATCATGGAGAAGTCCTGGTGTACTTGAACTAGATTCCTTCTGGATTAAAAAAAACACACAAGTTCCTGGTGTGCCACTTAATTCAACCCACCCAATGGCTATTATTCAGTCCACAGCACCAGTCAAGATGAGGTGTGAAGTAAAGCCCTCTGAAATGCTGAGAGTGGAAATACAAGGTCCTCAGCACCACCTGTTTCATTCTACAGGCCACTCAAATTCAGCTGCACTATCTGGAAATAAATACTTGCTAGGACCTTCAAGATGTGACTGTAAGGAGCATTCAGTTCACTGTGATTCTTCCATGACAATTTTCAGAACTCACAAAGGAAGTTTGATGTTAAAACCCATAGATGATTAATAGCATTTAGGTTTTTAACCTTACCTGCCTTCATCTTACACATTCAACATACTAGAACTGAAAACACACCTTATGTTTGTCAGCTTGATTTTCAGAGAAATAAACTCCTAATATAGCGCAGCTTGTTTAATTTTAACTATCCATGTAATGTTGTCCATTTATTTACAACTGGCATATATCTGCTATGTAAATTCAGCTTTGATACAGGTTATGTTTAGCATCAAGAAAATCTTTTTGGGATTTGGTTGGCTTTTTCTCATGTGTGATCCCTTTAAAATAGGTAGGCTGGACTTGATATAATTTTTTCCGATTGAACACAAATAATCTGTTCAATATTTCTATAAGTTTTTGGTTGTTTCATTTTACAGGACTATTGTTCCACAACATCAAAGCTAGCTTATATCAGATAGCAACTCCTTAAACAGGCTCTGCAGAGTAAGAAGATAAATCCACACTGCCTAACAGTGAGGGCTGTGGCGGTTGGTGGTCGATGACTGTGCTTTTGAAGCAACTTTACAGGGGGAAAATTGTGACAAACAGAAAATCCAGCCCAAATTTTGCATATTAATAGTGTTTACACTGCTTCAAATTGAGAAAATGAAGTGTTTCATTGGGGATTGTTGCAAATTGCATTGTCATTGTTGGGGTGTATTCCACAGCAACAGTAACATTAACAGTTGATTATGTCATGATTTTTTACTTTCCCTTTTGGCGGGGTTTGAGTTAAAAATCATATTTTGCTTTGGGATCTAGCAGATAAGAAAATACTACAAGCCTAGAAAAGTAACCCCAAGAAGGTTTTATAAATTGGCTAGGTTTAGAATAGGGGGTGGATGATTAGATTCCAGTGTTTCCTGCTGTGTGGTACATGCTTGTTTTGCAATACGATTTGGAGTCAGAGATTCAAACAGAATGGGCAAATCCTATTCAGTCTCTCAGCATTGTTGATCTGGTTTTTATTGATTTTTCATCTGTGCAAATCCAGTACTCTCCATATATTTTAGAAAACCTTATAGTTGAACGTTGCAGAATAGTAGTTATAATTACAAGTACATTCAGTTCATCAGAACTTCACAGTTTTATAGGAGGATGCAGCATTGTTCTATTTTTACTGTATTCATGCAGTCCAATCGGTGAAGAAAAAAGTTCTCTTTCCATAAACCAAAGAGAATAATAAGACATTATAGATTTTATGTTCACCCTTTGCTAAAGACAGTGATTTACCCTGTGTACCTTTGTTTCCACATCTAGGAAAAAACCCACTCCATTAAAAGTCGAAGGCCTTTAATCAAGTTTTTATAGTATCTTTGTTTAGTAGTATTCAATAATAATAGGATTTTGGACATTTTACTTCTGGGGGAATTTTGTAAGTATGTTTGTAGTCTTGAAATCAACTTTGGGGGGGAGGAGGGTGGAAAGAAGACTTTTTTCTGCCTATTAGCTTTCTCTCTGTTATTTTTTCTCCTAAGTCTGTTGGGTAGTATGCAGTGACATTCTAAGTGGGATGTATTTCCTCGTATCAGTGCCTTGTTAATGCTGTTCATTAATCTAGAACCATGAATTTGTTCAGAGGTGGTTAGATACTCCCTGTTTTCACAGGGTTTGAGGGAAGGGTGACAGCTTACTTTACAGCATCAGAAACCAGATCTCATTGCATTGTCATGTCATTTTTAATGCTGATAAAATAGCAGAGGCTGCACGTGAACTCAAAGCCTATAAATGGTACAGCACCACAATACAAAAATAAGTCATTCCATCAACTTCTAGTAAACTGAAGCTTAGATTGTTTTAAATAGGATTATTATCGATTTACTACATGAAAAGCCTTTGAATTTTGTTATACAGTGGGTCACGTTAAAGTTATGGGAACTCCTTTTTGTGTTTATCTGCTAATTTTTTTTATATTCAGTTTTTAGGTACTGCTTTATATTATTATTGTATCAGTAATGCCTTGAGGTCCCTATGAAGATCAGTATCCCACAGTGCCCATTTAAAGCTCTGATCCATCAACCAGGCAGCTAACATGTGCTAATATGTCCATCTTCCTGGTCCATACCAGGTTTTAGTATTAAACTTCCTTTGCTTTAAGATCCTGACATAATTTTAAAGAGGACTGATCACCACAGATTGATTATTTTATTCACTGCATTGGAATTTGAAGGTCATTTTTAATATTTAAAAATGCTAGTGACGTTACATTTTATCAAAAAATTTGCATACACCAGTGAGATTTTTTTGCAAAACATAGTTTTCAAGATCTAATTTTTCCAGTATATAATTTTCAGTATATAAATCTGTCCAATTTTAAAATTTTGTTTATTGTTGGAAATTCAAATACAGACACCCCATTCTTTCTAAAAGCATTTAAATTCTTTTCATGTCATTAGCACTTCTACCTCAACTACATTGAGAACACTGACAGATAAATACTTGTCATTCTGTTTTCTGGCAGACTTAGGCATTACTTTTTATGGTTGACTGGAATTACTGCAATGTAAAACTGCCAGTGAGAGCTGCTGTGACTGGACAGAGCAGCAGTCAGAGCTCCCACAGGCCATAACAGTAATCTTGTCAGGTTTTTAGATATAGAAGGGCCTACTAAAATTATAGATCTGACTGCCAGTACTCTTTAAACTGCAGATCAGACAAAATGTTAAACAGTAATTATTAAAATATTCAAGCATTTTTAAAGTGTCATTATCAACCATAGTGTTGCAGACTGAGAGGGTGATACAGGGCTATAGATATTCAAGGAAAGTAATCAAGACAATTCTATTGTATTTGGTGGTGCCACACTTATTTGTCCTTCCTCCCAGGCTGTTGGTCTATTGGCAAAATCTCTCCACCTCCTACAGTAAATACATTGTCTTAGCTGCTTCTGTGCTTTATATATTTTTTGAGTGGAAAATACTAACTGCATTTTAAACAATACACTAGGGAAAATTAAGCATCTAAAATATCAGAAAGGTTTCTTTTAAAAGGAATGCAATTTAAATTTTACGGAAACTAGCTCATATTCAAATGGGTATCCTATTCAAATGAGTTAGAATTTTTTGATAGTATTATGTACATCTATAATAAAAGCAATGTGAAAATAGCATTCAGAGAATTTCACAATAGGGGTTATAATTGTGCTCACTTAGGGACCTGTTCTGCCATTGATACATGTGCATAGCTGCTGTTAACAGTAGTGGGAGTAACACATGCTTTCGGATGGCAGAATGGATTCTTACTCTGAGCACTACCATATTACTGTGCCTACTGTGATAATAGCAATATCGTATTGCCATGATAATAGATGCATCACTGGAGCTAAATTAAGATGCTCAGAACCAGAACTATGTAAGGAGTAGTAGGAGCAACACCTGAATAGTTGTGACTTGAGACTGTGCTTATACAGGGCAAGAACAAGTATAATGAGTTGGAATATTTGGGCAGAAGACTAGCAAGCTAAAGGGCCCACTATGCATTTTTTGAAGTTGGTGGCTAAGTAGTATATGATAAACCCAGTTCTGGTTCTCTATGCAAAGATCACTGTGTCTGCTTGCCTTTCTCTGAAGCATGGTTGACACTGGAAGGAACATGATAGATTTGTCTCTTGTGCTGTTGCTGTTGCTAACATGGACAGGGGCTCACATTCGACATCCCGACTCTGGCCCATCCACATGCAGGATAAGGTGTACCTTTGGCCTTTCCTGTATCTCAGTGGAGCACACCAGGCAGGGTTCAGGTTGCTGCCCTCTTTTCATTCTGGAGGGATGCCCTCTTACAGCACAGAGCCCCACATGCATGCCCTGAGCAGCTCTCCTGGGATTTCATAGCAGTGCTACAGAGGATTTTACAGCTCCAAGTGTGCATATCCCTTTGGGAAATATCACTAGTGGGTGAGGGTCTTGAATTCCTTCTAGTTTATTTATCCTTAGAAATATAACAGTTGAATAAATGAAAAAAACCTTCAAAATAACAAAGCAGCCTTTATGCACTTAACCTACTCTGATGCTTAACATTTTCATCCAAGTTTAGATATCCCCACTGATATTAAATACCTATATATCTAGGGATGGGTTTCATTCTGTTTTCCTGCAGTGCAGTGTGTTCCTTGAGCTCATGAACTAAGATTTTTATCTGCTCAAGTTGGTTCTTTGTTTCAGTTTTGCCTACCTGAAGCCCTTTTTCCCTATGTAAATGAATTGTCTGCCTTCCTGTGGACTTACAGAGGGCTCCTGCAGGAGCATGTAGGAGCCAGCATAATATCAGATATGCAAAAGGTTATATAATATACATTACAATATAACTTGAAGCCAAAAGATTCTTCATGAACTTGCTATACCCGATGTATAAAATTGTCAGTACAAGAATGCCTGTGATCTGTTTCACATTTTAACATGCACAAGTTGCCACAAAATCAAACCTGAGATTTATGTATCTGTGACTGCCATGGGTAAAACAGCATTACTAATACAATCTGTATTAGTGTCAGACTTGTATAAAAATCCTTAATTCTTTGAATATACCTGTTGAGAATAGGTTTTCTTGGTGCCCTCTTTAGATTCTTAACGTGCTCTTATTTACCACAGCATGTTTGGTTTTGGAAATACATTTGAATGCTGTATACAGTCTGGAAGCATATTTAAAGCTGTTGTTTTCGATTTTTCTTTTAATTCCTTGATACCACTGCTAATATAAGAGACATGGATTGAAGAGAGGATCTTCTTTTCCTAGGCAATGTGTTATTGATGAGCTGGCATTTGCCCTGTGGCTCTCCCTCAGGATTGCTTACATCTATTACTCACACACATCGATTGGTTAATTTGATAATTCTATCACCAATCAGCTTGTGTCTGACCTTTTGCCATGGCAATGATGGCAGAGTCTTCATTTTTACATCGCAGACCTGCTAGATTGACCTTTCTGAGGAGAATGTCAAGACATCCCTTGATCTTAACCTGTCACTAAATTTGTTAGAATTACACTGTCCCTTAACCTTGATCTATTGTATTTGTAACATTCAAGATATGTAGTTGGTGTGGAAATATTCTTAAATAAATAATATTAGCTGAAGAATAACTCTTTCATAATTAAAAAAATTAGCTTCCTGTTCAGAAAGTGTATATTTTAGAAAGTCTCTATGTCTATTTTCCTTCCACACATCTTGAGTTGTTCTCCCTGTGCAGTAGGCCAGCACTAAAGTACCTTCCCTTTCAGTGAAGAGTAGGGGAAAGGAGAGGAATTTTTCGTCACCATCTCTTGGCGACTGGTGAGCTCTACAGTTTGTTTGGCTACCCTGTTAAGTCAGTGTTCTGCCACAGAGCATTTGAGGGAGCCCAAAGAAAATTCTTCAGACAAGGTGCAGACAAGCATTGACTGCTTTTGCTATCCCCTGATTAAGTTCTTGCCATCTCCAGATGTGTTATGCAAATTCTCAGGTGTCTCTACAGATCAAGCAAAATTACACAAACTTTTCTTACCTGCACCAAGAAAACACTGTGCTGTTCTGTCAGTGTACCAGATATGTTTTTCAAGAAGAAAACATAGAGACACGGACACAGATTTCCCAGGGAAGCTATTGATACCCCCTCCTGGAAGTGTTCAAGGTCAGATTGGATGGGATTTGAGCAACCTGGTCTAGTGGAATCTGTCCCTGCCTATGGCAGGGGAGTTGAAACTAGATGTTGTTTAACCATTCTGTGTTTCTATATTTAGTATGTGCCTTTTAATAAATTTACATGTTGTGTGGCTTCTAAGTGCACTTTTGGTAATCTCAACTTTGTAGTATGTTAACTTTATCACAGAGGATAAAAGTTGCAATTTCTTTAAGATGTTTACAACACCTTTTGGCCTTTGAGCATCAAGTCCTTGCTTCCCCTTCTGCCAAAATTGTCCTGTTTTCCCTTAATGAGCAATTCAAGGGCACCAGTTTGTGACTCTGGATGTGTTAATTTAGTGTTCAGATCAGCTGAAAGGAGACCAGAAAGAAATATGTCATGTTTTTTCTCCTTATGTTTTCTGAAATTATATGCATGTATGTAATTTAGTTATGTATAAGGGAGATAGTTTGGGCCATTCTGTGGTTAAAGGTTCTTTATATAAAAAGCAGTTGATAACAGGGGGTGTAACTACTGAGGGTTTTCATGAGGGTGGCTAACACTGAGGAAATCTGATTTCAGTGAAATTTTGTAAAATTTATAATATTTTCAGAAGATAGAGACTCTCACACTAAACTTCAGCCTGAAGCAAATTTGAATAGGCAAGTTAGAGGGTCTGCTAGAAAATGAGATCTTCCACTTGGAAACTGAAATCATCTCTGTATATAGTTTTTAACTGAGGTTGCATCTCGTATTTTATTTATTTCAAGAAACAAATCTCAGATGACTTTGTGGAATGAAAGCAATGATTTTGCCTGAGCAATAGCTGTTACATCATTATGTTTAGCCAAAATACTATCTGTGGTTTAATACAAGTGATCAGCATTCATACTAAGCTACAGTCCAGCTTCTGGTGGTCACGGGGTCCCAACCGAATAGATTGTTTCACTCCAGTTAGTACACAGCCATCATGATGTGAAAAAACAAGTGGGGAATTGGTTTACCATAGGTTTTATGGTATACTGGGCTGGAGTCTTTACAATGTAGGATTCCAGTTAGCAGGACAGGTAATGTTTGCTAGAGCAGTTCCACTTTTAGGTAGTGACTGCATATGTTTTGCATGCTGAAGGCCTAAAAGATGACATGAAGATCATACATCTTTGAGTGTTCTTTTTTGGTGCAGGGGAGTACTTTAAATTAGTCAGTGTAACACTTAGAGTAGTGCAAGAATTTTTTTTTCTGTGTGGTATGGTATTCACATGTCACATGCCACTCATCTGTTGCATTATCTTGTTGTACCTGCCTTTGTGTTATCAGCTTAGTTTTTGAGTTAATTTGAATTTTGCAACTGATGCTGTTTAGAGATGTGAAACATGATTCAACCAGGCACCAATCCTACCTTCTTTGCACAGCCCTTCAAATGCTACTCACTTCTGACCCCCAGAACTTCTAGTCCAACACTTCTAGTGTTTTTCCTCTAGGAGAAAGCTGAGATGTCTTAGAAGTTAGTGCAGAGAGGTTTTGTAGCTAGAGCAGATTTTGCTAAAAGTGAGGATGAAACCACTGAACTAATTTCATTCATAATCTAAACAAAATTCCAGTGTAAGTCTGCAGAAGTGAAAGGTCACTGCATTAGTCCCACCTCCCACCTATACTCTGTGTTCACAGAAGATTAAACTAAAATTAAATCTCAATTTCATATGGACCAGAACATGCCTTCTGCTAATTAGGACCAAAATAGGAAGGCTGAACCAAGAATAAGAAAATTTGTATTTAAAAATTGTTAAGATTAAACAGTTGTCTCTCTCTTTGGTTTATAGTAATGGAAACTATCTTCACTGGATTCAGAGTCTAATCTTGGTTGGGCTTGTGAGAAAATGTGGGTAAAAAATATTGTTTTAAATGTGCGCAGTGGGAGAGTGCTGACAGTAACAACTTTGAAATTGTAAATTACAAGATTGTGTGTAGCTAGATAAGACAGAAGAGAGCATAGATGCTGCAAGAGAGAGTCACTGGTGCACTGAACACAAGCTGCAGTTGAGGTAATCATGGAAAACTACTGCCCTGCTGGTTGAAAAATGGCATTTAATGCTCAGAGCCACAGGCTGAAACCATTATTCATGACTGGTGTTCGCTTTTTGATCCCAAAGAGTAATAGATTTCGCTATAAACTGAGGACTGTAGTTCATATAATTCTAATTTTTCACCCATTAGAAAACTGACAGAGAAAAAGTTTTCTTTCTTCTCACCTCTTATAAACCTATGTGCTTCCCTGCTGTAAGATCAGGTTCCTGACTATTGCCCTTCTTCCTTGGTTGCCCCCATCCCTCCTGCCCCCAGCATAGTAGCCAGGACGTTCATTGTTTCCTCATCTCCTCTCTGAAACAGGATTTCATCAATCATGGTGGTAGTAGTCTGCTCTTGTAATCAAGGCTGAGATCTATCAAGTGTTGTGGCAGCAGCAGTTCCTTCCAAACTCCAGAGCAGCTCACATTTCTGTGCCTTTTCTGAGGTTCATGCTCTTGTAGCGATGGCTTAGAGACTGAAAACATCTTCAGCTCTTTCTTGCAGGGCATTTGCAATTCCCATTGAAACATGGTCACAGCAGCCATTGTATGAGAAATCATTCAGGCTCCATATAGTGCCATGATGTCTTATTGATCCATGAGAGCTATTGAAAAAAGGATGTAAGGAAGGAGGGAAAGAGGAGAAATTGTCAGCGACATATGTGCATATGAAAAGAGCAAAGCAGGAAGGTGTAAACAGGATTTGCAGCACTCAGAATCTTACTGTGCTGGCAAGCTGTATTCAGAAGTGCAAATGAAATGCAGGTGGCTACAGCAAACCCTGTATGTGGGCATAAACGCACTGTAGAATGTTTTAAGGGGTCTGAGACTGCTGCTTGGACTACTACTTTAAAGGCTGCTTAAAAAACAAGTGGCTGTGTACTCTTGTACACAACTGAATTACATAAAATGAACAAGCTCTTAGATTTTTATTCCTTTTTTAATATTTTTTTTCTTCCTTTTCAAACTACAAGGACATTTCCTTAGAAAATGCTGGAGGAAAGCCCACTGATAACTCAGAAGGTAAAATAACATATGAGTTATTAAAAGGTCTTTTCACAGAAGTGGGATTAATTTCCATATCCCTCAGGAATCCCTGCACATGCTGTTATCACACAAATGGCGTTTTGGTGGTTGGGTTAAAAATTAGTTAATAAAATTAAAGTTAAAAATGCTTGGGCTTTGGTTCAGGAGAGCTAGCCAACACACTTTAAAAGAGTAAAGTCCCCAACAAAGTCATACCAAAATCTGCAGTCTGTTTTTCATCTGAAGATATTATTAAATACATTTTTGTGCTGAACATCAATAGCTGAAAATGCATCAAAATAAATTCTGATTCAGTCTTGACCTCGCGTGGTGGTCTGAACCTGAATTGTTCACATTTAAATAGCCAAGAAAAAAGCACAGGAGAAAATTACATTTTCTGTGAAAATATCTTACCATAGTGAGGTATTCATTCATTGTTAATTACAGATGAGGGGTGTGAAAGACTCCTGTAATTCTAACTATATTCTGTCAATGACAGTACTGAACTTTGTTTAAATCCTTTTTTCTGTGTGTGTCTTTCATGTAGTTTTGAGACTGGGCTTAGCTATCCATGCATTCTACAGCACATGGAATATGCTGTGCTATATATGAAATAATCTTTTTTCTTTGGGTGTTATTTTTACTTGTGTAGCTTATTATTAATTCTCCTAAAAGCAAGAAATACCACCAGCTCCTTGAAAAGGAGGTAACTGGTACATCTTTCTGAAGCATTGGAGCCTTTAAAGACTCCATTAGGCCCTATGTTATTTCTTGGGACACAACTCTACTATAATAGCAGAACAGTTTACTCAAAATTGTAGGACTGAGGTACACAAGCCGATATTTTCAAACATTGTGTCAGCTGGGATGTGAGAGAGCATCAACCCATTTGTTCTCTGTGATTTGTTTTCCCCCAGTGGCCCTAGTAGATAAATACTCGTGCAGCAGCAAACAGAGAAAGATGTTGAGATTGCTATCTTTCATGAGGATTAAAATGACAGTGGGTTGAGAGAAGGCAAATAAAGCTTGAGGATTTGGTGTCTGTTCTTTTGCAGTTGATGAGACACACAAACTTCCTTAATATTTTTGGTCCTTTGATGGTATAAAGTGTCTTTGGGCCCTCCCATTTTCTTCTGTTGCTCCATTGGAGTTCTATTTCTTTAGACATTCTTTTAGACAATCTGCTCATAAGCAATCCTGTTTGGTCTTATTATATTGATAAAACCTTTCCCTTGTGAACACTAACTCAGACACTAGAAAAAGAAAGTAATAACACGTGCATCTGACAAAATGCTACAGTATATAATTAAGTTGCATCCCATTTGTATGTAGTATTCACATCTGCAGACTTTTTCTTGTTTCCACTGCCCAAGCTGAACATGATCTTTTCAGATGGATGACACAAAAATATTACTAAAGGCTGTGCTGGGTTATCACAGGAGCATCTTTCTTACCAGTACCTCTGTTGGATCTTAGTACAGAAAAACCAGCAGCAAGCAGAAAATGTGATTTCAAGAGAATTTCAAATTAGCACTTCCAGTACTAGCACTTGTTACCCCTGACGTACTCTGCTCTGGCAGCCCATAAGTACCGCCCGACTGCTACTAAACCTGAGGACTTCCATCTATAACCTATTTGGGTTTTTGGCACGAAAATTTCCCTTGAATTTCCCTAGTTGGTTTCTCCCTTTCTGAAACTCTTTCCATCTATTAACAGCCTTCAGATACCCCCTCTTCCACATTCTTACAGTCATCATCTTTCCCATATCCATTTGATTGATTTCCCTTAGAGAGCAATCACCAATAAGACAGAACTGCAAAACTGTATTCTAATTTTTCCTAGCTGTATCCCAGCTCTACCATTGAGTTAAAGAGTTTATGGTTATGTACAAATTATTGGCAAATATATACATTGTTTAATATTCAGGTTTAGCATCAAATATAATTTTCAGTTTCTCAGTGAAAATGTTCCTCATGTTCCAATCACAGCATATGAGAACTTCCCAGCTGTGGGCCCAGGCATCTGCACTTTCTCCCTGCAGGGTGGCTCCACTGTTTATCCTGGTTGAATTGAAGCTGCCAGAAGAATATCAGGCTGGCAGCTACATAGAGTTCAGAATAACCTAAAGACAGACAGCACTTAGAGCTATAGTTGCCACTAATACAGATGAAACTACAGTGTCTTCTACTATAGGACCAGCATCATGCTTCGGCAGTTTCGGCAGACTCATTCTTCATGTTTCTAGTGTAGTTTTGCCCTAAGGGACCCTGTCAAGTCACCTGGCCTTTCTTGGGTGTCCTGTAAACTTCTTTTGTTCTGAATGAAAGGACTGTGTGTCAACAAAATGAGTCAAAAGGACAGAAGAAAACTTAGTGTCTCTAAAAGATCCAAAAGAGTTACATTTGAGGCCAGTGGCAACCTCAAAAATCATCTTCAGGTTACATTGGAAGCAAACACTGTTTATGAAATATTAGAAAAAAAATTCTTGAATTACACTAAGCATCCTGCCCTGCCCTTTTTCCCATATACCTTTCTCCTTTCATGAGTAAGTTACAACAAATGTTTCTTCCCACAGGGTAGAAAAATGAGGCTGAAATGATTTTCTATTGCAGCACTTGGTTTATCATGGAAAATTTTACTGGCGTTTCCATTAAGCCTTCTGGCCTATAATACAAACAGTATTGTTATTAGCTCTGCTGTAAAAGGGAGATTTTTATGCTCAGCTTTGCCATCTGTTTTAAACTGCATGGCAACACCAGGCAAGAAAATCCTGCCAAACTATGTTAACATTTGCAACAAGCTTGCTTCATTAAATAACCTAGTTGGCCTTATTTGCTAAATAAAATAAGTTCTGTTTTTACGATTGTGAGATATTAGAGGAGTTCTGATGTGTCTGCTTGTAAGAAAATACTAAAGGCCAGGGCCTGAATTTCTTTGCCTGATAGCTATGAGTCAAATAGTGACCAAGCACCCTCCTCCTGATCATGAGAGATAGAAAGGAGTTAGAATGGGACTGTGTAAGTCCTGATGAGCTGGAGAATGTTTAATTTCAGAGTACAATAAATCAAAAAAATGTTAAACCCTGGAATTTACACTCAGGCTTTTTTGTTCTCCTGGGAAGTACAAATAATTTTGAAATAAGCTTACTGTTCCAAGGAGGTCAGGACAAGAGCAAGCCTATTGAATGGGAATTTTGTTTATGATCTAATTCTTTCAGTCTCAGAGGATCTCCCTGGAATGTGATAGTGTACATATCAGTATTGTAGGAGAAAAGTGAAAAACACCAACCTAGCTATGATGTAAGTTCCACAGTACTCCTGAAGCCCCAAGATGAAATAGGAAGATATATGAAAGTCTGAAAAAACAAAATGGACTGAGCTTCCTTCAGAAGAGGCTCTGTTTATTGGTTTGATTACTGTTGTGTTTGAAAGTTGAAATTAAATATACTTCCTATTCTAGGCATGAAATCCTAATGAAGTCAGCAACACAACTGTTGCTATGGCCATTGAATCAGGATTTCAACTCAGATGTTTACTTGAACTTTCAAAAATATAAATCTCAACCCATCTTTTCCATCCCTTATTCCCAGCATGTCTGTTGGTCTTTTTTCTTATCCTAGCTGGCCTGATCTAGGACAGCTTGGACTTGGGAGTAACTTCACAATTAATTTTCTTGTGTTTAGTAGGTGAGTAGATACCTCTTCCTTGTAGTAGTCAGGATTAAGGAGGTAGGGCTTCTGTTTCTGCCAGCTTCACTTCTTACGGGTTGGGATGGTTTTTTGGTTGCTTGTTTTTTGTCTTTTTAATTAAATAAATATAATAATATCCTTTGAAAACTAAAAAGATAATTTTCTTTTGAAAATGCTGTGCACCTTTTTAAATTCCATATACTCTGTATTTTAAGCTCATGACCAGTAAGTGCTGTGTGTGTTGTGGTTGTCTCTTTGCTTCGACTGGGAGGTGCTTCACTCAGTATGGAGTACTTTGTGCTGTTGATGAAATCACCGAAGTGTGTAAAAAGTGGAGTAGACCCAAACTGTTGGCCCTCTCAGCTTTTCCAAAGTATTTTTTTAAGCTGAGAGCAGAGATTTTTATATGTAATTTCTGGCTACAGAAGATCCAAGGATATTAAAGGAAATGTGATGATTAAAGTAGTTATTTTCCTGGCATAGTAGTAGGTGTATGAATAAAAATATTTATACTTACTGATAGAGACAGAGATACCTCTTGTCTGTTCATATCTGCCTACAGAAATGACAGTGTTGCTGACCTGAGAATACTTCAGATTGTGTTGTGAATCCAGGCATTGGGATTCAGTGACTGCTTTCCACAGAATGTAATCATAGGTTTGTTCAGCCCACTGCTTTATTCTAGGAAAGCCCCAGGAACCAAATTATTTGTGTTGTTAATAACGTAATATGCTCTTATTAGTTTGATCACTTTTGCTTCTTTCAACAGGTTTGATTGGATTCAGTCTCTGGCCATTTAAAAACTGCCATATAATCAATAGGGAAGCTGAAGTACTGAATGAGATTGATGAGAAAAGTTCCTTCATAAAAAATATTGGTAATGCTCTCTTGCAGGCACTTTATATGCAACTGTGTTCTATGAACTCTATATTACGTCTCTTGTTGGCCACAGAGGAACATGTTTGTAGAAACATTCTTCAGTAGTTTCCAACCTTGTGTAATTTACCTGCCATAGTGAACAGGAAATGAAAATTGTAGATTAAGTTCGACACAGAAATTGTCTTTTCTGCTCAGTAGAGGTTGCCCAAGTGTGTGAAAATGCTACCTTTACAGTCATGTTTATGCAAAGCAGGTAAATTGAAATTGGGCAGTTTACATTATAGAAAGTCAAATCGTGTTCTCTTTACAAAGTTGGACATGCAGAGAGTTCACACTGCCCTTGCTATTGCCATCAGATGCTTTTTCAAAGTCATGCTGAGATGATTAAATTACAAATAACTTTTAAAAGTTTTGTAATAAACTTTAATGCAAGCTAGAGTAGCTCTGTTCAACAGAATGAATGGTGATACTAGCAGATCCATGGAAGAGAGTTGACTCTTTTGGCTGAATTTATAATATACGAATGAGTGGGCTGTAAATGGACTACTAATTCTCTGAATGGTCTGTCTTGCTTGAGTAAACTGGCTGAGACCTGTAGATGGACATCAGCAAATTCCCAGCATTTGTCAAAACACCAGTTAATGCTCATGACCTTGGCCTTGCTTTTTCCTTGATGATTACATAGCATTCTGTGACTCTGCACTGTGCTTAGAGTAGTGTGTTTCTACAGTGTTTTATTTACAGAAATCTAAGATTGGGATGGAATTTTTCTAAATAACATAATGTTATTTAACCTTGCCCAGTGGGTACTGAAATGGCACAGCAAAGGAAAAGCCAGAAGAAGTCATTGCCTTCTCTCAGCTGACTAAGCCCTGAAAAGTGAGGGAAAATAAGTGGAAACTGGAAGCTAAGTGATGGAAAGCTTTAAAATATCAAAGTGGTTTAGATATAGTCAGCTAATATTAAGTTGCCATAAAAAATGATGGTGAATATTACTATGGTATCTTCTGCCAGTTGTCAACATATGAAAGGCATATTTTGGATCCTCAGGTGCCCTAATGTGAAAATCTGTATTTCTGTGCTGATAGAACAAAATGTGTGTGTAAGAAGGAAAGAAAAAGGTCTAGAAAAAAGTGTATGTCTGGAATTGATTGAATGCATGCTTCAGGGAACAGTCTGGATAAATTGTTTAAGAACGGTTCATTCTATTAAAATAGTAATGATAAGAGACTGACTTCAAATCTGAATAGGTCACAAGTAAAATTAGTTTGGTGGTCATAGCTAATCCCTTTGGATATTTATCCACATTACAGTCTCCCTGTACAATTTGTTTCAACTCAGAATTACTGTTTGACTCCAGTCAGTAGAGCCTTAGGAGTGAAATTATAGGTTGTTTCATCTCAGGGCTGAGTTTAAGAGAGAGACTGATGGTGAGAACTTTCATACAATACATTTCTCCTTTTGTTGTTTCCATAGCAAGACAGTATTACAAAAAAAGTCATGTTCACACGTTCTAAATTCCCTTTCATTTAAAATAAATAATTTTTCCAAGATTTGGAGTAACTTAAGTAGCGTTACTTCTAAGTAGCCATTGTGCAAGTTAGATCTTCTCAGGAAGTAGGGTGCCATGTGCCCTATACTCTCCTGAAGTTTTCCTGGTTTGCTTTTTTTAACATTAAGCCATTTTCTTTGGCCAGCTGTAGTAGCCTTTTCCCTTGTGCTTTGCCTATGGTCTGTTTCTCCTGATGGCACTCCCCTGATGGCATCCTGATTGCATCACCCCGTGGAATCTGTGAACTGAAATACCATGTAACCACGTATGCACTTTTTCATAATCTGCTCCAGCAATCATACATGGAAGTTTAACTGGCTTTGAAATTCAGGTGATGTAGGTAATTCAGAAGCTAAGACCACCAGAGTGGTGCATTGTGCATAAAAATCACCCAGTGTCCTACTCTTGGCTCATGAAACTTTCTTGCCATGGGGCAGAGGTGCAGTGTTAGGCCCCTCTCACCACCCTGACCAAACAACCCCAAACTGGCTGCAGTGGCAGAGAGGTGACGAGTGATGCCAGCCTGCTGTGTGCTGCTGCTGCTGCAGCTCTCCATCTTCCTGGCCAGCTTGGCCAACAGGTAAATGGCACAGCATTTGGCAACCTCCTGTGCTCCTTTGCTGGCATCTCCTCTGCTACTCATTCCAGCACAGTAGATATAGCAGAGGTATGTGACATTATATTCCTAAACTCTTTAATATCTGATGAAATTGATTTCTAACAGAAAGCACAAATGCATTTGGGAGACCAGAAGTCAATTTCGTGTTTTGTCAGTGTCTTTATTTTGTGCAATCTAAAGAAGAGTTTTAGATTTTATGTTTCATTTTCTTTATTCTGTAAGGTTTCTGCTGAGACAGGAAAGCCATGATTCTTTCTGTGATTTGCTGGTGGAAAACTATGAAAGTAATATTTCTGTTTGTTTTTTTAAATCTTGGAAAATTTTTGTTGACTGCTATGGCATTTATGAGGTAGAAAACAAAAAAGAATATTTTCAGCTCTATTCCTTGTTAAAATTGTTAACTGTATAATGCTGTTCTAATAAAAAAAGAAAAATACACAAATAATAATAAATTCACATTATCACTTTCTATTAGTTTTCACTAATAGAAAGGCTCACTACAGCCTTTCCCTCCAAAATGTTGCAAGGATAATTGTGTAGCATTTGTAGAGTAAATAAAGTGCAGGTATTGATGCAAGCAATAAGTGAAAGAAAAAGAATTTTAAAAGAATGTTTTCATGCAGGATGTTTGCTGTGTGGTCTCTTTGTCATTCAATAAACAAATATCTGAATGCAGGCAAGTAGTTATTTATCCTTGAAAATATATGCAATGATAATTGGATGCTAATGTGGTAAAGTTTCCCATCATTTGTTTAACCCCTGGTGGTACCACTTGTCTAGGGGAGGCTTTTGGAGTTTGGATCTGGTTTTGTTATATTGAGGTGACTGTTTTTGATACCCTGGATGCCCATATTTAGTTTTTCCTGTTTCTGGATGCATGTGGCTTTCCAGGCTTATATTTTATTAGAGGTTTTAGGTCTTAGTTATTCAGTGTCAGCATTTATTTGTTTCTGGTGAGTTCAGATAGTGGTTTTCAAGGTGCTTTTCCATTCTTGAGACATCTGTGGGGTACTTAACCTACATTAGACCTAAGGGGTCTGAGGGCTCTTCAACAAACAAAGAATTTCTAGATACTTCCCTTCAGAATGTGTCAAGGGCAATACAGACAAAAGACTGATGTCTCCTTTAACAGCTTGATAAGTATCTCAGGATATTCTGCAAGAATCTGTACTGTTTCTGCAGTGTACTGTATTCCCATTCAGCATAATATGGCTCAATATGTGTACTATATATGACAATGGTGAAGACTTATCTTTGCCCTGAGGGCTAAGTGCTGTAACACCTCTCAAGTGATAGGCTTGATAGAAGTGATGATTCAGAGGCAATGATCTGCAAAAAGTCACGTTAAATATGTGTGAGAATTAAAAATATGAGTCTGTGTTTATCTTGATTTTTATTTTACAAGATTCAAAGCCCTGTTTATTTCCAGCATCAAAATCCCTTGTAAGGTAAACTAAATCATTCTTGTATTGACCATTTTTTCATGTCGTTCTATTGAGGCATCTTCCCAACTGAGTTCCTTATTGAATTGTATTTCTATGAGGGTATTGTAGGTTAGCAGCACAGTTTTATGGTACACAAAAGAGGTGTCTTCTGAATTTCCAATGCCTTTCATATTGTTCCCTATAGAAGCAGCAGCTCTGAAATACTGAATAAATCACAACAGAAACAGTTGGCTCTTGACTTGCTGCTATTTTTCTTCAAGTTTACATTTCCTAAAATAGTCTGTCCTGCCTAACTTTCTTAGTGGATAAATTTATACTAAACGCATCCTTTCCAGAAATTTTAGACATTTGCACCCACGTAACAAAGAAAGCTTTTTTGCATAGATGGAAACAAAAAATATGATTCAGCTCTAAACCTGTACAAATACACAAACTGTGCTGCCTCTATACTCATAGTAAAGACTGCCCAAAATAAAAAATGCAGTATTGCGTGATAAATATAATATTTCTATAAAGTAATAACATTCAATAGTTTCTAAAGGAGGTTTTCAACAGAAATTAGTGTGGTGTTCTGTCAGTCATTGTTCAGCTATTCCTACAGTTTTTGATTAGTTTTTCTTGCAGGGTCCCTTATTTGCAATAGTGCAGGTGACTTCGTAATCTTTTGCTGCAGTCAGATAGGAGCATCCCCATTACTAAGAAGTTCTTTCTGAATGACTGTAGCCCCCCGTTAAGGTAATTACTTAGAACAGAGCACACATGTTTAACTGAATTTTGTTATTCTGAAATGTGTTGGGATGCAAAGTTGTTCAGCGTTTAGGCAAGTCATGTGCATCGTCTTCTGTACTACTTCACATTCTGCTTTTTTAACAAGAAATGTGACTCAATGGCAACTCAGTGATCCAAAGTGGTGACTCTGGTTTGAATTGTCCAAGGTTCCTCACACCAGTTCAATGACAGTGACATACCAGCATAATTATAGCATATTAGCAGGCCCCATCCTGCTCCTCCCAAGCGAGGTGAGTAGCAAACAGGTCAATTCACTTTCCTTACAGCCTACTGTGCAGGAGGGCTTGGAGGTGCATTTTTTGAGCTAAAGAATCTGTTTTCTTAGCATGTGTGTTAAACATAGTATTTAAGATTTATTTTTACTTCTCAATTTAGACTTTAGGAAGCATAGTTTGCTGTTTGATCGTAACTCAGCCTTTGAAACAAGGAGTCTAATAGAAGTGAATTGGGAGAATGCAGAACATTATGGACCAAAAGGAGATGAAGTGAGGAGAGAACAAGACATACAAATATATGAGGGGGAAAAAATAGAAAATGTGAATTATTGTTATTTGATCAGGTTTTGTATATTTTTGTGTACATGCATACACACACATTCACAGTTAGAAACCTACACATATCATAGCACTAATGCACCACCTCACTTTCTTACCTAAGGCTAGACCTATGAAATGGAGAATTTATTTCTTTGCTCATGACCTTTCATAACTATCAGGTATAAATGATTTTCTTTCACTTATGCCCAGGCTACATTTGAAGGTGCTGTAGGTCTCCAGCAAGAATTATCAGTAGAGAAACCTGCACTCTCTCTAAATAATTTATACACAATAAAGAAAACAAAATCTGTACAATCTTTTTTTTTTAATGTGATGACCTTGTTCTTCTTTTCAAACAACCTTTAGGTTGCACAGTCTTTGCTGCATTTCTTAATGAAAAGCAAGCATTCCTTTTAAGGATTTTTAGTTCCTTCTAAGTAAGGAGCTGCTAATGGTATAGTATTATTACAGTAATCCGTATAACAGTCTTGTCAGTACATTCACTCAGTTTTCCCAAGCTGCAACTGTAAAATAATGAAGGAAACCATTGGTGAATTAAACAGCTTGTTAGTCATGGAGGGTTGTTGGATTTAATTCTCCAGAGGTTTAAAGTGCAGCGTAGTGGCAATGAGATCAAGAAAAATCAAGTCACTGGATACTGAATATATATTAAAGCATTCCTGAAATGTAGTATAGGTAACAGCTTCATTTCACTGCCCTGGTATTTTAGTAACTTTCATGTCTGGGATTCTGGTCAGAATTTAGTTTAAATGAATTAAGAAAATTGTTCTGGACAGTTAGCTATAATGGATACTATAATATTGCACCAAGAAAAAAATAAGACACTGAGATAGTCCTCTGCTATTCAGTAAAGTTTCTTGTTACGAACTATATCTTACACCTTCCAGCTATAAAGCAAAGATAACATAATGAGCATTTGAATTCTGGGTCTAAACCATACTTTCAGTGTCCTTGAATCAAAGAGGGTGGAGAGAGTAAAGGCCAGACTAATTTTTTAAGTTCAAGGAGTAGTGCAAAATCACCTTCATTCAGAATTTTTATCAGGCTTTTAAGCTAACTTTATTTGTTACCCATCTTACCCATACTGTGTCTGCCCACACCTCTTCCAGTTTTGACTGTGCTCTACTATGACACTGCCATTTGAAGATGAAACTCTCACTGACCTCTCTCAGTCACTGGGAACTTCCCCCTTCTACCTGGCTCAGATTATAGAGATATTCTCATTATCTCTCAGTGAGTTTTTCTTAATACGCACTTTGGGGTCAGTAGGCATTAAAGAAGTTGCATAAAAATAATTCTGTGTATTCATAATTTTCATCGTGGTTGTTAATAGCTGATAAAAAATGTTCTTCTTTACTAGTAGTAGTATTTGTTCAAAAAGTGGTCATGTTGTGTATACTTTGTAAAGCAATTTGAAAAGATTCATAAAATGCTTCAAGACTGAGATACTCAGGCAGAGTCTTCCTTATCAGAAAAATGTGTAGAATTTCTGTGTTAACCATTTTTTTAATTAAAAAAAATGAAAATCAAAATGTGACAAAATGAAACATCATATTTCCTTAATATGAGAGAAGACAGGTTGATGTGTCTGTAAGTGGGATAATTGTGACAGATACAATTACCACAGTGTTCACTCTGAAGCTTCAAGGCAGCTCAGGAAACCAAAATATTCTCCTACTCCAGTAGAGGGTGGTAGGAAATCTCAACTCTGATGTACCTTGTCCTCAATGGTATCAGAGACATCTGGTTGTGTCTGAACAGAAAGTCAGGCAAGCTAATTGAGGACACTGCCAGATTATATGAATTTTTTCTTTCTTGTGATCACATTTCTCTGTCACTATATCCAAAGAACTTGTATCTGACTCAACAGTGCTGCCACCTCAGAATGCAAGTGAAATATCTGGAGTATATCCATCTTTAAAGACAGGTTTTCAAGCCCTGCCAAGCTCCGGATCTGTGTACAATAGTTATTTCCACTGGTGCAGACTCTGCATAAGACTGCTCATATTTTTCAATATTGAGTTACGGTGTTAAAATTGTAAGTAATTTTGCATGATCCACCTCACCTCTACCTTGTTTTTCGATTGGTTGAGGAAGTGATGAGTCCTGAGTCCTTTGCTGTCTTGGAAGAGTCTAAATGCAGTCTGCGTTGTGCCTTTCTGGGGTGAAGGGGAGGGTGTGTTGTAGTCTTTGGGCAGGCTGTAAAATTTTTCTTTGCATTTATGTAGATGAGGAATTGTTTCTCTTTCTTTGTAGCATCTGTGTAAGTCATATGGCCAAAGTCTTTCACTCTGGCTGTGGGAGAACAGGATGTGGCTGATTAACACAAATAATTCTTTTGCATCGTGAACAGATTAAAAAGTATGTCTAAAATACCACTCTCTCCTGATAAACCTGGTCCAGTTCAGTAACTTTTCTCACAGCTAATCTAGACTGCAATATTGAAGCAATCTTGATTAGAATTTTACATGAGTTCCAGCATTGGCACTGGTAATAATAGTAAAGAAAAAATGGAATCTCAGAGTTTTCCCTCTTCCATCTGAGTATTTAGGAAATTACTCTTTCCTCAACTTGTCTTTCTTTGTTCAGAGAGGTGTTCCTGGGGTGTCTGTATTTAGGTGATTGTTAAATATCAGTGTGACATGGGAAGAGATGATGCACACAGAGCATGTGGGGTGGAATCCAGAAACAATGGCCTCCTCCATCTGAGCGAGATAATATTGTCTGCTACTGTATGATACTATTAAGACTAATTTGACACATAAAACAGAGAAATAATTAGTTATGCAGATGTGCAAGTTTATTCTATACAGAAGAGGGCAGTAGAACTGGTAGCTGAAATTGAAATAAACACCATTTGTGCATTTAGCAAAATTGATCACTGTAATAACAGGATTGAAACATTACATTCACATAGCTGAGAATCTGAACAAATCTTCAGTATCTAAACAACTTCAAGCTTAAACATGACCTAGGGACCATAGAAGCTTTACTGCTGCTGAGGCTCCAGAAAAGCTGGAGATGACCCTAAGGCAGAACTGTGGCATATGCAGGCAGTATTTGGATCCCTCCCTCTCTGTTACAGCACTGCCCAGTGTAGATGGTATAATTAAGACATATAGAAATGACTCATTAATTTGTGACAGCTTCTTGTGTGTTAAGGAAATAGATGAGCTATATGGTGATGACAAATTAAGAGATAATTTTATTGTTTCAGTACCACTTCACCCAGTTGGGGAAAGTTCATGAAGAGCTTTGTCTGTTAAGGATATGTTGAAAGATACGGTGCTTCAGGTGATTATATCAGAGTCAGCTATAAGTATCTTCTGAAACAAATATGATGCTTTTTCTCCTTTAGAATATGGATACAGACAGAGTGTGCAGGGATGTATTAATTATTTTCATCTCAGAGCAGAGTAGTTTTCAGTTTTGCAAGGCAAAGTCTGTATCCAGATTTCTTTTGAACATGAGACGTTGTTATTTTATTCATGTTCTTTTAAAGTGGTTTGGGTTTTTTCCTAATTATTTGCCAACTCTTCCTGTAATATTGAATGAGTGTTCATTTTAAGTGTTAGAAGCTAGAATGGAAAGACAAAGGAGTAAATCCACTGTGATTTTTTTAGGAGAGATGTTTTGATAACAAACATCCTTTTCTAGTGTGTAAGTTGGACTGGAAACATCATAATGGTGGTATAAATAAATGGTGGTAAGAATTCACAAAGTAGTGCTGAAGGGTAACATACCTTCTTGGAATAATGGAGGAGTGGGGAAAGTAGATTCCGTTCGTGCTCAGAAGCTTCAAAACAGAGAATCAGAAGCTATCCACTGACCAATATTTGAGGAAAAGGTTTTATAAACCATACCTCATTATCTTCATGCTAGTTTTGCTGGCAATTCCATTTTGTCATGCAGTAAGGATCTTTTTCCCAGATAGAAGTGGCTTTTATTATGTTTTGCAAACTGTTAAAATTGCAAGCTTTCTTGTAACAGAAATGTGTTGTGATGCTGTGGTGCTAGAGTTTCACATGCTCCTGTGCACTTCTTTGGAGGCTTAACTCCTTTGGCCTTCAGTTTTATACCTGGTTCACTCAGAGTGCAAGCAGCCTGGTGATGCACACCTTATCTCAGTGTGCTGCTACAGTATAAGGTAGCTACAAGAAACTTGCCAACTTGTCTGCATACGCCGATATTAAGTCTTCCAATAAGTGAGGCAGACTGGATTACTGATTTTGAAATTGATGATGGATGAAGAAGCTATACAGGAATGACAGTGCTCTAAATTTGTAACTCTGAGGTTAGGTTTTTTTTCCTCTGTAATTTTATAGTAATGGGCATTTCTCAAAGACAGAGGGAAAAAAAAAAGATTAGATCTGGTGCCTGCGTGTTGAGGGAAGTGGAAAGGAAGAAATAACCACAGCTGAAGTTCAAATTAAGGTTTCAGAAGGTGCTAAACACGTTGGAATGAAAATAGAAAGCTTCTTCACCTCAAATTCCTCACCAAGGGCAGAAGGATGGTTTTATAATTGAGTGTGTCAACTCTCCAGTACTTGTCACTTTATCTGTCTGCAATATGCCATACACATTTATACTGATGTATAAGTAATAATAATAATTTTGTGCTTGAGGCAAAAGATACGGATTTAGACAATCCTTTCATACCCATCTTTGACACAGATTTCTTGCGTGGCCTGTGGACAAATCAAGTTTCTGTACCTCACTATCCGCTGCTGCAAAATGGAAATAATAGTTTTTCTTTCAGAGAGATGTTGAGAGACTACGTCAGTATTTGCAATTTGTTTTGAGTCTGAGCTAAAGATATCTCACCTGCATTTTCTCCCAAACCTTCCCAGGGCAAGACTTCCACTTCCAAAACTGCAAACTGCAGCAGGTGCTGACTCTTATTGAGGATCTCATCAAAGCCCCAGACTCATTCTGTTAACATATTTTACTCACATGAAAGTTACAACTGAAAGTTCAAAAAGTAGGTGTTGTATAACAGATTACAGGGATGCAGAGGACATCTGTCCCACTCAGTGAACAGGCCTTGGAACAGATGTCTCAAATTTCTTCAAATCCAGAACATGCTGTCCATTTTTCAGTAATAAACAGAATTTTTCCTCTTTGTCACTGGCACTAAAGTATTATCTTTAATGCATAAAATATGTAAATTCTTAAAGCATCATTTCCCTCTTTAGTGAGTTTAGATATTACAAAATGGTTTAATTATAAAAACAGACAGACCTAGTCCTGGGACCTGTGCAGCTAGAAATAAATGTGCAATCAAAACTGCAATTACCTGCAGAATTTAGTGTAAACAGATCAGCAATCACATAACAAACACAGGCTAGTTTGCATTCTGATATGAATACAGTTAGATCCAAAGCAATTTTCCTTTATTTATCTTAGCTGCTCAGCATAAATAAAGCAAGGGCATTGAAGCAATTAGCATAATTAGAGTATCGTGGTCAGGCCCTGTGTGATTTCTAGAGACGTTTCACTTTAGAATTCTTTTTCCCGTACAAGAGTTTCCCTGAGCCACTAAAATATCGCTTTGGGCATTTTTGTATTTCAAATTTGCAAGTTGTCAGTTTGAAAAACCCTTGACACACGGATGTGAAAGCATCTCACAGACAACCACAGAAGGTATACCCTCAGCTTTTCATTACTAAGAAGCTGGGGAATTTCCTTTTTCATCTCTTTCTCCTTCTTGACGTTTTAACCCTAGAAATGTCAGGTTTAATTATTTCAGGTGCCATCCAGCAGACTTAAGGGTTAAAAACAACCTGTTCCTCCAAAAGGTGTGACATTTATGCCACTTCAGGGGTTGCACTTGAAAAAAAATTTCCAGCTGTCCCATGACACCCTATTGAGTCTTGTATTTGCTTGTCTCTAGTAGCAACAGTGGAAGAAATTTTGTGTGGCTGTCAGTATTTTTACTTCCTCGGGACCTAGAACCAACTTTTCATCCGTGCTTCTGCTGTTGTGATAGCATTCAGAAAGCTGAAATGATACTAGACTGTAGGACCATTGCTGGACACTTGTAGGGTGGGCGCAGGATAGAGAAAATATGGACAGCTTGTGGTTTTTATTAGGAGACATGAGCTGTGTCCTCTACCCGGATGGCTGCATGGTAGATGTAAAGTACTTGTCACAAAGTACCATTTGCAGCTATCCAGGCCAACTTCAAACATTGGAACAAAGTGAATGTGGATGAGAAAAGAGAAGAACTGCATCGTCTTTTTTTTTTTTTTTCTCCCATTTTTCTTCTTCATTAGTGAACATTTCAACAAAGAAATATCAAAAGATGTAGAAATTGCAGTCATTTTACTTCATCTTCATAAATTGAAAGGGCACCCACTGTTTCCAGTAGGATATGGGCCAAGCTGTGACACAGTACTCTTCAAGAGTATGGGCTGGCCACAGGCAGCGTGTATACTGTGCAATTAATTGTTAACTGTCAAAGAGATTTTGATTATTAAATCATGTTTCCTATAATTTTTAAATTGTCTTTGTCAGTGCTTTGAAATCTCTGCCTCTTATGCGGGGGAACTGTGACCTCATTTACCACATTCCTCTCCCTGTTAGCACATGGTATCAGGCGTACAAAAAAATGGGAACCTAAAAGGCAGTATCAGAGCATGAGCCACTGATGGGAGCACTGAGATGTTTAGAGTAATCTGATCTATTTTAAAAGAAAGTTGTTAGATGAAGTATTACCAGAATAGTAATAGGGTCAGGGTAAGGAACAGTGGGATTATTCCAATGAAAGCTTTACCAGTCATGGAATTACCTTAATTGCAGTATCTGAACCTTTCAGGAAGAAAGTATCCCTCCTGTCTCTGCCCTTTCATGGTTCTTCCATTGCTTCAAATGTATCCTGCGCTGTTTTAAACCCTGTCAGTTTAACACGTTTGTTATTCTTTCTCTTAAAGGATCAAAAAAGAACAATACCAATCAAGTTTCTCCAAGCCCAAACATCATCCCTCAGTAAATTAATGCCAATATGGTACCTACAGAGAATTTGAATAGCAGGCAGTTCTATAGTTTTTGAGAGAAAAAGCTTTAACTGCAAGAAATGTTCCATCTTCAGACTGCATTTATCTTGCTGATTAGTGATAATGGAAAACCTAGCAACAGTTTACTGCAGAATATTGGAAGCCTTCTAGCCAAGCAGTAGCAGAAGCAATAAACCCACAAAATAACATAGGTAAGTCTGAATATGAGTCAAGGGGCAGTATGGGAACACTGAAAAAAAGATAGCACTTAATAGTTAAGGACATTAAAGTAAGTCTCTTAATGAATAGGGATAAAGCAGCATGACGTCTTTAAACCAGGCTGCTAGATGAGTTTATTTATTCTTTCTTCCCAATGATTTGCACAATGCTAGGAATTCTTTGAATGTAGTACCTTACAGTACCTTAATATTTTTTTACTCTGTCAAAGACAATGAGTCTTTATGACTTAACGTACTTTGATTTTTCTCTTTTTATTCCATATATGTGCAATTATGTGTATATAGAAAAGTAAGGAAGCAGATGAATGAGTTAGTTCTTATATGGATAATTATATGAATAGTAAGGTTTTGCCATCTACTCTTTACCATCTGTTTTCTACTGGAAGCTATTGTAGTGAAAAGGCCAACCGTCTACAGGTCAGCTTCTCTGAAGCAAGCCAACATAAGGTCTGCACTGTCTTAAAGTGTAAGTCCTTTGTTTTTAGTGGATTCTGATTTTTGCTGCCTTTTTCTTTGGTGCTTCTGTAATTTTTTTTCTAGGGTTTTTTTATCATGTGTAGCATAGGTCTGAGTCAGCCTTGCCATCCACCTAGTCTGGTGCCTTGTCCACCAAATAGCCAGTTGTAAGTACTTTACAGGAACTGCATGGAACTTCAGTTAAGTAGATTTGACTTAATCTGTCCCACCTTAAATCTCTCCCTAAATTCAAAGGTTAAAATCCTGATACACAAGAGTAACATTGCTTACTAAAACTGGTTCTCCTGCTTACCACCAATGGCATTCACTCCTTCATATTCACCATGTGTGAATGCATAGCTCCCAAAAAGAAGTTGTGGGAGGTTGAATTGTGGGAAGCACTTCTAAATATCCCTATTCTGACAGTTTACCGGAGGGGAAGTGAGTGCTGGAAATAGCAATGGCTTATTATTTAAAGCACTTTTAAAAATTTGCCCAGATCCTGTAAAAATGTGCCTGTGTCCACTGAGCAGAGCATGTTATCTAGGCTTCTGTAAAAAATGTACTTCAGGTTATATCAAACTTGTTGTGGTCAGTGCTTATGCTGTCCAGTAGTCTGCCTTTTGGTAAAAATATGTCAGGAAATATAAAGACATGTCTGGAGAGTACCAGCGGGCTAGCTCTGGAAGGCTTAGCAATCTCCTGGTGACTGCCCAGTTCCCCAAGGAATAAATGACAAGCTGAAAAGTTGATTGCCATCATCCCTTTACTACAGAAAGCTTCAATTAGCTAGTTCTTGTTCAGTGCATAACTATTGCAACTTGTTTTTCTATTTATTTCCTCATGTCTTAACCGAGAAGCACAAGCAGTCAAGTCATAATTCTCGCTGAGTTCAGTCCCCAGCATCGCTCCTCAGATTCTAGTAGTTTGTACAGCATTTAGCAGCATGTTTTCTCTTGGGATTAAGTTAACATGTTGGTATTTTGCCCACTATCTATTATCTACATTTGATCCCTAAAAGTGGGAGATTGATTTTAACTTGGCCCTGCTGCTTTTAAAATCCCTTAATAGTGTAGACCCTGGCTGCATCTGAGACCTTCTGCTCCAGCCTCATCCTTTTGAGTATTCAGGCTGTGACACCATTTGCCTTTTAGGGAATCCATCATCAGTCACACATTAGTTTGGCAGGTGAATTGTCATTTTACTCTTTATGCCCAAAGGTGAGGCACTTGCTCCATCTTGACTCTATCTATAATCATAACACACATGTGTTTTCTTCTTCCAGATTAACCTTGGTTCATTCATCTGGAACATTTTCTGAAGATCCCTAGCAGTTTTTAATTAGTGTCCGTGGCAAGGTGTCTTAGTCTTGTTTTCAGTATTCAATGTGTAGTGGAATGTCTCAGGACTTCAGGTGCTTTAATTATTAACTGTGTACCTATATGCTGTGATGGGCCTGATTTGCGTAGTGGTTGAATGTCTGTTTTTTTTCCCCCCTGAAATTCACATGTTCTGACCATGTATAGCATCCCTAGAACGTGAACCAGTTGCTTAAGAGAATGGATTTATATGTCAGTATATAGCAGCACTGATCTGGTAGATCTTCATTCTTTCTGGTGTTGCCTACGCTTCAAGTAATGGGAATGATTGCTTATCTAACATCAGGCAGCTGAAGTAAAAATGTGGGTGAATATTTACCTTTAAGGTCTTTAAGTTATTTTTACTGTCGTTGTTGGACTTCTGGACATCTCACAGTTCTGTTGTTACAGAACTTCAGCCCGTCCTTCAGTCTTACATTCTCTGGTTTGTACTTCCCTTCTTTAGGCATTCAATTATACCTGCAAAATTAGGATCCTTATCTAGTAAAGCTAATTGTTTTATTCAACATCGATCAGTGAAAATAATGATGTGGGCACTGTTAAGGGCTACATCTTTCCTCTTATTCTGCAACCTCACAAGGTTATTTTGGAAATAAATTAATGTTTATGAAGCACTGAGATACTGCAGTGATGAGCGTCACAGGAAAACCCACAAGGAAGCTTTTAATTCTATCTTCAGAGCATGGTTTGCATAGAATGCAGTAAATAAGGCCTAGGGCCACACATTAAACACTGAGGAAAAAACAAAATATCACATAGCTGTTCATTAAGGCAGCATTATCTATCACGTGCAGTGAATGAGTCAGGAATTCCAGCAGAATGTTTCTTTGCTTTGCAGTGCTCAACTTTGCAATCTTCATGCTTTTCTTTTTGCATTGGTCTGACTGTAGTTTCTTATCATCTATGAATGAAAATTAAAAAGTCAGAAAGATGGTGTCTTGCTGAAACCTGCATAATTCATTGGAAGACATATAGTTCTAGGTTAATTCCATGTATCTTTGCCATTAAATATTTGTAAATAAAAGAAATTATTATTTCCTCTTATATCCTCCAGCATGAGGGGAGGGAAGGAGAGGATTGTATTTTACTGGAAGGCTGGTCAAGCATTGGATCTATCTCGCCAGGGAAGAGGTCATGTTAGGGATTGAAAGGGACCACTAGAGGTCATCTAGTCCAGCCCCTCTGCCACAGCAGGATCACCTAGGGCAGGCCACACAGGGATGCGTTTGAAATTCTCCAGAGGAGGAGACTCCACAGCCTCTCTGGGCAGCCTGTTCAGTGCTCTTTCACCCTCATAGTGAAGAAGTTTCTCCTCATGTTGAGGTGGAACTTCGTATGTTCTAGCTTAAACCCATTATTCCTTATTATTCCTTACTGGGCACCACCAAAAAGTGATTTGCCCCTTCCTCTTGACACACACCCTTCGCATGTTTACAGACATGAATAAGATCCCAACTCAGCCTTCTTTTCTCATGGCTATACAGCCTCAGTTCTCTCGGACTTTCTTTGTAGGAGAGATGTTCAAGTCCCTTACTCATCCCTGGTGAATTCCTATGAGGCATATGTAGACTGGAGTTTTATTTGAAGTTTCATAACTTGGTGAAATGAAAGCAAATTTGAAAAGAACATATGAATTTTTTCTCATGATCAACATAAGTTTTTCTATCAAACTTTTGAGAACAGCTAAACCAATTGGACTGAATGGTCCCAGAAGTTCAGCCTGCAACTGATACCATAGCACTAACAAATTTGCAGAATAGAATATATGCTACTCCATAAATTAAAAGAATAATTTACCAAAAATATATACTTTTAATTTATTATACACTTTGCAGTAATTTGCTCCAAAATGGAATTTGTTTCTATGCTGGTCAGTATTTTTCTAGCTGATATTAATACTTACAAAGGTGGTTCCATGTCAGTTAGCGACACCAACAGATCAAGATGAGGAAACCAAAAATCTTCCCTGGAGCTCATGCTCTGGACATTAGGTGAGGCGTGTTGCCAGACAATTTTTGATGTAGCCTGATCACTGGAAAAAACAGTTCCTTAAGTTTTCCACTAGTTTTATTAGAGAGTCAGTAGTGTATGTGTCTTTTGTACATTGGTCTTCCAAAATCACATTAGATTTATTTAATTATATTATCAGTTTAATGTCTGATGTTCCCATTTCATTCTTACTAGGACCCACATGAGGGGGCTGAATCCATCTTAGGGAAATATGTTGCCCTCATCATATATGCTACCCAGGGAAAGTGATGGTTAACAAATTGTGCAACAATGTGAGGAGAGAATGGGGGTCCTCAATACTAATTCCTTTTTAAAATCCACCAGTTTTTCCCTGCTTAACTATTTTCCTTGTATCTTTGACACTTCTGGCATCCGCAGGACTAATTGAGTAAACCCAGGACTCCTGCATCTACGTGTTCCTATGGAATGTTTATATAACTACTTAAAAATCTGAAATAATGTTTACTAAAAGAGATTTTAGTAGGGATAAAATGCCACAGACTTCACGCACCAACTTTCTGATTAAGGTGGAGTATAAAGGTCACATTAGTAACAAAAAATAAATATTACTTACTGGATGAGTGGTAGGAAAAAAAAAAAGAGAAGAGGAAGCATTTAAATTCATTCACTGGGACATTTTTTGCTGCTGCTGGATGGGTCTATGGATCTACAGAGGTCTGGATCCCACACAGAGGCAGATGTGTGTATAAGCAAATACAGACTTGTGATTTTTGGCCTTTTTAGCTACAAAGAGATTTCTAAAAGAAAAATAAAAAGACATGCTGGTATAAATTTTGGAAGTTCTAAATTAGACATTAAGTATGTGGTTGGTTGGTCAAATATAGAACTGAACAACAGCATAAACCCAAAGTGCACTGACATTTTTACATTGTATGGTGTTTTAGACATTTCATCATTAGGAACAAGCAAGGGTCATGTAGAGAGCTAGTATGGAAGCTGAGTGTCTTAATGTTGACACTCACCAATAAATTTCCACACTCATGATAGATACGGCATGTGCCAAATGTCTTCAACTGATTTTAAAATAAATAGGAAAGAACTTGTCCTACCCAAGTCAACATGTTTCTCCTATATTCTTTATCACAGCTAAATGCTTCTTCCAGATAAATTCCTTAGGACCTTCATAAGGTGAAAGGGTTTGTTCTGTGACAACAGATTTTCATACTGAATGACTTAGTATTTTCTGCTGACAGCTATCCAGTGTTGACCACTCTAAGAGAAGAGTACTATGAAAGGTTTTTTCAAGTCTGTACCTTGGACTGCTAATTTTGAACAGATTCATACAGCTTAAAAGTCCATGCAATATTTTTTGAAATACTGCAGAAAGTCTGAAGAAATTTCTGAGGGGAAGAACAAAATGGTCTGCAAGTATGTACAGGGGTGTTCTCTTATAGGAAGATACTGTGCGAAAATTTATCATTGGAGTCTAGCATTTTCCAGAAGCAGTATCAGTCTTTGTAAGCAAAGGCTAAAAGTTATCACTTGCAGGACTAGGTTAATAATGTAAAAAGCTTGGGAAAAGATCATTCAGAGGAAAAGAAATCCACCTTCATCACAGCTTCAGTTCAGACATTGATGAACTGATACATGTCCTTGCTTGTGTCCTGCCATGTAAGCTGCTTTTTGTTATTTTTCTGTCACTATTTGGAACACCAAATAACTTCTGGGTGGCATACCTATATATTCACACAGTGATTTGCAGCAGGCAGACATTCATTCTTAGGAATCATTTACTAGAAGTGCAAGTTAGTGTTTTTCTCCTGCTTCTCTTTCAGCCTTCTCTTAAACTTATTCTGGTTTTCTTACTCTTGTACATTTTTTTCCTTTCTGTTCTGTTTTCAGCTTGGTCTGTCTTCCCCCTTTTTTCCTCATTCTTTGTAGTCATTATATTTACCCATTTTACATCATGTTACAAGTATCTTCAAGTGAGCATGTTTTTCCTCCTCTGTTTTCCACTCATTCTTCATTCTCTTTGTTTTTGAGTTACACCTTTCCATCACTCAAAGCCATCGAATTAATCTTTTTTTCCAGCACATTCTGGAACCCACTCCAAGGCTTTACTGCCTTAGAGTGATGAGAAAAGTTTTGTATCCTAAGAGTAGCAAGGAGCATCCAGAGATGTGAGCTGCATCTGGAACTGCAGCACCTCAAAACGGTTATTATATTCTGAGTTAGTGGAGGAGATGCTGAACAGATGATTCAGGATAAAAGCCCTATCTAGCTTCCACATAATAAAATCTCATTAATTTCCAACAATTGTTAAAGATAAACTAAAAAGGAAAAAAAAAAACACAAAACCAAGAGCAAAGATGGCCCAACATGTAGAACAGAGTGTGTAATCTCACACTTGAAATGGATATTTTGTTTTAATTCTAAGACCTACACTCTGATCTTGTAGCTAATGTCACACCTTAATTGGAGACATTTGTAGAACAATTTTAATTTTGTTAAGTCAAATTTTAGTGCATACTTCTAGGACATGATTAAGTATAGCTTCTCTTGTTTGAGAAGTAAAAGTAACCTGAGAAGTCTCATAAAGGACTTTTAAAAAGTAAATAGAAGTACTATCCAGGTAATTTCTTATTATTATCTGGCCATTGCATTATAGCATTGATTTTAGGATCAGAATTTACAAATACTTTTGGGTCACACTAGGCAAAATAACATTCTTTCTTAGTTCACTGTGCTGGAGTTTCAAAACCTGTTTGTCTGATCTGTGTGGCAGTACAAAACTTCCATAATAACTGAAAAGGGGAACCTTTGCCACCATATTATGTGATTAAATCTTCCCTTTTTTTTTTTTAATACAAGTTTCTAACTGTGAATAAAATCTGTTGAATGTGAACTGAGGTAATGTGCTTTTCCTGAATTTGCTGGCAAATAATTTTCAGGTCTTGCTTGCTTTTAAATGTTCATAGTATTTGTGCAGTGAAAAGGTACGGGGCTCTTCATTCTTCTCTTCAAGGGTGACCTGTAAAGGAGCATCACTAATACTCTAAAATTAATGAAAAGAAAGTTCTGGAGCAACTTTCCAGAAAGGCTGGGACAAATGAACATGTGTATGCCGGTTGATGTGTACACAGTTTTTCTTCTCTTTCCTTCTCTGTGTGACCATACTCCCATTCTCTATTGTGTGGTTGAATAGAAAAAGAGAAACCAGTGCTGTAAAAACATCTGGAAATACAAGCTTGACAATCAGATAAGGGACACTCATCATCTTATCTAGAGTTAGAAGAAAACATGGAGCAAAAATAGCAGCTTAGTAGAGCTTCCTCCCTCTTTTCTTCTCAGTGGGATAAATACCAAAGCATCTGCTGAATTTGTACTCTCACATAAAGTCTGCCTGTGGTGCTAGCACGTGTATTGCTCTCAACTGCAACATTTTAAAATACATCTCTGCATATATGTGTGAGTAATCAGCCTGCATCAGGTAAAAGTGAGTGCTAACTAATGGGAAACCAAGCAGTTTCATTTCTTATGGCTTCTAAACATGTTTTGCAGAAGAGCACTGTTTGTTTTTAAAGACAGAAAACAAACAGGGATTTTTTGATGATATGTAAACAGATATATCTTTTCTAATCCTCAGGTTATAATATTTGATATGATTCTTCAGGAATCATTTTTAAATCTTCCATTTACATTTATTAACAGGAATTGTTTGTGCCATAGTGTACAAAAAAACCAAACAAAAACAAAAACAAAAACAAAAAACAAACAAACCAAAATTTCTATAATTTTTGTTTCTTTTGGTGATGTAAAAAAGATCTCCCAACCAACTACTTATGGTATTTGGTTACATAGGCTTGCAGACTCTCTGAAACATAGTTGTGTCAGGATAATTTAGAAGGGCTGGCTGGCATTGTCTGTTACCATGTCCGTACCCAGGGGATTTTCTAAGATGCATGGGGTAGTCACTTGTCCAAATTCAATGGCAAACCAAGCTCATGCATCTTTTTGTTCCCTGTGAAGCTCAGAATAGGTTCTGGGTTGTCTGCCTGTAAAAGATGGTCCACTACTGAACCATATGAAGGAGAGCTCTTAGTGCCATGTGTTGCAATCTTCACATGAAAAAAGAGTTTTGACGTAAGATCTTCCCTAATGTCTTGAAGAAGATAACCAATAGGGTGGCAGTTGTAATTGGGATAAATGCTGGAATCACATTACCAAAGCCAAACAGCAGCTACAGGCAGGTAACAAACATTCAGCTTCCTGGAGGGGAGAAATGAATACGTGTATGTAGTTCATACCCGTATGTAGTTAATCAAGTATTTCTACAGGGCATACTGCTTTTAGGGGGAAAGTAACTGCAGTGGGACCATCTGTTGATGTAAATCTTACTTGCAAGGTCTTGAAAAGACAGGCCTGGAGAAGCAGTGTTTATTTGAATACTGTAGCTGGACATACAGTAGAAGTCATTATGAGACAGCTTAGTGGAATTTGCTTTAAGATTTTTGTGGAAATTCAAAATATTTTGGTTTTCAGATATTGATATTTCTCTTTAAACTCAAATATGCTTGCCTGCTCACACAGGCACCATATATTTCATATTTCATGTCATAACACTCTGTGAGCCATTTATTATTGACTTGTGCCTTCTCTTTGAAATAATATCTGCCCACACAGTTAAAAAACAATTGTCTGTAGACTTCATCCTCTTTATGTACAAGGGTGTGGGTGAGGAGTATTTCACCTGGTTGTAACTCAAGGAAATAGCTACCAATTTCCTCACTCCTGGAGACAGACTCAGGAAAAGTATCAAAATTAAAGGGAAAATGAGACTTTCCAACTTGAGAGGGACAAAGGGATGTGGTGAATTCCAAAGTTTGTGTTTCTGCTGTTTCTTCCATCTTCCATATTAAACATGAGTTGTGCCCATTTGGCAGAGACCTCAGCCAATCATGCCACTTGCTAACAACTCTTGTAGCTGGATTTGAGTTGTGTTAAGTTTTGGAAGGCTACTGTTACCAGAAATGGGTGTATAGCTTTCAGACCCTAAGGGCAGCCAATGTATTCCTTTCAAATGCCATGATGCAAGAATGTAAAGCAGAGCAGCTGTGGGATAAAGGGGAGTGTTTCTTCCTGGTACTCTTTCCTCTCTGCTTCATATTTCTCTTTTCCACAAGCCTCCCTCCATGCCTATGAGGGTGGCAGAACGTAGTTTTATGGATTATTGAGCTTGCTTCTTGTTTCCTGAAGAGCTTTCACAAACATATTTTTAAATCCTTGAATTTGGGTCACTAGCCATGAAGTTGCATATATTTGCCTAATACATTTCACTTCTCTCCATCTACACTTACCATTTTTTTTCCTCTGGAGAGAAATTCATCCAGTGTTTTGTATTTGCTATAAATACACATCTCAACTGTATTTCTATCCTTTTTGTCAACAGTAAAATTCCCTTGTTCTATGTTTAGCTTGAATAATTACCAAACCATTTGCAATTAGAACTCTAGGATATGACCTCACACTGATTTATTCCTTCATTTCTTTCTGTGTTTAATGTATTTCAGATACCGAAAATACAAAATCTTTGTCCTTTTATTTTGATGTTTATCAGTAATGGAAACATTCCAAAACAATCATCCAAATACCTATGCTTTGTTCATTTATTGCCTTCTCTGAAGATAAATTGACTGTACTCAACTCTCTTCAGCATTTTTCTTCACCTAGATATTATTGCCTTGTGCAGCCACCCCAAGGTGACTGTTATCACTTAATTAAATCCTTGCACGCTGGGAAGAAAAAACAACATTGTTCGTTCATAACCCCAAGGAGGTGTGTTTTTTTTTTTCTTCAAGCCACTAAGCTTTTTCCCTGTTTTATTAACTTATTCCTGGCTACAGCAAGACATACTTTGTTGATGAGCAAAAGGTTGTATTAGCTTTTTATTTTCTGGGTAAACTTATCTTTTCTCTGGGAAAAAAAATGTGGGCATTACAACAAAGAAAAAAAATGGGATCTCTCTAAACCCTGCAATTCTAGTAAAGGTCTGTGTAAACATCAGGCTAGAAAAGAGAAACAGGGGAGTAGCAGGAAGGAAATGAGAAAATAAAATGCAAACATAAAATTGGAACAAGACAAAAAAGTGAAATGACGTGTATATACACAGAGAAACTACTGCAGTGCTAAGGGAAAATTGGCATAAGAAACAGCGTTTTTGAAGAGAAAAATATATCAGGGCTCTTTATGTTACTCTCTAGGGCAGCATTTTTTTATTAGCCTCTTGGTTAATGTCCTCTCTCTGTCTGTTGATTTTAGACTGTATAACACTGTGCTCTTATTTTTACCTTTGCATTTTTTTCTGTAGTGCAGTCTTACTTGAAAACTTTCAGATGAAATATTACATAACAGCCGTTCATTGAATATGTTGAGACCTATGATTTTATGTTGTTTTAAGCACAGTACTTTATCTAAGAAAGTTTATTTAAGCAGTGTATTGCCAGAATATGTAAAATGGTTTAGCTGACTATTTGCTCTTTCTAGTCGATTAAACGAAGGACCAGAAAATAGGTTTATCTGCTCTAAAATTTAGGCTCAAGCAACCATATGTACTTGTTCATGATGCTAAATCATTTTGCCACCTGCTGTGTTCAACAAGCATTTACAAATAGTAAATGCTATTTAAAGTTATAACATTTGCAGGAGCAGTTTATGCTGTGATATCATTTATAAGAAGCGTAAGATTTTAGTCTGTAATAGGAAAAAGGTTTTAACTATCTAGATAATAGTGATTTTTGAAATATAAGTACTTTTAATGTGTAGAGTATAATTATTGTAGGTCATAGGTAGTAGTATAAGTTTGTATGGGAACCACAAAACATTGCTAGATTTTCATAGATTTGCTCTAATTCCAAGATTTCTTTAGTATGTATCAATAGTTAGTCTGCTACTCTGTAAATTCCCTATTCATGATAGCTTCAGCCTAATTCAGGGATTCCTTTTTGTTCTATGCATTTAAAATCTTGTCTGTAGCTTTCTGAATAAAATTATTTTACAGCGTTTATGCAGCTTAAATTTCTCTCTTTCTTAGCAATAACAAAAATCTTTCAGTTTACCTTCACAGATTCTAGTAATACTTTCCAATCTGTTGTGCAATAGATCTGCCACCCACAGTGATTTCAACCTACACTTTGTGGTTTTATCTAATCTATTGGAACTTTGAGGTCCGTAGACTCTATAGATCTATCTGCACATCTTAATGAACATAGCACAAGGGTATCTGAAGCCTCTTTTATTTGGAATAAAGGCAATATCAAATTTATCAGTTATCAAGATTTTAAGTTTGGCTTGGTTTCAGATTACTACTAGTGGTTTATGAAACACTAATTCCACATTAAATTAAATTTTGGTGTCAAAAGGGTGATATTCCTCAGAAGGAGATGGTTTTGATATCAGAAAGAGCTTCAAAAGTTGGCTGTAGGCAGAAATCGGTATTTGCATTTGGGTCACTCATTTCAAATAGCTGTAGTATGCACATGCTTTCTATTTACTTTCAAAAACTGTTTTTGCCAGGCTTGTTCCTTTTCTTATGTGTTCCTAATTGGAAATTCTAGTTCTACATTTCTTATATGACTTTTCATAACTATTTTTAATACTACTTCGTGTTATCAGATGGTGGCTTCACCGCATGATTAGGAAATAGCACAGGAAGCTTCTGAGAGAATTTTATGCTGGTGCTTAGGTAGAAATATATGGCAAGATATATTGCAGTTTCAAACAAGGATGCTTTAAAGTTTCATACACCGTGAATGTCTTTCTTTTAGGGTCAAAAAGCATTCTGAATTTCTAAGCACACTGTTGTGTTTATTTTATTTTCTGTTAAAAAAGTAATTTAGAAATAAAAAGTCTTAAGTACCATAGGAAATCACGTTTAGCAAGTTGAATTCTAATCCTGCTAAGGATACTACTACGCTGAAAATACCGTTTAGATTTTAAACCCTCATCAGCACTCAGTTTTCTCAGATGTGGAAAACATTTGGTTATATTTCTGTTGCAGTTATTTTGTGTGTATGTGTGCTTCTGCTCTTTCCCATCTGGTTTCAAACCAGAATCAGGGAAGGACTGATAGAACACCATTTCTTTTTCACTATAGTGACTGAAAACAGATTGAAGAAATTCAAATAAATGTCGGAACTCGTTAAAGCATGACCACTTAAATTTATTTATTTTAAGTTGGAAGGGTTGCTGCCAATTAAAATGGCAACTTTATATGCAGAAATCTATCTATTCTGCTTTCTGTGTTATGTGTCAGGCAACCTGTTCATTTGGGCATGGTAACAGAACAGAATCTGAACTGGAAAGACATTCACACAGCAGCATAAAAAGGACCACCAGTGTCTAGTTGCATATTTGATAGGACAAGGGGTAATGATTTTAAACTAAAATACAATAGACTATGGTTATATTTGATTCTGGCTCAAGGTAGTTTTCAAATGACTTAACGTATGGGAAGAGGTGCAGAAAAAAACCCAAAAAACTACCAGGACAAATAAAGGGATTGTTTGAGAAAATTCTGGTTTGTGTTCTATTTTTTACAAAATGGTTGAAGTTAAACTTGCACTAGAAATACTTCCATTGATGCACCACAAATAAGAGTTGAAAGTACACTGCAATAGAGTAAAGAGGTGTTGTCAAAATGCAAAATTACAGGACCTCCAGGTAGCAGGAACAGGGATTCAGAACTACAAAATAAAGATGCCCAGTTAAATGGTGACAAGCGCCTGCAATTTAGACAACCGACCAAACCTATTTGGTGTTGCTTAGGATCTGGAAAAAGGCATTGCTGAAGGAAGAAGACAGTTGCAGATAAATGTGACTTCTTAATGGAGCAGAAAGAAGAAAAATGGAAGCAGGGAAAGTCAGGATGCTATACTCAGACTGTGTGTTTAAGGCATCATAGTTAGAAGAAATTAGAAGTGTTCCCTTGGTTTTCTCTGGGTGGTTTGGAATAGCAGAAAATGGTGTTGACATTTGGCAAGAGGAGTTCTCTCTCATCAGTTCCATCGATAAAGCAGTTTTACTGCAGTCATCTTAGGGAGACACTTTAACCTTCAGATCTGTTACAAGTTGGAGTGAAACATATAGTAGCAGTGCAGAGCAATCATGTCAGTTCCTACTTGAGACATAGGATACAACATATATATTGTTGATGTATAATAAATAGCATTAGGGTTGGTGGTGTCAAGACTTGTTTGAGGCCCTCTAGATAATATGGCAAGTGGATTATTGGCACAACCGACAGCTACTCTACTCTGCAGTGTCAAGGAAATCTTGAGCACCCTTTGATGAGCAGGTTACTGATACTTCATGCTGCAGCTGCTCCAGGGGGTCCCTTAAAGGCATATTATGATAGTGTGGCTGCACACGAAAACCCTGTGGTAAAATACAGAGGAATATTTTCACATAGTTACAGTGAAACTGCCATTACAAGTAAGAAGTGTATTCTTGGTTGAAACCTTGGTTTTTTGGAATTCAGATGGTGCTACATGGACACCGTCCTGGAAAATAGGATTTTATTATGGAAATACAAGAAGATTCTTAATTATCACAGCAGTCAGTAGTGCCACTATAATATATTACCTCGTGTTTGAAAAAGAATATCAACCTTTTTCACTGAAAGAGCTGCTCTGTGCTGTTGATATGCTTGAATTTATGCAATGAGCTGGTAAACAGCAAAATCCATACTTATCTTTACCTACACAGGCATTAGAGGTGAGCTCAGGGAAAAAAAAGAAAAAAAAAAGCATTTCCTCACATCCCAGAGTGAAATTAGAGTCCTGTTCATGGCAGAGCTACATGATGTCTTCTCACCTGTTCTCATATTCCAGCTTTGAAACAGAAGTAGGAGGTCAACATAGCAGTGGCATTTTGTAGTGGCAAACTGAGTTGATTTCGAAATCATTCAGGACCAGACCTCCAGTTTGATCAGAATAACCCAATTTTCACAGAAATGTGTCTTCCCTGCTTTTGTGTGAAATATACTTCTGGATGAAGCACTGTAACCTCAAAACCCTTGAAGAAAGTACTGCAACTAAGCATAGAGATATCAGCTTTACTGTGTAGAATGCAGATGTAGTAGAGAATTACTTCAGAAGGAGCTTTTGAAATATTTCTATTATTAATGAAGCCTCTAATTTGTTTCAGGAAGTTAATTGTTTGTTTTTCTGTTAGTCCTGCATATTTGTAGTACTGCTGTGTTCCCTGCTCTTCACTGCACAGATGAGTGATTGGAAGCCAATTCTTCTGGGGGTACCAGAATAGCATGTAATTTTCTGCAGATTTCCATTCTGTCTTCTTTTGACTTTTGTGTGTAAGACAGCACAACCTGTCTGATGCTTTTTCAGTGCTCAGGGCATTTTTAAGGTCTCTGCTTTGTGGTGTCTCATACTGCAGAAACTCATAGTTCCATTTTTACAGCCGCAAAAGGTCTCAGAACCTCCCATCTCAGTTAGCAGTCTGCTTTCACCAAACCTGTATGAATTTCTCTGAGACCTCTGCCCGCAGTCATATCTAGCAAAAACTAGCACAGGATTGGAATGCTCAATGCTATTATTAGTGGAACAGACAGACAAAGACATGCAGAGTAGAGACAACTTAATTTCAGAGTTGGAAGAATTTTTTTTTTTTTTCCCCATGCATTTATAAACCTAACTTCTAGTAGCTACCAGGTTCTGATTCATGCCAATGCAGAATCTTCTTGTTTAAAGGATTGCAGGACTAAGGAGTCAAGAGGCAGCAACAGTTCTGGAGACTTTCATGTACTGGTCTTTACTAGAAAAGCAAATAGATGCTTTAATTTAGTTCAGCTGTATATGGATCCTAGAAGATTTCAGAGTGGACATCTGTGAAACTGCTTCACAATTCCATAGGTGGAAAAACAATTGGTATAGTAAGTGGATCTCTTGCATTAGCACAAGGATTAATGACAGCTGGAGGAAGTCTCAGCTGATTAGGACCAGGTTCTGTCTTCTGTGTGTTGTAACATGGGATAAGAGGCTGAAGATAAGAAGGTTTTTATTCTTCACCATATACCTGCTTAGGGTTGCAGTTAGAAATGGCACTAAATTGAATGGATTTTGGATTTGTTCTTAATATTCTGTGTTCTTATTGTCTCTATATTGCATTGTCTATAAAGTATTCTCAATGTGTTCTTCTTTCAAGAAGAGTATAAATCAGAATGATATGCTAGGCAAAGAACTCCATTTCTCATTCAAATCTATTTTGGTTGTCTGTGTTGCCACCTAATAGATTAAATATGCTAAATATAAGCCCCTCATCCTGTTCTTCCCCAAGCACAGCCTGTCTGCTTCATGTGTATGAAATTGTGTGATGCAAGTGAGAACACACGTATTCACTTCTGGACTAGAGGTCTAATTCTAATCACCAGAGTATGAGTACCTACTGAGTGCAGATGTTTTTCTTCAAGAGTGCAGTAAGCTCTGTATCACAAATTATTCCCTATAATTTTTTTACCTAGTTTTTTTTTGGACAACAGACATTTAGATACCTTTATCTGTTGATTGTATTAGATGGCATGCAGTTTTTGGCATCACAATCTGCTGTCCAAACACTCTGGAACAAACACTAGGAATCCTGTATAAATGAAGGATAGGAGGTCATCAGGAATTGGCATCATAAAGAAGAAAGGTCAGTGCTTTAATACACAACTCCCACAGAATTGAATTTTAGTTAATTGTGATGGTGTTAAATCCCTCCCTCAGGAGTCCTTTTATTTTATATTAGTATATGCATATATCCCTCCTCTCAGAAAAAAATTAGGAAAGACAGAATATAAATACTCTGCCTAGTAAAATTTTAACTTCAGAACATTTTAACAGTGGTTAGTATAGGATGTATTAATGTAAACCAGTGTCTTGTTTTAATAATGAATCATTTATGCTGAAGAATGGACAATGAAAAATAGCATTTGTCAATGAGAACAGCAGTTTGGTGTTGTGGTTTGTTTTTTGTTTTGTGGGTTGGTTTTTATTTTTTCTGAAAGTTTGAGTACTGTGTGGTGAGTTTAAATCTAGAGACAGTAAGCTTAATTTTCTCAGTTACCTTTTACAGCCCCTTCAAACAGTTTGGGTTGAAATTGTTCAGAATGAATAGTTCAGATTCTCCGGACTGTTGAATAAATAGTTCAGTTTTCAGTTTGAATAGGTCAGGCTGAAATCAGTCAGATGAAAGACCACAAACTGATCATCATCAACACTGGTATGGACACAGGAACTGTACAAATATCTGAACTTGCAATAAAGTTTCTATAATATCGTCTTCATGTCATGTAAAAGATTATTGCTTACATTTTTCTGCTTATTCAAAGGAAGCAAAGAAAGTAAACTCATAGTTCCTATCTCTCTCTAGTGGGTACTACTCACTTCTCAACTATTTTACTCAGGAATGGTTTCACAATCTCTGAAAAACAACCCCTAAAGCTTGAAGTTCCAGCAGGTCATCAGACAGTCAAAATCTTACTGCCACTGGAAGCCTAACATGTAAGTTAAAAGAACCTGCCCAGCCAGCTGACTTCAGCAGAGCTAAGGGTGTACTGGGTAAAGTGTGAGACCACTTCTAACAAATAGTTTAATTCCCTGAATACACATCACTGTGTCTTTTACGTGGAGACCTGCATGAAGAATTCCAGCAGTTTAGCCCAGCAATTTACATCAGTTAATCAAACAGGGAACATAATAATGAGCAGAGATATAGAGGATATAACAAAACATTGCAAGTACTTGTCCAAAAATCTCACAGAGAAAATTGAAGATCATCTGGCATCTATCATGTAACTCAAGTTGTTCTTATCTGTGTTTGTTGTTGATATGTTTGTCTGCATGTTGCTAGAAGGGATTTGCCAAAAAAACCCAAACAGCTAAAAAAATACATCTTGTGGTAAACTGGATGCAAAATAGGTGCAAGCTGTGTGTCCTGGATTATATATTTTTTTCACATTAGTAAGCCTCACTATTTCTCTCTTCTAATAGCATTGCAGTTTGACCCAAGGTTTGTTTGGTTTTTTTCCCCCTAGTGCGATGCCAACTTTTCAGCAGGGCTGTTAGCTTTCATGGTGCATTTCCCTTTGTGCAGGCAGTACGGTTTGGGATTTTGCAGCAATATAGACTGGCCTTCTAGAAAAAAATTAAATTGCTATCCATAAGGCAGAGGTACCTGGAAATCATTTATTGTGTTTGAATACAAAAAATTGTCAAGCTCTTAATCTCTGATTTCTTTCTTGAAGTCCTGTGGCTTAGAGAGTTATAATCTTACTCTGATTCTCAGGCTCACGTCTGGTATTTGTCAATCTGTTATATGTGAATAGACTTAGGAGTATACCTTAAGAAAACAACTGCCACCTTTAAACATTATTCTTGCCTCCAAACCTTTCTTCTCTACACTTTCCACTTTTGCAATGTTCCTGTTCTGGAACAAAATCCGTTTTTTTCTAATTAAGTAGTAAAGCTGTCCCTGCAAGTTTTTGATGCTTTGGTTACATAAACATACTTATCCTGTAAGTCTGGCTAAAGATGCATCAAGGGAATCGGTAAAGTTTACTCTTCCTTCTTCATTTCTTGGCTTTGAGCTCTAAAGCAGACCTCCTTATTATTGACACATTTATATTTTGGCACTTCCTTGTTGTCATAAATTGCATCCTGACCACATGAGCAAAGAGCAAGAAGATGACAAATTAGGAAGCTGGCATCAAAGTCCATTCTAACCACATCCTTTGAGCTCGTCCTCTTACCTCATCTTCTTTATTGTAGCTGTTTTGGTGCCAAATACATCTTGCTATGTTGCCAAATATGTGTCATTAATTCACAAGGAGTCTATGGTTATGCGGCCATATAACTGCTATGTTCTGCTGTTATTGAAAAAAATGACAATAGTATGAGGGTTAAAACCATGGGTTTTGATGTCTCTGGTGATGGGATTTTTACCCAATGGTAAATAGCTTGCAGCTCAAGGAGCACTGAAATAAGTCCTGCACCTTTTTTATTTTATTTGAGGTTTGGTTTCGTTTGGTTTTGTGCAAGGGATTAAAAAGACTGAAGAGAAAGAACAAGGTTTTAGAGATTTTTATGGCAGTAGCTGATCCAACTTTAGTTGCTCATTTTTATTCCTATGTATCAAATGCCTCCCATGTAAAATCCTGTTTCCACAAATAATGCTACAGTTGTCTTATAGCACTTAATTGTGAAAGCCCAAGGTCAGATTTTCCACCTAAGCAGTTATGCTTATTTATGTTTCTTGCTGTTGTTGGAGGGTACTACTGTGGTACATTAATAGTGAGAGCACAGTAGATGAACACTGAGGCTTTGAATCAGATTTCTGTTTGTCATTGTTTATGCCTTTTGTTTCATTTTCAACCCCCATCCAAGAAAAGTGCCCATGTTGAAATGAAACTTCTTTTTTATTGTCTTTAGTAAATCATGTTTTTTAAGCCACTCTGTAACACAATAAATAAATTATGCCATGGTGTTTCTAATAAGAGAGGGACTATTTGCTTTCATAAATGTCAATTGCATCCACTACTGCCTTTCTTTTAAAATCATAGTAAAATATTTTTGCTGTTACTGAACGTTGTATATCTAATTGGCTACAGGCTTTGTCCTCAAATTAATGCTCAGCTCCGGTTATAATAGCATTATGACATAACAGTGAAAAATTCTAATTAACATGATCTGTTTGCTGGGAAAAAGTTTAGTATATCAATTAATCTGTTTCATCAGAAGGAGTATTCCTTTTCCCAGCCCTTCTCTCCTGATCAGAGCCTGAACGATGAGAAAAACATCACAGATGCATGCTGCATTGGACAAAGAACACATGCATGCATTTAAATCATGTATATCTTACTTTTTACTGATGTAATTGTGAAATATGTTCTTTTTGCATTCATAATTAGGGGGTGGAACAGATGGTGAAGGCTTAGTTTAAAATAATCTGTCATTAAAATAACCTAGCCTACTGGTAGTTCTTCACTCTAACTGGAGTTTAGGTCAGGGTAACAGGGTTTTTTGCAGCATTGGAATACACTGGAAAGAATTAGGGACCTCATGTATAGTGTGAAATATGAGGATATTCTCCAGAAGGACACTGTAGTAAGACTCCAGTGAATTAAATTTGCCTGTGGTGGGAATATGCAAAAATGGCTGGGACAAAATTCCTCTGACAAATATAAATCCATTTAGTACAATGCATTATACATTAGTACATATTCAGTCAAAGTGGTACAGTGGGTTTCCTATCCTGAGAGGAAATAACCTCACTATTCTACAAATACTGTAAGAGGCACTTAGTATTTTGCGTTAAAAACCTGTGCTTTACATTTTCATATTATTCTGGTGTCAGAGGATATAAATTATAATTATTGGCATTATTATTCAGAGGTGCTGTAGCTAGTGACTTTTACATCAGTCTCACTTCCTTCGTGTCTACCACAGTGCCTTGCTCTTATGTGACAAAGGTAATCTTTCTATCAGGCCTGTCTGGCTAGCATAGAACTGTTCTCAGGAATAAGAAAACTGGCTCAATAAATCAGATACTTGCAAGTCTTGAAAGCGTTTAGTTTGTTTCCTCTAAGATTTTATTCTCTAACAGCTTTGAAGAAAGCATATAGATTTCAGCATGGTATTATGATAAATCTTCTCGAGGAGGGGCAAGCATTAACATTTGTGTCGGTTCTTTTTCATCTTAATCCAACCTTAGTTAATAATCAGAAAATTCTACATACTGGGTAAGAAGATGTAATTAACTCTTTGACCTCAGAATCTTAATTGGTGCCCGTTGAAAACAGTGGGGCAGTTAAAAAAAAAAATATTAAAAAGTAGCCTGTGGTGATTGAAACAGCATAATACATAATGATTTTCTGAAATCAAAAGTACTAGGGAACTTCAGCTTTAATCACATTTTGCATAAAACCAGTAAGTGTAGGTTTAAACAAGAAGTTACCAGTCTTCCTTAAATCGAATTTTGCTCAAAATTGTCATTTGGGGTCACTCTGACCCTTTTTCAGCTGCCATGTTAGGTGGGATAGGATTAAGTTTATGACAGTCAATTTCATTTATAAAAATAAAAAAGAAATTAACTCGATTATTTTCCTAAAAGAAAACATGCTACCTTTATATTCATGTCCTCTGCTTCAATTAAAAGAGGACATTTTATGAAAAGCTGTTACCTTTCAGGTCCCATTTTTGTATTAGAGTTGATGATAACTGTGGAAAATTTGAAATAGAAATCCTATCTGCTTTTGAACTATGGTGCAACTGTGCAGAAATTTGTGATGGAAATTGCACTGTGGTGCTCATTTTTAAAAAAAAAAAAAATTTGAAAGCTGACTAAACCCCATACCCTTCTTGTGTTATTGTGTCCTTATTTATACATAGGTAATATGAATAACACTTTCCGAGATTTCTCATGGAAACAAAATTGTTTGTAAATAGGTAGTATACAATAGTATCACATACTCTTCCTTAGTGTATCATATAACCTCTGTTATGTTGTCTGCCATCCAAGTCTGCTGCTCTCTTGGCATGCACAAAGGACACACACGCTTTATGAAAAATTGAAAAATTTCAACACGCATTACTTAAATAATAAATATTCATAAATAATACCTATGAATAACGAATGAGACAGTCCTTCAGAACTACTGTTTGACCTGTATAAAGAACAACAACATTGTCACAAAAGTAGTCCATCTCAGCCCTTTCACACTAGTGGGAGAGACTGCCTTGTATTGGAAGGTGGCTGTTTTTCCCCGTTTTTATTGTAATTTTTCTTAGGTATCAGGACTTTAGCTTAGTACCTGAAGCCTTTTTTTCTAATGTTTTTTGCATTTTGGGCATGGAAGGAGTTAGCTGTTTCATTAACTATTAATTGATGGCTTTTTCAAAATATGATTAAATAAATTTTCTGATTTTTGCTCTATTGAACAAAATGCTGAATTCAGCCGGTATTTGTACTCAAGCAGGGAGGTGGGAAAGGAAACGGAGAAAGGACTGACCACAACTTAGTAGTCTCTGTTGGCATGGACTAGTTTTATGGCATGGGAAGTGACTAATCACACAAGTAGCCCGAGCAGTTGTGATGCCTCCTTAGTACCTACCTTGTAAAACTAGAAGGCAAAAGTCTCCCAGAAAGAAAAAGAAAAAAAGGGTGAAAGACTTAAGCTATTAACTAAAAGGAGAGAATCAGAGCCAATGGCATGGAGAAGTAGCAACACTTAAGAAAGGTGTCTAACACATCTCACTTTAGCAGCTGAAGTTGAACTTGTTATAGCTGCTGATGACTTTTCAAACTTGGTTTGTTGAAGGTGAAATTTCTTTGGTGGAAGATGAAATTTCTTAGTAGTTGTGTTGACCAGCGATAGTGTTATTTATATTTTTCCAGCAAAACTGGTTTCAGCCAATTCCAAAACAAGACTGTGGAAATCATTTATGCCTAACAAGTACTAAAAGCTTTCTTCAAATTTTCATTTCATTAATAAGCCTGAATTCCCAAATAAGATAATGTGCAGAAAAGAAGCAGGAAAACCATCAGTGGCTTAGAGAATTATTTGCTGTTCTTACTGAACTTTATTCAGATATGCCAAATAAATGCAGAGTACTAAACAGAGCACATCATAAATTGGCTCCAAATGTTTATAACTCTTGAGTAAAAGGAACAGGGGGACAACACTAGAAGTCTGGACATGTAGAACACTTGAGAAGAGGAAAGCTGTTTCTGTATAATACACAAATAACCTGTGTAACTTCTGTCCTCAAGATACCATTTATCCAAGAACAAATCAGGTTTCCAAAAAAACCCCAAAAGTCCCCACCAAAACAGTCTTGAGCACACTAGTTACAAAAACTAATTCTGAGGGATATCTAACATCATGGTCGTGCCAACTAGTAACAACATGAGGTTTGAAAGAAAATTCTAGCAGGATTGTCATTACCTACATAATCATTATGGATATTTCAAACACTGTTCTGAAGCATCAAGGTAAAAACTTAACCAGGAGAACCAACCCCTGCTGATAGGCCATAAGTCTTATTCAGTATGGCAATTTTTTGTTGCTTATGGAGAATGTCATTCTAGCAAGAACTCATATCAGGTGGCCAGGGAAACAGGGTAACAGCTCTCAGTTTTGTTTCTAACAGAGGAGTAAACTAATTTTTCCAAGGAATGTAGGACAGAGCATCAGGAAAAACCTAAACCAAGACCTTTAAAGATTTAGTTTTCTGCTCTCTCTGCGACAGGTAATGTGGATAGTAGCAAAAGTAATAATAAAAATAAAATTAAAATATAATGAGAGAGATCAAATGTGTTAAAATTTTGATTGTCCTTGTGTGGTTCTAAGTTTGAACTTCACTGTTCCAAATATTCCACCTGTTATTCATGTTAAAATTCAAGCAACTGATGTTAATCATTTGAAAAGAAATGATGATGATTTATAAGAGGCCATAAATCGCTTGCATAATATAAATGTTTTTACATGAAGGAAATCTATGCAGATTTACATTTTTATTAATTCATAAATATAAATTAGAGTCTTCCTTTAATGCAGTGTCTTTCATGAGGGTTTGTTTTTCAATATGTGGTTTATTCTTTTTAGAAAACACATATTTTTGAACTAATTTCATCACGTACGACATCAGGGAGGGGTGAGCACTTGCCAAAGACAGCTTCTGACCAGAAGCCAGTTAGAAATTAATCAAGAAGCAGAAGAATAAAAAAATTAAAACCCCTCAGAAATCAGTGTTCTGAATTTGGAAAGGAGTGAAAAGATTACATGACTTTGTCATCATGTATCTCCATCAAATTTGTGTGAATCCCTTATTTTTTCTTCCAGAACCATTCTTCCAGAATGTCACAGTTATGTTTTTACTTTACAAATACCTTTAGCCAAGGGACTATTTGAGCTGGGATTTTTTGGGATTGTTTCTTGTTCAAGCCAGCATTTGAGGTGTTTCTTATTTTCCAAGTTGTTTCAGTATTTCTAATTTGTAATAATTTTGTGATTTTACTTTTGCAGTAGCAAATGCTTGTCTGCCAATAATCAGCCCCATAAAATCAGGGCCGGTATAGTGTATGAAAGGCAGTTTCTTCCTAGTGAAGATTTGCTCTTATTCCTAGAGGTATATTTCTGTCTTGACGTGCAGTGATTTACTCTGTGTGTCAGTTTAGGATATAGTCCTTTGTTTATTAACTGTACTCATGTTTCAAACGGTATGCATTAGTCTGTGGAGTTGTATTTTGATTTTTGCAGTTGCAATGAAAACCACATACAAAGACTTGAACCTGTCAAAATAAAATCTAATCTAGAGTTTTACACCAAAGGGATGAAATTCATAACATTTCTGTAGACCTGAGCTGTAAACGTATTTGACAGTAATCTGCTGATTGGCTTTGTTTGTTGTCTCACAAAAGGAAAACGGTGTGTGTGTGTGTGTGTGTGTGTGTGTGCATGAGTGTGTGTGTGTAATCCTCAATTAATTAACAAATTATTGAGGTCCATAGTGGTTTGAGTGATGGTAGGATTTTATTTTCTCTTTTTCAGTTCCTGGAAGCACAAATTTACTGATTTGATTCGGGGGGATGGGGAGGGATCTCTTAACATTTGATTGGAAGGTTATTTCTTTTCTTTACTTAGTTCTTCCTGATAAAGCGGAGATATTTTTTTTCCCATATTTCTTCTGTCATGCAAATGAGATAAATTTAATACAGAATATGACAGATATAAGAATGACAATAAGTCCTTGAACTTTGTAATATACTCATATGCTGCTTTTTAATATATAAACAGAATATAAAGGAATTGTCTTAAGGATTCAAATTAAAAACACTGTCATAGAAACCAGAATATTTTCCTCAATTTGGTTTTGTGATATCTTTGTTCAAATGTGTTTCTTTCTGGGATTTAGAGCTTTTTATTAATCTATTCTCTTTTGTTGTTGTTGTTTTCTTTTTGTTTTCCTTACTCTGTAGTCCCTGGACGGATTTGTATTTGCACTAAATCAAGAAGGAAAATTTTTGTACATTTCAGAAACAGTCTCCATCTATTTAGGCCTGTCCCAAGTAAGTACATCCTTTTGATTCTAAAACATAATTGTGTATGATTCATCCTTCAGTTTACCATTCTTAAGGAAATAATAATTTGGTTTCTGTATTTTGTGTGGAATATTTAATTAGTTAAAGTTGCATCTGGTTCATCCTGAAAAATGTATCTATCAGTACTGGACATTGTGAAAAGACAAACTTGTGCCTGAAAAAGTATTGCCATGAAGGATTCATTATTAATTTACTGAGAACAAATGAAGTTTCTTTTCTCAGTTGTTTTGAACTTTAAACCTCTATACCTGATAGGAAAGGGACACACTAATAGTACTTCCCCTGTGTCCTATTACTGGATGTTTATGGAGTACCCTGCATTACCCAGGGAGCTGACACAATGACAGGGAGTCATTTGGAGTCAAGAAATGCTGAAAGAGACCATTAAAATGTCTTGCAGGGAGGGTTCCAACAAGGACACATTTTGCCGCTTTTACAAATGCTTACTAACGTGAAAAGAAAAATGTATAAAAAGATAGTAGTTTAATTGTTTTTAATTTAATTGCTGACAACTGTTTATCAAAGACTAAAAGGCAGAGCAAAAGGGGGGAGAAAGCTGCGTGTTGATGTTTATTCCTAATCCTGCACCATTCAGCAATTTTTAGGAAAGATAGCTTCTTTCTCTTTGTACTTAGGAATGCAGCAGAGAGGTTTTGAATGATGATTTTCAGAGCAGGATAATCTACTTCTATTGCAGCCACCCTAAGGAGAAAAAGAAAAACTGAGAAAATATTTATTTCGGTTCCTTTAAACTGGAACCTGTTGTGCTATGAGGAAGAAGCTATTAGAACTGGCAACTGTCAGTTTTGCTGTATCTCAAAAAAAATGACATGGGAGATTTTAACATTTGGTGAAGAAAAAGACTAATTTTAAATATTATCTGGTGAGGGTCTGAATAGAGGATCGTTAACTCCTCAAAGAACATGCAAGCAATTGACTGTAATAAGTTCAGTAATTATTATTTTGTGCTGGCTTTAGCAAACCAAATGTCTCTAACCCCTATCAGTATTTTTGTCTCTCATTAAAGTCCCTCGTTTTGTAATAGACTTTAATCCCTGCCTTAATCTGTTTGGGAGTTTGTATCAAGAATCTCAGAATTTGAAATCGGTGCGCCACCATGTTGCTAATACAGTAAAGAATTGGAACTTTAATGTTTATCATTGTCTTATGCTCATATTAATCTGTTTAATGTATAGTATCCAATGAAGTTTAGGAAGCCAGTAAAGAAGAAGGATGGATAATTAGTTTAAGCAGGTAAATGCTAATTAGAAATCTCCTGAAAGGCATCCATTATACACTAGCTTAAAACAAATTTTACAGCCCTGGTTAGTGGTGTAATCCAAATTCTGTCAAGGCAACTGCATTTTCTGTAATTGAGATGTGTATGTTTGCTTTGCATAACAGATGGCTCTGTATGCTTAGACTGATAGCTAGGAAAATAATAATTGCATTATTCTGGCCAAAAGAATATTAGCTCTTGGGTTTTGGCCATTTCAGTCAGTCCTCCTGCCAGCACAGCATATGCACATATATGGATTGGATTTTCAAGGAAATTGATGCATCTGGAATAGTGTGGCCATCTGAAATATCATCTGTTCAAGAAAAAATTGGCTTTAACCCTATGCTAGTCTCTCGTTAAAAGCATTTCCTGACACTGTCTTTTTAACTATAGGAATTGGTACATCTTTCCTTACTCTGAACTTACACCACGTTGTTAAGACCTCTCAGTTCATCTGATCCCCATGTATATTTCAGGCAAGGGTTCAGATAATAAAAAAAAGCAGTTATCTTTGCACATTATTTCATACATCGCAACAAACATTTTCTTGCCTTCACTACTGAGAGAACTGAAGGAAAAACAACGAAAAATTGGAACCGGGACTATGGATTTTAATACAATAACAGATTAATTCTACTGAGATCTACTATAACATCTGTGATTTTCAGTGTTCTTCTGTCTTTATGGAGACATTTTGTATTTATCCAGCCTACTCTCTCTATATTTTTAATACATTGTTTTCTTGGTATAAGATTGTATAGCTAGGTCTCTTAATATTAACAAAAGAAATGCTGTAACTACTTATTACGAAATAACTGTTCAAAGTTTTATTTAATACCAAAAATATTAGCAAGAATATCCATATAGCCAGTTCTCAGACTATAGATGGGAACGCTACGCTTTGCACTGCAGCTATCTTAAAATACTTAGAATTTCTGAATTTTGGGAGTGGTGCTATGTGATACAGGTAGTGTTGCATTTCTGGCACTGCAGGTAAACATTCACAGGTCTCTATCCTGAGATTCCCTGACTATATATTTATATAGAACCTCTCAGTAATTTCACTTTTCAGAAAGCATAAGTGAACATTATAAGCATTTTTATTTGAATCATCTTTAAATGCTGACTTTGGACTCTTGCTTTCTAGTCAAATGACATCTTAGAGTTTTTTTGGTTGTAGTTTTTTTTCTTTTTTTAACTACCATGTGAGCACATAATTTACAATATATATAGTATTTGAAAAGCAAAATCTTGTGTCTCTTAGCTAAACAAAAATAGTCCTTGTCCCGAATCTCAGCAGGTGAAAACAGTTTTTCACTGAACCCGATTTTTCTTTTCTAAGAACACTGAGAGCCAGTGGTACAAAACAAATGGATGCT
>JAAWXA010000009.1:13794100-13841600 GCA_038090715.1 Florisuga fusca
AGAATACAGGTTTGCTTGGCAGAATTCTCATTCCAAGCATTTCAGAAAGGGTGTGTCAGGCCACAGAAACTCCAGGATTGGCTTAAGGCTATGAAGTAAATAAGAGCACCTGTAGATATTAAAAATACAGTGACTGAATGGATCATGGCTAAAGATAACTCTGCAATTTAAAACAAAAAAATCCCAAGAAAGTATTTTAAACTCAGGTCAGCAGTGATATCTTCCACTGCAAATCCTCACTCACAGTTCTACCAGTCCAACTGAAGGGTTGCATATGAAAGCACAAGATCAGGAAAAAGCAGCTCAGAGATTGGTAAGCAAGAAGCATTCCGTATTCTTTGGAGAACATCTTCACTGCAAAGTTAGTGTGGGATCTAGCCAAGAGAATGTCCAAGTGAAAGGCCGATGGTGCTTAAGCCCCAAGACTTGTAATGGAAATTCAAGACAGTCATCTCCATGTGTTATTGCTCTTCCTGTGATGATCTGTATTTTTTTCTTTCTCCCCATTCAATCTGTATTTTTTTCTTTCTCCCCATTCATCTTCAGCATTAAAATATGCTACTCCCTGTATTTCTCTCTGCAATTAGAACTAGGATGCCATTCAAGACATCCTCTGCACACATTTCCAGTTTCAGAGGATGACACCAGCTTCCTGGTGAGAATTCCCTCCTGTGAGAGGGAATGTACTCAGGTTGGTTCTGCACTTAGTGGAGAGCATCATAAAACTTGTCAGGCTTACTGTTAGCCCGTAGTTTATCTTAGTTGGTCATCTGAGTTTCACAACAGCCATGACATTAAAAGTTCTTTTTTCTGTTTGCTCATTACTTCAGAGCCATCTGCATTAACACTGAGCAACTGAACTCCCCTTTGAAGTTATTTACTTAACTGTTCTCATCACACTGTCACAGAAGGACCCTCAGCAGATGAATCCATAGAAGAGTGAGTTTAATGCCCTGTTATCAGCTATGCCATCAGGACACGTACCAGCACACAGGCTACTGCCATTCCATGGAGGATGTAGTTAAATGGTTTGGGAACAGGTGGGGCATGCTCTAACAGTGTTGGCGTAGCCAAAGCTAGATATGCAGCAGAGACTTACTTCTACTGTCCACCAGATGTGGCAGAGGAAAACTAGGACTCCATTTTCCTTTTATGGCTTCACATTTTCAACTCCTCCATTGACTGCCATGATATTCCTAGGAATATCATGATTCTGCAGCAAAGCTTTGAAGCTACAATCAAACACGACATGATGGGCAATAAAGTAATGAGTTTTGGCAACAGTAAGATAGACAAGGGAAATACTGGCATGTTTCTCTAGTTGAATGGGATCACATGGATCTATAAAATAATATGGTGTATCATGGTTAGACTGAATCATTCCAGGTAACTTTTAAAACCTTTGCATTAATAAATATGGCCTTGTGCTAATAAAATATATGTCTGGGTCTTTTGGGTACCGAGTGTTTTCTAGGCTGAGTACTGCTGAATTAGGATGCATCCACTGTAGTGGTGTGTTAGTCTATAGTTTTTCATAATGCATTTCAGAAAGATGCTTCTCTTGGGACAACATCTATTCATGCGTAGGTAGTAAATACAAAGCCACATACGTTTCTGACGTTCCCTGAATGACAGTGGAGATATCCATGTTTTCTTGTTGAACTTCTGTAATGTGAATAATTAAAATATGATAAATATTGTAAGCGTATCTCTTCCACATGTTGGGAAGCGTGTATGAGCTATGACTGAAAGTTTGTGTGAAAAGATACATCCTATTTCAAAACTCGTTGATGCAGTTGGAGAAACAGTAGCTTTTCCTCCTGTGTTTCTTGTGACCTGCCATGAGCCTGATCCACGTTATGTAAGTAAATGAAAAACTTCCACAGGTCTTTGAAGGGTTCTCCTTTTAATCTATATAGTCAACATTGTCACCATAGTGCTTACATTACACTAGTATTGAAGAGATTTTCTGAAAGTTATTGAGCAATCCCTTTGTTCCCTGTAAGAACCCTAGTACTTTGAATAAGAGTGACAGTTTGATCACTCTTTTTGTTTGTTTGTTTCCTAAATTGGTTATAAATTGATTGCATATTTTTACATAGTTTCGTCAAATAATAGCTTGATTTCTTGTTCTCTCTCCTAATATATATGCTGAGATTGAGTTAACCTGAATCAACGTTTTGTTAATGCATTTTAAAGGATTTCTACATTAATTGCAAATGCTGTATTCTTTATTTAAGGTGCCTTAATTTGTTGAATAGATGTAGTGTCCAAACACCGAGAAAGATGTGTTCCAAAGACCTGACAATCTTCAGAGTCAGAGTATTGGTCTAAAACAATGTAGTGGAAAACTTCTGTTGTGAGAGGTATACGTTTGATTAGTTGCATGTTTGGTAGGGGTGAACAATCATCATATTTTTATTTTAAAGCCATCTGTTTCCCATCATCTTCTCATTTGGTCTTGTCTTCCTTGATAGCTCCCAAATTCAATTATGGTATATTTTGTATTAAACCTAAAGTGCCTTCCCATCAGAATGCAATTCATGGGAAGAGCTGAAAATAGCAAGTAATTCAGTTCCTGAAATGCACATAAGAAAATTCCAGTTTCTATGATTGTTCCACTGAGATGGGCCTCTCTTCCATGGTCATTGCAAGTTTAAGGATTTATCTTTCCTGCATTTTGGCAAAAATGAGACCACAGAAAGAATTCCATCCACTTCAGACTGGACAAGCTGATGAAGGCTATTCCTGATCAGTATTTAATCCATTTTTTCTCCTCTTCTTTTTTGGTATCATTACGCTCCTCTTAGTTTATCTCCACTGGTGACTGTGAAGAAAGATCTCATGCATTTAACACAAGGCCACCAAGATACGAAGACATGAAACAAATTAGTTTTAGTCAGGTCTAAGTGGTTAGGAGCTATTTAACTAGTTAAAGCACGTTAGTGCTGTACCTAATTTGGACACTGATGTTGCTAGTTCTGACACAGTTCAGTCTGCATTCTCATGATGTTCCTGTGATAAATCCCTGCCTATTAGTGAAGCCTGCAGCCTCCCTAGTGAGAGTGAAAATTCACGTGAAATAGTAAGTGAAATTGGAAAAAAATTTCCAGGTATAAAAATGTAAGTTTTACAGCTCGTTAATTAAAATTGACATTGTAGAGTTTCAAGAGACTAGGAAAGGACATTGCCATTTTAATGTTTTGAAACCTTTTCAATTGAACAGACAAGAAAATCATGTAATTACTGAAGCTCATTCAGCTCTTTAGTAAAAACACAAGCCTTCAATCTTAAATAGTATTTGAAGAAATTAAAGAAGCTAAACTGAAGATGTTTCTAAAATGTCACAATTGCTTTGTGATACTAAATGATATGGACTATCCCTTCATTATCATCTAGAACACCTGGGAAGCTGCTGTGAAAATAGCAGTGTCTTTTAAAATAGCTGTAAAAAACAAAGATTTTAAAGGAGATTATACATGCATACTTATATTTGCTATTTTGAATCAAGTTGTTGATGTGTGATACCCTTTATTATGGCATTAGAACCCATGTCACAGCAGTATCAGAATTTGCATATAAACTATCAACATAATGGAATGGAAGTATAAAATTCAGGGATTATTATTATTTTGAATAAAAAGCTTACCAATCCTGAAATGCAAATATTTATTCCATGTGTATATAATTACAATATTCTGATGATAGCTGATAAATTTCTGACTCTCTTTCATAGTCTCATTTAACTAATTTATTTTTTTGCATCCATGGTCTTCATTCAACACTGGACATCTCAGTGAGCTGTAATACGGGTGTTTTTTGGTTTTAACCTTCAAAGGAATTTAGTTGAGCAGATGCTATATTGAACTAGTCAGAGTATAAAGGAAATGATACGGCTTTTAAAGGGCACATCTAGCATATCTACTGGGCTAAAGTAGTTCTGGCAGTGCTTCAAAGGATATAACTTTTGATGGTAAAGTGGGTAGGCTACAGAATGAAATCACATATGGCAAGCTGTCAAAGTCTTCCTACACATTCAGTACATTTATATAAGTGCAAATGGATGCTGCTTAGATGGAGTCCCTAGCAATTTCCTGTTAAATCTGCTCTAAGATTATCTGATATTATTTGACTAAATTATCTGTATAAAAGCTGAGGACAACTTTTATCATCAAATATTTAGAAATTAGTTTTTTCTTTTGGGCAGATAATCTGAAATATGAACTGCAATTGTATTAACACTTGGAAGTGAAGGGCTTTCAGTTATAGCAATTATATCAAAACAGAGATAATGAATTGCTGTATATCAACTTGAAGAGGACGTATTTATAGGTCAATGATGTCAATAGCTATAGTTCTCTTAGACACCTCATTCTTACCCTTTTATTCCTCGCTAATACTAAGCAGACACAGTTTTAACTTTTAATGAGATTGGTGACTATGAGAAACTCATCTTGCAACGGAAGGGATACATGGATGGATATATTTCACGTTTCAAAATTTAACAATAAAAACTGTTACCCTTTTACAAATGCTACCAGTCAATGATAGCTCATCCCCGACTGTAAAGAGAAATCTGAATGGTCATACTTATTACAGGCTTTTATGTAATGAAAAGGCTTTTATACTTTAAAAAAAAATGCTAGTTGTGTAATGCTATAGTATAATGAAAAAATGCAGGATCTGTTACAATTAGCCCTATAGCTAGAAGTATGCATGCATATATATTTTTTTATAGAATACATCCATGTGCGGATAATACATCCATACATGTATCTGTATGATTAAAAGGGGCGTCTCGAAGTTGTGCTGACAAGTTCATTATCTCTGTCCTACACTGTCCTCCAATATTAGGAAGAAAGGAATGTCCAGTTACAGCATTACAGCCCTGAGCACATACATTTGTTGTATGATTTTGGGCCACTGGCATCTTGAAGAATTATGGTAGGCTAAAGTATGTTTGGTTTTACTGGGGGACGGTGCTGTTGGCTGCTAAAGATTGGAGTCTGTCAAGGATGGCATCTACTGAGATCTGGCCATTGAAATTGAAATCCCTCCAGACAGACCTTTATTTGGCCCCTCTCTCAGGTTTCTGTGTGGCAGCACAGATGTGTTCCCACCACAGCCCTGATGTTTCTTCTCCACTCTGAGACTTTGCATGTCAGACATAGGTGATCAGCCCAAGTTTTCCACATCTTACAGCATCCAAGAGCAGAAAAGGAGTGTGGGAAATGCACATGTCTGGGGAGGTGTCTGTCCCTTATTTGGTCCCTAATTCTTCAGCTTCAGTATCACATGAGTACCTTACTTATGTTGGTCACTGTAGAGATCAAGCCCTTGGCCCCTGATCGTAAGCACGGGGCATTGCAGATTGTAGACATATGCAGAGAAGAGGATTCATCTCTTTAACAGTGGTCGCTTGCCCAGTGACATGATGTAGAAAAATTTTAGTGCACTTTTCTTAGGATGGTAAGTAGTCTCTTGCTGGTATAAAGGCAACTCCATCAAATCCATATTCTGATTAAAAAGGGAGTGTGATGACTGCTCAAAGGAAATATTATTGCTTTAACATGAGTGGAAATGTTAAGTGTCTACACTGAGCTTTCGCTGGAATTTTCTAAATTATTTAGCCTGAAAGAGATGTGTGTCCTGTAAAAATTTATGCTAAATAGTGGGATATTTGACAGTGTGGTAAGTTTTCTGAATCGTAAGTGTTAAACAATGATAATAGAAGGTAATTCTAAAAGTTGTAATAGAATATGAGCAGAAGAAAGGATGCATATGTCATAAGAAAGGCTTGTATCCTGCAAACATGCACACAGGAATTCTCATTGAGTGCTGTGAAACTAATGATGTGTATAAAGCTATTCAATTAAATCTTTGAGGGATTGGAGCTTGGACTCTTGAACTGTGTGAACTCTCATTAAAATCAGTGGCAGTCTCACCAAAAGCAAAAGTTCTGGTAAGAACTTGTGTGTTAGAATTTTGTTTCTTTACACCCCGTTTACCTCTATAAACACCCAAAGTCAATGTATAGGTCATCTGTGTTTGCTTCACTATTTTACCAGTCAGAAATGTGAAACCATGTGTGCTTGCAGAAGTAGGAAACGGAGCTCACTGTTTAATAATTTTTTATACTGAATGGCATTACTCAAGTTTATAAGTGCCTCTTAATGCATTTAAATATGTATATATATAGCATCTGAATTTAGAAACCATAACAAGACATCTAAAATAATAGTTGGCATTGAACAATAGCCAGGAAACAAACAAATCAGAGAAGAATGTGTCAAAACCCGTCAGTCTCTTTTTGACCTCACGCCAAGAGACCAGGCAGATTTAATATTGAATTGAGAGCTCAGAATGTTTGAACATTGTGATTTCAGGTGTGATAGGGTATTATATTTTGAAACTGGGATCTTCATTTAAAACAAGTAGGATTTTGATGTTTCTGCAGATTACAGTAGTGTGTTAGGGGAGACAACTGAGCAATAGACATGTCACAATGCAAATGTGATTTTACAGACCAGCTCATTACCAGAACAGAAAGCTGATTATCAGTGCAGTATACCTACAACTTAGAAAGGATCAACTTTAACACCTCTTCTTCCAGGAGACTGAGATTTATACTACACAGACGCACACCTATAAATAGCCAAAGTAACACAAAACTAATTGCTACGTAAGCACAGCTGAATGGAAATGGAGAAAAAAATGTATTTTTGTTCACATTCTGTAGAGAAGGTTTCCTTTCTCACAGATGCAAGGTTTTGGAAGCCATCTTGCAGGTAGATTCTCATTCTTCGCTACTGAATCATTTGCTAGGTTGTTTGTAACTCATTTCAAGATTTTACTTAATAGTCACATGGCATGATACCTGGCTTCCAGCATATCACACACAACTCTTCTTGATGAACCTCAATTTGAGTTAAAGGGTCTACCTCATGACTGAATTTCATCTACTGTATTAATTTTCTGAGAGGTTATTAAAGTGGTCTGATATCTTTCAGCTCCTGTGGAACATTAGTGCTGTTTTCTGTTTTTAAATGAGAGTAGATTCACATATTACAGAAGGAAGGCATCTATTGCAAATAACAAAGTTTTAAAATAGAAGTAAATATAAAAGGATTTTGTTTTGGAGGTCCAAAAAGGAAATTAATGCACAATGATAACTTTTAGAAAAGAGTTTAAATATTTTAATATATACTAAAATTTCTGTATACTAAAGTTCGCCTTGAATGTTGCCTGTATTCTAGGAGGAATGGCCTTTTGTCAATTGAGACTTTATTACATCTCTGAATGCATTTGTTTTACCTGTATAAAATAGATTTTCAGAACTTTTTCACAATATGATTTTGGCATGCTATGTTTTGCACATATTTATATGTGTTAAATAATCTCTGATGTAAAAAGTTCTTCATTGGAGAATAAGTTACCAAGCACTGTCTATTGTAGATAGGAAGTGTGATTGTAGCAGGCACTGTTCGTGAGAATCAGATTTTGCATTATGCGTCATAAACTGCAGAATTCATAGCTCTGTAGGAAATCATGTAGTTGATTATTTTATTTTATTTCAGTGCAAATTTTTCACCCATTCAGTTCAAGTAACAAAATACTGGGTTTGTAGTGATACAATGTTTCCTAGCTGTAGGCATGGCCTGTCCCTACTACTGGCTGTAATTTACTTTTTGGTCTCTGTCGCCTTGAGCTTGCCTTGTGACTAGTTTGTTGAATGATGTGCTAATCCATTATATTTTTCAGACAAGTGTATCGACCACTATAAACAGACTGGAGGGCACAAACCTAAATGAAAGCTATACTTCCTTGAATCATTTAAAAAGCTCCTGCAGTGGTGGCAGTGCAAAATAACTTTACTCTGTACATTAAATATAAGGGGGAAATTTCAATAAATAAAATGAAGATTGTGGGGAGGGGAGGGGAAATTGAAGCTTTGTGGGCATGTTATGCTCCTTTTCACATTTAGTTATAGGAAGAAGAGACAGCTAATGTTAGTCAGCCCCTTGAGAATGTGCTTCTAGATGATAAATTTGAGACTGAGCCCCAAGCCCTGCATTACTTGCCATTTTCCATTGTCCAGACACTCTCACAACACGATACGTGCTTGAAGTCATGTCCTATATTGAAACATTTTTATACAAATAAAGAATGGACAATAACCTCACCACAGAACTGGCAAAACTGAGAGCAAAAGATGCAGCTTTCTGATTTTTTCTCTACAGGAGACAGGTAGAATCCAATACCTGGTCATGGAAAATATTGTCAGATAATTTATCTTAAAGGGAATCATCAGGAGAGTGGGTGACTTCTCAGTTTGTACAGTGAGTAGCAGATACTCAGGTTCCTACCTGTCAAAAGGTGAATTAAAATTACAATAGCAACGGGAACTTTTGTCTAGTAATTCAAATCTAATCTCTGCACAGAAGTAATAAGGAAGATATGTTTTTCAATTAAAATTACAACTCTGCAAAACTGAACTAATCCTATGAAAACAAGAAAGGCATCAGTTTTCCTTCAGGGCACATTGAATTGATGCTGCATTTGGAAATGGTTAAACTATGAATTACAAGGATATCCACAAACGTGTGACAATCTTTAAAAAATCATTCCCTGTATCTCTCCTGAAATGGTAGATTTCAAGCAAAAGAATTACATGTTTCCTTCCTAAAGGAAATATTTTAAAATATTTTTTCTTTTGGTTTCTGGTTTGGTTCCAGCAGATTGACAGCAAAAGTGACTGATTTCTATTTAATAATACATTGACAAAGTCTTCATGCTTTTTTTGTATCAGTTTTCACTTCAACTTAGATGGCAACTATTACCTGCTAGCTATTATGAGAACTGTGATGCTTAGCAGGCATTCAGGAATCCTCTAGGCTTAAGAGGGTTGCAAAGATCTGTTGTGCTGCTTTTTCCAGCATTTTTTCCAATTAAAATCTCAAAATTCCCTCCCCTCAGAGTCACAAATGCACAGATGACAGTAAGCATTTTTACCTATTCTGAATCTGGTTTTGGGTTACTGCTCTTGAACTGATGATATTTGCTGCCCACTTCTTTGACAAAGATTATGAAGTGAAATCATGATATAAATGTTTGGCCACTGATCTCAGGGAGTCCCCCATTTTCCCACCTCTACTTTTTGCTGTTCCTGCCCTTCTGAGGAGCCATATCCCTAAAGCTGTTCCTGTAATGATCAACAGTCAAACCAATGATGATGGTTACTTCTAAGACCGCAGACTGGATGCAGCAAGAAGATCTTTGTCTTAGGTTTTCTGAATAGCTAGGAAGTATTTTTTATGGAGTTTTGGTGCATCTATACTTTTTAAGTTCAGTTTCCCTTCCAGTTACAAGAATTGTGAGATTTTAAGGGATTTTTGGATTGATTTTTGTAGTTTTTTTACTCTTGTAGATCTGTCTCCACAGGTTATTGGCATGAACAAGATAATGGCAGGGGGAGTCTTTCCAACTGGCTACTATTGTTTTAATTAGCTGCTGGTATTTTGAAAATTTAGTTTGAAACTAGCCTTACCTTTCCAACCATTTATTCCCAGCCCTTGAGCATGTGTTCTTTCAAGGTAGCCACCCTTCACGTCAAAATATCTGCACTTTATCAAGATCAAAGCTGTCCAAACTTGACTTTGCATCCACACAGATGGCTGTAAACATGACACCAGAATATTACTTTGGCTTCACTTGACAGAACTGAAAATTGTCCACGCAGAAGTATACAGAAATTGTAGAAAATGTTATTCTTATGTTTATTGTTTATGAATATAGCAAAGAGCTTAGAATTAATAACCATCTATGTCAGTTTAAAGAAAAATGTGTTACTTGCTTCATTTCAATGTCTCACACAGAGAAATTGCTGAGCAGGAGCTGATCACTATACAGGAGAAAGAAGGGAATGCTTGTAGATTTTCCAGCCAATTTTGAGCACTTTTGAAATAATGTATTCATAGCTAGTACATGCAATAAATAATATGCTCCGTCATTAAAACAGGAGTTTTCTGAGCAGAGGCTTGGCCTTGTAAATTACAGCTTTCCAAATAAAATAAAAATTCAGAAAGGCCAGTATACTCTTGAAATCTTTATTTCAGAGCATATGACTTGAAGCATGATGTACAGAAAACAATGTTTCCTTTATGTAAAACAAACATTTGCATAGGATGATGCAAATGCTGGTTTGTAAATGCCAAGCAGCATAAATATTGATATACCATGCTTAGCTTCCCACATACCTTCAGTTTAGTTTTGTCTAAACTATGGAAAGGAAGGTACAACTGTGTGCACTATTTAAAGGCATGTTTCTTTCTAACCTCTGCTCTCAGAAGTTGTTGTTATTCAGATTCTTCCTTTCCATCCCTCCTCCCATCTCCAGGCAAGCAAGCACACATGAACACTCCAGTCTATCTGTGCAACAGTTTCTAAACATTCAGCATCCAGTTTTGTAACTGTGGAAGATGTACTGTAAAGACTGACTATAGGAAGATTGTTGGGAGATTTTGTAGGGCAAGTACTTACGTGTTTTTGTTTGGTATTTTACATAGTAGTGAAACCTATTACAAGGGCTTAATACAAAGATAACCCCTAAATAAAGCACTTTAGCCTGTTGGAAGGAAAAAGCCATCCTAAATCAGAACTACCTAAAACAGTTTGTAAAAGAGAGAACATAAAATACTTCAAATGTTGATGGAGTTATATCAACTGGTTAATCATAGTAGAGAAGTTAAGTACATTCGAAATGCTGGAGTATCTCCTTGGTGCTCTATGTTCAGGGAAGAAATACTACTTTTATTGCACTGCTTCTAATGAAAGTACTATATCTACATAATTTTTTCCTCAGTACTGGCAAAAGACACTGCAAGATGAAGTGTCAGGTTATTTTTTTCTCCTCGTAACACTTCATACCCATGAGAAGAGATGGTGTTGTTTTAGGGTAAATAGAATGAATTACATCACAGCCATGCTTTGTGGCAGATGGGTAATAAAGTCTTCAGCAGAACAAACCTGCCCTGTTCAGTGTGCTGAGTGCTCCTAAACAAATAATCACTCAGATGCAGGAATTGGGAGTTACAGTTAGCAATACAAAACACCTTTGAATCAAGAGAGAGGGTAAATTGGGCAACTGTAGAGTTTTTGTTTGGAACATGCAGGTAACTTATTTGGCTGTCTTCCTACTTAAATGCAAAACCACCTTATCTTTAAACAAATCTGTTGTCTGTACTACCAAAGGAATCAGTATGTACAAAAACAACAAGAAAATTTTCTACCTTACCATTTATTAAAAAGTAAACAACTAAATATTTATAAGACCAGTTTAATGACAATGTCATCTGTATGTTGCAATTCAGTATCTACTGCTTAAGCTTCTGGTTCTTTTAAACACATTTTAAAAATATATATTTTATTATTTGTTTACCTTAGAAGGATCTTTTATAGAAGGATCTTTTTGATTGTGAAAAAACCAAAACAAAGCAAAAAACCAAAACCCCTCAACATGTTGCTCTGTGCTTATAAAATCTTTATTTCTTTTCTTATCAAATAAGTAACCGGAGTCTACTCAGGCTGGCTTCTGTGTTGATAGGAAGCAATCCTAAAAAAAAAAATTGCTTGCATTAAAGCTCCACTCTGAACATTGTGAAAACAATGTCATTACTCAGTGTGTGAGATCAAAAGCAGATGATCAATACCGAAAGGATGAAGTGAGAAGAAAATAGTGACAAGCACTAATGTAAAATTGTACTAATGTAAAACAAACATCTGAGGTAACGGAGAACTTTCTTCTTTCCCCATTTAATTTATATAAAAGATCTTTAGATTGTTGCCTGTATTAGGGGAAGCTCCAAAACATGGATAAGCGTATGACTGCCACACTGATGGTTTTCAGAAACTTCTGGCTTTAAAATATGAACAGTACTAAACCACAGATGTTTTTCTTTGTCTGTTCTTCCTAGCAAATGTTTTAAAATACTTTGGGAAGAACAGCATTTGGAAGGCAAATAACTGGTTAGTAACAAGTGGTAATATTCTTTAAAACAACAACATATAAAATAACATCAAATGGAATACAACCATTGGAATACAACCAAATGGAATACAACCAACTTGTGCAAATTGACCGAGTCTCTGTAAGGATATGTAGCCAAAATATAAGTTGTCATACAAATAATTTTCCCTGAAGAGATAGCTGCATACTGGGTACAGAAAACAGATTATAAAGGTTCAGTCATTCACTGTGATTGGGAATTCAAGAAATAAACACCTTATAATATAATTTTTTTAACTGTTTTGAATTCAGTCTTCCCATGACATTTTTCTATAGTGGTGAGACCGTATATTCTCACAACTGTGTGTTTGGTAGAGCAGTTTTTTTCCTCAGTTGATGGGAGAACCAAAATTAAATTGCTGCGTGGAATAGATTTTTAGGTATACGTAAGTCATGTTAAAATAACTTTACAGCTAAGAATGCAAGGTTTCTGAGATACCTAAAAATCCATTATCAGATCTAAATAAAGAGGTTTTTATATATATATTCCCATCATGTTATATTTTCCTCTTAGCCTGGCACAAAAATCCAAATTGTGACTTGCCTAGCTTTTCATTCTGTGTAACAGTCAAAGGGATCTGTTTGAGTTTGCTAAGAATTTCATTCCAGGACAAGGAAAATGACATTTCAGTAAATGTTGCTAATTTTAGATAAAAAGTTCTGTCATTATGACGATGTTCTCCATGGTATGTTATTACAGCGCTTTGGTTTTGCACATATTCATATCTAGAAAATATGTTTACCAAAGGACAAAATAATAGAAAATAAAATTATCAGGTTGGGAATGTAACTGTTTCTTTGCATCTGCTCTTCTTTTGACAAACAGTAGAGGAGGGCTGCCTGGCTCAAGACTTGGCATTCCAGCTCTCAAGCTAAACAACCTCTAATAGCTCTGCCTCTCAAAGTCAAAATATTGATTGGGGAAACTCTGAGTAGAGCACTTCAGAATAGGACTGAGCAGAGAGCATCTATGATTGAAAACAAGTGCCCTTATTAGTTCTTTCATGGGAACTAACCTACAGGAGATTTCATTGCTCAGCTATCAAATCAGCACTACTATCCACATTCCACTCTCCCACCCACCCTGCCAGTTGGGAATTTGGATTACATCCTGCAGTCTAGGCATCAAAAGAAAAATTATCCATTTTAGCATTAGATAAGCTCCTTACTTCCCTGTAGGAAAAGGTCTGCCACATCTTAAGAAAGTCTGCACTTTCTGTTATATACAGGGAACACAAAGAGTATGCCATTTGCTTTCCTAGAAGACACTCCATTCAGTTCTCCTTTACTTAGAGCAGTAAAAAACAGAATACCCAGGATGCAGTGGTTTCTGATGATTTACTTAACTACAATAGATCTTAAGGAGTAATCTATCATAGGACTATTTATTTCTATTAAAAATTACGGTTTCAGAGACTGAGAAGTTTTAACCAGGAATCATTGAAAAAAATTGCTACTTGCAAGCATTCTAACATGAAAGCATGAAATAATGCATACTAGCAACTGAGGTATTAATCTGCTGATTTCAAGGGTACTTACTTCATATATCATATACTGACACAGAAATAACAGTCACAACATGGAAGCAGATGAAATTTTGGCTTCTGAAACACGTTACCTCACTATCTCTACTGTACAACTTCTCATCCATGGCCAGGCAAATGTCCTAACATGGTGGGTGTGCTGTATGCTGTCCTTACCTTACTTTCTGAGTTCCTCAAACACATGCTGAAATAGAAGTGTGAACAGCAGCAAAACCCACCAGTTCTGTGGGCTTTGAGAATAGGTGTAAGTAAAATGGTGGAGGTCTTGGTTGGAAACCAGAGTACTTTGGGGCACTACTCGGTACTTACATGGCCTCAGTTTTGCAGATGATGACCTCTTTAGCTGTCATGACAGGCAGAAATAGTACTTATTCCAATTTCTTCAGCTATGATTTATCTCATTGACCTGCTCAGCAAGAAGCACCCTCAGATTCATATAACTATATTTGGCTCTGTAAGGGGAGAAAAAGAATGATCCTTCTCATATCACATTATTACTAGCGTGATAAGAAAAGTTATGCAATCAAAAAGGTGTTAATTGTAATGGACCCAGTAACTCTGAATAACTTTAAAAACTGTTGTTGTTTGCGATACTTGGGAACAGTGATTCTGTTTGGAATGTGCTACTTACTGTAAATTAATGTCTTGAAACTTCACATGAACTGCTGAGTCTCGTATTTTAATATGATCAGAAAGTATAAAATTTATTTCATTAATCAAGGATAGGGTTTCTGAAGTTCAACATGCAGAATGATTACCTCTAGAATAAGACACGCTTACTTACTTATGAAATACTGACCAGGTGGTGGTACTCAGCAACCAGCTGTGTTGCAAAGAGATGTTTGGGCATGCCTATTCAATGGGAATAAGCATAACCTGACTCCCAAGATTTATCTCATGATCAAGGTCTGTATCAAATATAAGCACCTCAAGATTGGGATCCAGTTTAGAAAAACATAGGAGCACTAACATATTTTCTTGCTCTTTAAGTTTTCTGTAGTATCCCTTCATTCTGCTATTAACAGCCTATTGTCCCCTGACATGGTTCATAAGCTGAGAGAGACAGAAAAACAATGTTTTTCCAGAAAAGCAGTAAAATTCTTAAACGTATAACTGCTTGTGCCTAAGATTTCTCAAAAAACAGACAACATAAATAAAGCAAATCTTAGAGCATGTTATTGCATTTATCAGTTGCATTCATTCTTTTTACAGATAGGACAATAAGGAACTGGAATTATGCACAACTGTCCTGCCACAAAGAGCAGCAGAATTGATGTTTCCATCTTGACAAACCAAACATCAGTCATTTACAAGTTTAAACAAATTCTTTATAGGAACCATCAGGATGTCTGTGGAATTTGGGAGCTACTTTGTGCACAAAACTAGCAAGTCCTTGTTTGGTTTGGTTTGGTTAGGAGTATCTTAACAGAAGCAGGCTAATATGTCTTGTTGCTTTATCATTTGACAAAGCTGTATCTTTTGCTTCAAGCAGTACTAGTTCAAGTATCAGAAGCAAAAGCACGGAAGAACTCAGAGTTCTGAGCATCAAATATGTTTGTTTGAAAAAGCCTTTGTACAATTCCACATTAGTTTGTTACTCTCCTTACAAAGTATTTGTCTTAGATGAGCATGTTCTCAGAAATTAGAGGCTATTCCACATCATGTAATTAGTGCTTTTAAAATAAGCCAGTTTAGGAAGTGAGAGAAATATAAGTCATGTTTACCCAACTATGTGACTGTTGTAAAAATGCTCTCTAGAGCAGATGTACTTGGTAAATTAGAAGTTGGATTCAACCCTTATGCTGCTTTAAGGTGGTAGCACAATTGTGGCAGCTGAAATCAGGTGTGATTTGAATGCAACCCTAAGACAATCCTGCCAGTTTGTAAGACTTTATTATTTTTTTAACTCATATAACTCACCTGTTACCTTCTGTCTCTCTTGGCTGAGATAATTCATCTTTGCAATGATAGCTTGCAGGTTTTTGAAATACTTACTGTTTCATTTCAGTTACTATATGATTACTTCTATTAATTAAATTGATAGTAGCAATTTCCAACTGTTTAATGCTGCATTGCAATATTCTCATGTATTGGTATTGCGTATTTTTTCAGTGCCATGATGAAATGGTATAACTGGAAGATTTTCCAGTGACTTACCACATCCCAGAACATTTTTGATAAACATATAAACGTGTTCTGTGATTTCATCCACTGGAACACAGGAACAAAAAATGATTAAAATTTGAAATGCTAAGGAGTCTGGGTGACTTTGAGAATAAGAGACGGGCTTTTTGCATCCAAATTCCTTTTTCAGATTCAACCTCAGGTCTTAAAAGGAATTACTTTCCTGGATTTCTTCCAATTATGCTTAGCACTCAGTGACTCACGTTACAAGACCAGGACACCCACTTCGAGGCTCTCAGTGTCTAACTGGCATATTGTCTCTGGTGAAGGCAGACAGCAAGATTAGGTAGCACACTCATGATGGTGTGTCCTGTTAATGTCACACAGGCAAGCTGCTGAAAAGCTTTCCTTCTCTTTTTCACATGGACTCCTCTGAAACACTTTCCAGATTACATTTGAAGCTAATTTTTAATGCTTGGGAAAGATTGTGAAATATTTTATATGGCAATACATGAACGTTGTCTATGACAATGAGAGTTCTCCTCCCCTTGATTATGCTCCAGGGATACCACAGGAAGGATGTACGAGAGGTTTGAGTTTTGTATCATTCAAACTCTGGAATCTTCTCTTAAATATCAACAAGGAGAACAAATTTGTGGTATTCTGTTGGTGGTTCTGGGAGGCTTGACTGAGGCAGGCAATCAGTCCCCTTTGTGTAGCCTGAGAGTTGTATCAATAGCTTTACTTCATAGAACTCCCTCTCCAAGTTCCCATGGGCTAAAGAGTCCTGAATTTCATTTTGACCTTCCCTTGAGGATGTTCCCCTGTGGTTGTTCAGTAAGCCAAAAAACCTTCTAAGTTTTGATAACTTAAACTTTCACAGTATTTTCCTTCTAAGGTTTTCAGATGCATCCAGTCTTTTTCTGTTGGCAAATTTCTGTAGTCTAGTATGCAGCTTGCTTTCTTTTATTTCTCTAGATTATGTGTCTTTTCAGGGGCTAAAGCAGAACATTGTTTAGTATACCATGAGAATTATCCATCAACCAAGAGATTGATTTTACGACAGCTATTCATCCAAAAAATAATTTACTGTTCTAGTCATCTTTGATTTTATATAAGTACTTCCTCTATTTCCACAAGAAGGGAACAGCTTCTTAAAACCTTTCATGCAGTAAGCAGCTACCTCCTCACCCAAAATTAATATAATTATCTTATTTTTACCCATGGAAAAATATGTAATAGTGATATGGATACGCAGATTCAAAGCCCTATGAAACTACAAGAAATACGTCCCTGACTTCCCTAGGAATTGAGACAGACCCTCAATAGCTTTCTTAAGATGTCAAAGAAAGTGTGGATTAAACACAGGCCTCTGTTTATTAACTTATTGTATATTTCCCTCTTGCCATTTAACCATTCTCTGGTTTTAGTCACTGTAAACTGAATAACAGTGTTTAGTATTGTCTTACGAGTTTCAGTAGAGCTGAATTCTGTTTCAGCAGATGAGCTTGTTCCTCATGTTTTTCTTCTGTAATAAAATGGCAATAACTTAAAACAGGCAAATCATAGTGCAGGTGGATGTGCTTACAAGAGGACTGAAATTGAAGGAGGAGTAACTACTTAAAAGCTCTTCCAAACTAGCTCCTCATACGAAAAATCTTAAAGTCCAGTTAAAGTGCTTTATGTGACACATCCTATTCCAAAGTATTCTTAACAGAAACATGCATAACTTTCTGGTTATTACTACAGAATAACTTTTTAGAATAATTGGGTCTTTGCAGAATGTCAGTAGGATATCACCAAGTATTGTTCTTGCATGAAGATGTGCCTAAGCTTTTGTTCCAAATAAACCAACTAAAAATGTTCTACTCACTTACTGGAGGACTAAATGGTTAATATGAAATGACTAGAATTTTGCTATTAACTGGAAAATGGAGCTATATATTTTTTCTCTGTAATTGTTTTTTATCCTCTGTAAATTTTGCTATTAGTATAATATATATTGAATTTGCTACTTCTGTCAGTACTTGTAATGAACATCTGATTTGGATGCATGTCCATCATTCAGCTACACTTAATCCAGAACCACACGAAAAAATGTCCAGATAATTCTGCTAATTTCAGTGACCACTGAGTACAAATAACAATTTCATGAACTGCTGTATGTGGAATTTTCACAAGGTGTGAATTTGACTTTGTTAATATATGCATTGACTTTTGAGTGTGTATGTGAGTTCTCAGTGGACACAGAAGAAACTGTGTTCCTTCTGTGGAACACTGCTTAAAAATTCTCTGCAATCACAAGGTCCTAACTGGATAGAACCAGTGTGAGAAATGTATAGCAAATAAAAAAATAAAAGACTTGCCATCATCATTCTACAAAGGAAGCTTGTTGGAAATATCCAGTAGAAACAGAATAACTTTCTACTGAAGGACTTCTCTAGAAAAGACCATCTGGAATATAATTAAAGGTAGAAAAGAAGCCTTTTCACCTGTTTAAAGTCTCTACTCATAGACTTTCCATAAAAAAGGAAAACGATCTCCAAGTAAATACAGAGTAAACCACATTTCTGCTTCCTAATCATCTTTAGTTTTGTTTTTACTTAATGTCAGAGCAACATCAGTGTGTAGAATCCACACTACCAGCAGAAGAACATGAAGTATAAGCAGAGGGCCTGTATATATAACTATATATGGAGGGGGGTGTGTGTGTATCTAAGTATAGTGGAATGATGTGGAGAAGTAACTTATTTTCACTTTCTTCTTTATTATTTATTTATTATTTTTCTTAGTAGCTGTTCCTTTCATTTCCCGTTTCACTTTTATAGAAACCGTAATGGCAAAAAAAATGGAGCCTTTGGATCTAATGCTGCTGCCTTTATTTTTGTAGTAAAAGAAGTTTTAATCCCACTGAATAGAAATTGTTATAAGATCAGAAATTTGCTAATGTTCTCTATAAAACGTGGAATAATTTTTCCCCATTTTTTTCTTCTCTGGTGAACTGAAGATCTTTTCAGTTGAGATGGGTAAGGTCACTTTTCCTCCCCTCATATTTACACAATCAAAACACATATTCCCAAATGATAACTGTTTTGTGGCAAATGACAGAGGTTGTCTTAGATAACCTGCTGTGATCTCGTCCAACCTGAATGATTCTAAATATTCCAAGACTTCTGTGCACAATCTCACTTCTAGGACACATTTCAGAATGCAATGTTATCTTGCTACCAGTTCTACTGTATTGTCCCATTGTTTTACGCTATACACCAAATAAATAGGCTTTTAAAAGGCATACAGAAATATACACAGTGCTTACCTTTGTTCTGATTTTCTTTCTCTGTTAAATTTTTTAATTTGGGTTTTTTTCCTTGCATCTTACCTTTCCTTGTTCAGTGAGAGGTACTGAGAGCTCAGTTATTTTTAAAAAGCCAAACTCTTCTTAAAAATCATGCAACTTTAGATTGTTGAAAAAGAACCTCTCAGAGATTGGTAGGCCTGGAATTTGCTGTGTGGGCACAATGTACCATAAGGGTGTTCTCTATATGATTGTTTATAAACTTCTTATATGTTAACATGATCTTATTTTCAGAATACTTTTTTTCTGTGTGCATTAGATTCCTCACCCTCACTGATGAACCCACAGATGCCATTTTGAATGCTAACGTTTAAAAAAGGGCACCATTCCTCTTGGAGCATAAGCTATTCAACTTTATATACATTGACAGAAATACATTGCAAACCATTAGGGTTTCTTTCTGATTATAGTTTTGCCACTGATGCTTTTCTGTGTTTTTACATGTTAGTTGCTGAAACTTATCTTCCTTGTTAACAAAATTAGAAGACTCTGTGCTGTTCCTAAGATTGGGAATAATTAATAAGAATCTACAAAATCTATTGACAGAATTATTACATTGTTGCTACTTTACTACTTAGAGGTGTATATAGAACATGAATAATGAGCTGTTTCTATGAAGTCAGAAGTTACCATTTATTACACCTTAACTCTTCGTGTTCTGTGCGCCTTCTTAACAAGCATCCAATAGAGCAGTAACATTATTGCACTTTGGGCTTCCACTGTGTGTCCTGTGGCATGGGTAACATACATGACTTGCAGTGAGTAGCTTGGCCTGGGATAGCACGTAGTGTTTAGCACTTAGTGTTCAACACTCAAGTTTTTTGTAGGTAGCATTATTTTACAATTGAGTTAACTTGTGTAACCCACTGCGTTTCAGTTGTCTTCTTTACAAAACAAGAAGTGATAAATGTTCTGCAGTCCTGAGGAACAATGGAACAAATTCTTTTGAAAATATTGTGCTAGCAACAGCCTGTACACATTGATTCTTAATGTTGACTATTGCAAGTACAAATTTGAGTTTCTGACTTCCTAAGAAATCAGTGAAGTGATAGTCAATTCTGTTCTTTAAAAGTTTTGCCATCATCTCTACTGGTTGATCTGATTTTAGGGACAAATACAGTAATATGAAAATACGTTGTTCTGTACACTGTGTTTTAGGAATTAATATGTATATGCAACTATTGATTTGCTTCACTTCATTGGGTTTCTGTGGCTTCTGATGGGTATGTCATGCATATAAATTTTTACACTACACAAACATCAGTGAAACATTACTTCCGTTCTATTTTGAGATTTTTATGGTTAAATTCGTGCTTTCTGCCTCGTTTGCTGCAAAATTTATTTTATTGCAGTGTTTAATTAATGAGTAATTCTGCTATTTGTGGCAAACGGCCAAAATATTATCTTCTATTTTTAGACTGCCACTGTTTAGACAAAGTAGATTAGGCAGAATTTATCAATCTAACATATTCATTAACAGTTTGTGGAAATCGCTGGAGATTTTTCCTTGAGTTATTTATCTAAGGCATTTTTTATGGATGTTAAGTATTTTGAACAGAAAATAACTATGTGGTTGAATTTAAAACAAAAAAAGGAAGACAAAGTGTACACTTTTTAATGTAGGAGTAAATCTTCACAGGGCTTTAATGAACAAACAGAAATAAAATAGGTATTGTCCCTTGAGATGCTCTTAAATCAGTCACACTGCTAAATAGCTTTTAAGGGATTCCAGCACTAAATCCTGTATAGATAGCAAGAAATGTTTACTTGAGGCAGAAAAGCTTCAGTAATGCTGCATTTTGCTAGCAAAATAAAGAAATTTTTCTTTTTTCTTTCCCAGGAAGCTTGCCTGTGGTGAAAAAGCGAGCTTAGTAGAGATCAACTTTTGTAAGCTTTTTAGAACTTTTCTCATTCCTGTGCCAGGGTGCAAGTGGTGCACAGGACATAGCAGGTTTTGTTAAAGACACATTAAGTATGGAAAAAACAATTCATTGCTAGTGTTTGTTTTTTACTCCTCCAGATACAGTTAGCACCCGTCGGTTTCAAGGCAAAGAATATGCATTTCTAAAATGTCTTTTCCATATTTATGCTGTGGCTACCACATTTGTATAAACAGAAAATTACTCCATTCATGCTTTATTAGCTCTTCTTTTGTACCACAGCCTTGACCCCAGTCATCATAAATTGAGAAATAGTGGGGAACTAATGGAGACAGATGGGAATATGGCTTGCCATTTACTCAAATTGGTAAAGTAATTAACCTCAAGGTGCTGGTTTGCAAGAAAAATTGTTGGAATATCTCAGGGCGCCGGTAAACAGACTCCTGCTTTAACCACTTCTGACAACTGCATCATAAACTAGACTTATTCTGTTCAATTGACCTGTCAACGTCTTGAGTCCAAATAAAGATTTGTATTACAATGCACTTGCTGAGATGTGGGAGAAGACTACTGCTGTTTCTTTTCAAATGGGTTGCTGTTCTCTCTCTGCTAGATAGGAGCTGGAATGTCATATATTCATTCTTCAGCCATTATATTCCTTAGAATTCTTCCATTACTGATTGTGTGACAGCTTTGTGACAGCAGATGGTAGTCATTTGGCTTGAGAAAATGAAATGAAAAAACATGGGCCAGACTGACTGGGCTCATTTAGAACAGCAGTGGACAGAGGCCAGATCGAGTTTTTATTTATCGAGGGACATCATGTAATGAAGCCAGTTTCTTTTATTTTTTCCTCTTTCTCTTTTTTTCCCCCTGCAGATTTGGTGAATGAGGTAAATTTTCAACATATGAGTACATAAATCAGAGGTGGGCTTGTAAACAGGAATATTTTATCAAAAAAACCTTTTCCCTGTGAGTGTTTTCAAAGTCTTCTAAGTTCTTTCCTCATCCATTTTTTTATTCCCCTTCTCAATTTAATGGAGGAGTCTAGATTTATTTTGTACACATTATCACCTGGAATATTAGTTTTTTAAAACAGCAAGTTAAATCTTCAGGGTACATTTTAAAGTTGGCTCACATGGATTCTGCTCAGTAACTGGAAGAGTTTTGATCATTCAAACTAATGCAGTTCTTATTTCATATGTTTCAATTTGCAATTGAAGCAGCCATGATTAAAAAAAAATAATAAAAAGAAGAAAGACATTTTTTTTATTGTCATAAAATATATCTGTAAGGCAGATGAAAACTGGAAACATTGTATGGTATCTCAATTTGATGAAAACTGTCTGTTCAGAAGCATTCAAGGAGCACTCAATCGGAACTTCTGCTCCCCTAATTCATCCACCAATGCTTACAGTGGAATCCAATGATGCCTTGCTGCACAATGCTGATTCAGTGCCATTATGACCAGAGTAATTTAAACAATTTCTTTAGGTATTTTTTAAAATGAATTTCAGCATTTTAGGAAACAAACATAGTTCCAGGTTAGTGAAATAATAGATTTTAGAATACATTTACTGTTCTCAAATATAAATTTTTCAGTAAACAGTAATTTTCCTAATAATGCTCCCTAAAATTAAATTTCTCAGTAGGCATTGTGATTTAATAGTTCATGCATTTCCTGTTCAAAGTAGTCTTCTTTGAAATGTGTTATGAGTTCAGAGACTGTGCCAAGGATAATTTGTCAGTGTCACCTGCACTGGTGCATTTCCATCATTGGATTAAAGATTTGTTAATGTGTAATTGATAAAGAAAACACCAAGCAGCATTTTGCAATGATGAGTGGTGGTTTAGAATAGCATTTTATATTTTCCTCCTGACAGGCATAACATTTTATGGGTTTTTTAAACCAATGTGTTCATACAGACAGAAATCTCATTGAGTTCTTTGATCAGCAGCTGTGTTGGTGAGTTCACAGCACTTAATGCATGTTATCAGTCAGAGTCAGTGATTTTAAAATCTGTGGCCAAATTATATTCTATTTCACGACCTCTCAGAAAAGATACAACCTGTGGAACAGCAGGATAAGCCAATCACATTTTTAATTGAGGGGATAGATTTTGTAATTTTTTTAATTCTGAGAAGATGTTCAGGTTAAATATATTTGTTACCTGTGTTGTTTTCTTCTGGTTTTGAACATTTTAATTTATAATCAGACAAGAAGAACAGATGTAAGAGTTGTAATTTAATCATTTTATTGCTATCTTTGTATATTTTGAAGAATTAGGTATTGTACTCTTGGGAAGCCATATTTTATGCCTAGTTGGAAAAATGAATAATGTAATAATATGCAAAATGTGAAGTTTTAGAACTTTGCTACTGAGTAAGGCATATAAACTAATGATCTAGTTAAAGTCCCTTGTGCACTATAATAAATATGGACTAAATTTGTCATTATAGCTTTAGACAGAGGTTTCAGGCTACAGATTTAATTATATTCTTTTTTAATATTCATACTTCTAAACTGCATAATTCCTTTCTACCGTAAAACTGAGTGCTGTATTAAAACAAACAAAAATGGCAGATTACTAAATGGGTATTAACGTGGAGTCAATAAGCATTTAATTTCTGTAGAGAACACTGCAAAAAAAAGAAAAAAGTAAGCTTCATATTGCTCAGGAAATCTTTTCTTAGTTGCCCATCATTTGTACAGAGGCTGCCTCCTGTTTTAATGCTGACTTTTGTTACAGAGGTTAATTAGTTATTTATGGAACTCATAAAGGACACAGGGGCAATACAGGAATACCTTTTGTTAGCCATTAAGAAACAGCGATTATTGAAAAGCCTAATTTAATCTCCATATGATACAAGAGTTAGCAGAGACCACCTCATCTTACATTCAGTCAGCACTGCTTGATGGTGTCCGAATATTGATGACAACTACTAATGGCTGAATAAAATACCATCACATTAGAATGTTTATTCCATTTGTCCTATCTCTGTAATAAATGATCTATTGACTTGAATTTAAAGACTTTGTTTCCTTTACAGTATACAGTTGACCAGGTTCTCAGATTAGGGTCACCAGTTAAAGCTCAACTTGAAAAACAAATAAGCTTTCCATCAGCTGTCATTTTGGCATATGTTAAGTAAATGAAGACAGAGAAGAAATGTATCTAAATTAGTGAGTCTTGTCCCATTCTTTCTCTTGGAAAGGCCCTTAAATGCAGTCACAACAATGAAAAGTACAAAGGTTGCAACAACAAATATGAAGATAAAGAGGAGGATGAGCAATAATATACATTTTAATGAGGGATAAGCAAGGAAGAAATAATATTTTATGGGGAGCTAGAAGGAAAGTTCAAGCAAAACAATGAATTAGTCAATACAGCTTCTAATAATTTATAACGTGTGTTGGCCTAGTTGGAAAGAACAGGTTCCAAAGAGACTAAGGAAGAACTGTGTACTCCTTTGGGTAAAGGCGCAGTGGATATATTAGTCTCTGGTATACTGAATAAAATAATTAAAGTTGGCTGATAGGTTTGAGCCAGTCAGATCCACTGCTTGAAAATAAGTGTTTCATCTAGCAGACAGAACTGGTGTTGGGTGTGAAAAAGGTGTTTATGACTTTCAAATCAGCGATGGAGGTCTTTGATTTTTCACTGTCTGATTAAATGATCCTATTTTTTGTTTTTTCTTTGCTTGCAAATGCACTAGGTAAGAGAAAAGCTAGGGGTTTCTGAAAAAAACAGAATAGTTTTGGTTAAAAAAAGAAAAATTCTATGGGTCATTGCAGCATATTTTTCATGTGGCTTTCAAATATGGACAGTGAATGAACTTGGGTTAGTTTTGCATTATGTTTCTATTATCTAGTATTGTAATTATTATTTCTTGTCTTGCTTATCCATACTAAAATGATTTTATTTTATCAGAGGGCATATTATAAACATTTTTACATATTTATACATTTTCTTATTATGCAAATTGACAAGCACTATCACAAAGGTGAAGGAGAGTTAAGATAAAGGTAAGAGGACTTTTCTAGCAGACATTCACACAGTAGATGTGCAAAGGACATATTTTTCAGTCTCAGAACTGAAATTGTTAAAGTCATCAGAGCATTTCTGTTGTAATGTTACGAGGTGCTCTTGGAATGGGCTGGACATGATGGAAAAAAGCAGTCTGCAAGTTAGTCTTGATTTATCTGCTAGGGCGGGATGAAATAGCAAAATAGCAATGTTTTCAGTCTTATGAGCACAGTTTTTTCTTACTACTGAATTATCAGCATTGGTAATTCTGATAATTTATTTTTTTTTTTAATAAGCATTTTTTTATTATATGGCTAAATATCATGATCATGTAGCCACATCAAAGTGCATCTAAAATTTCAGAAATCATTTCAGAGCACCTAGAAAATATTTCAAAACACGAGATAGAGAAAGCTGAAAGTTTATATTTAATCAAAACCAAGGTAATAGTCATAGTCGTCTTTACTGTGTCGTTGCCTAATGATTGACCAAGACATAAGTCAATTGTGCCAGATATTTGGGTGCATACAAGACAACATAAAGGCATTTTATGAGAGCTAATGGTTTAAGTTGTAGGTAATGAAAAATCAGAATAATATTTTTGGAATTTTGGGGGGGTATCAAACTTAGATGTCAAGGATTCCCTCAGCACAAACATTAAAATTGAAAAATTCTAACAAGAACTGAATCTTTCACACATGTATCCCATGGGATATGTATTAACTTTGAAGAGTTTCAAGATGGTTTTAGTACTTTCTTAGACAGTAATGGAAAGCACACCAAAATTTAATGTAATTGTCTTTTTCTCTTAGTTTCTCTTTAGTTTTATATCCTCTAGTCTCTGCCTAATTATTGTGTGTTGTCTTGATTTCGTTTCTGTTTTCCTACATTTAGGTTATTTTTTTGTAATTAGTCTATACTGTGATTAAATGAGCATATACAAGCATAGGACACAGAAAAAAAAATTAACTAATTCTAATTATTCTGCCATTTTCTATTTCAGTAGGAAAATCTGGTATCTGGCATAGCTGGAAAGTCAGAAGGAGGTATTTAAGTGCATTTCTCCTCTGTGGAGAAATTAATGATTCCTGTGTTCAGGCATTGCTAGCATTGGTTCTGGTCTGAGGTCAGCGTGACATTTACTATGGTATTTTGTCTGGCCGGTTCCATTGGTTGATACTTACATCTTTCAATAGAATATTAAAAGCTTAGCAGTTTTTTAAGAGAGTGACTTTGGTAGCCCCTCTGAACATGCATAGATTGGTGACTCCTTTCCTCACCAAGTCAAATGTCTGTCAAAGAGGAAATAACTTGAAGTGGGCAGACTATAGTTAAACACTGTGTCAGTATTCCTCTATGTCAGGTCTTTTCCAAGGTCACCTAATTAGAGTTGTTTACAACAGCCATTTGCCTCCACCTGTCCTATTACTGATGGTTTGCAAACAGCTCTTCCTTGCATGGAACACAATCAGCCAGACAGCTGCAGAATACAAGCTGAGCAAACAGAGAATGTCTGCAATGCACTGACATACAGTGGAGTTACTCTGGCTTAAACCACTTGTCATACTTTACAGTTACATTTCCACATGACTTTGTCTGACCATAAATACTGTTATCTAAAGCTATTGTGATTTTCTGGTGACTACTGTTACTGCTCTTTGGAATGGAAGAAAATGAATGTCTCACCAATGACCTCAACAATGCCTTCATTCTTATTTAATAATGATGGCTGTGATATCCTGGTGCCCAGGTATAACATCCCTACTCTGTAGTGTTTCTCTTTGGGCAATTAGGGACTGTCCGATAAACTGTTCAAATCACAACAAACTCCTTAGGTGGATATTCTTGTATGTCCTTTCTTTGGGTTAATGTTTTCTCATTTTGACATTTAATTTCAGGTGTATGAAGCAAGATCGTGTAATGATCCCAGTGTAGTCAAAGGCAAATGAAGATAGTTTGCAGGATTAAGAGCAGAAGTCTGTCTTTTTTGTGGTCTCTCCCTCTCTGTCCACTGTTAAGGTCTAGGAAGTTGAGATGCCCAACTTTGATACTTAAAATGCAGTGCATATGCTAGTCAGTATAAATGCCATTGTTTAGGTGTCCTTGGGGACTTACTGCAAAATCGAGTGCTGAGATTTCACACTTATGCTCACTATAAACAAGGATTCCTCGGTACACAAGTACTGATCTACTAAAAATGGTCTGCTACTGTACCATCCCTCAGATGACAGTGACAAACCTGAGCTTTCTGCTGACGTATGAGATGCTAAAAGGAAGCTAAAAAGTCTCTAATAAGCCTTGTTCTGATTCATCTTTCTCTGACAGAAGGTACAGGTGTCAGCTCTGTGGGCAGTGGAGGCAGGTGCCCACTTCCCACTTACAGAGCATCATTCTACATTTCCTTTCAGTAGAGAGTGTCTTTTTCAACTGATGGCAGCATTTGCAGCAGAAATCAAGTGCCCATCTTGTAAAATTGTCAGCGAGGAGGTGCCGTTTCGTCATTTAGCCACGTCCCACTTGCTACTGTAACAGTAAGTGCAGCACAACTAAAAGAAAAAAAAATGGCAGTTCTGTGTCAAAAAATGTAGTGAGGTATCAGTTTGAGTAGTTTGTTTCCTAAAGAGGGATGAAGGATACAAGAGGGAATAGTTTAAATAGGGAGAAATGTTCCCTTCTCAGCCACAATAAGCTGTCAGCTGCTGAATCTGTGTTATTTTCAATTAGGCTCATCTGATGCCTGTGTATACAGGAGACAAATGTCACTTTGCAGGAGACACTTTGAGCTGCCTAGGTTAACAAAGCCTCCCATGCCATTGACTTAAGCAGTAGTCAACTAGCTCAGCATTATTACAGTTCTCATTTAAGAAGTATTTTTAGACCTTGCTATTGAAACATTGTTCTTATTAAGAATAAGCTTGTGAGAAAGAGTTTTGCTAAGCTTTTCATATGTACATGGAATAATGTCTTCATGTAAGAAAATACCCTGCAAGCAATTATGTATGTGAGTAAATTTACTCTTTCCATCAAACCCAAGGGTTTGACCGGTTGAAGTCTAAAAATATCACCTCTAAAAATACTTTCTTTTTAAAGTCAAAGTAAGCTTAACTGAGTTCACTTAGCTTCATGGGATATGTGAGAAAGTAATGCCCACATTAAAAACGTTTGACAAAGAATACATTAATTGAAAAAACATGAAATTTTGTCTTCTAAAAAGTTAGTTTTGAATCATTACGAGCATATAATTTCATCAACATCATATGTGAGCAGGGCTCATATTCCTGTGATGATTATCTGTGGCTCTCATTCAGTGGTGCTGCATGAGTGTTTATTCAAACCATCTCATGGGGCTAAATACTAGCTGCTTGATTTTTATGCACTAACTGTACTAAATTACTGCTCTCTACAGGGTTTATCGTGCTCATGTGAATTAATCCAAGTCAATGTTCCTGGATCTTGATGAATTTCTCAAGTTATAGGGATTGAAGTGGCTACTGGCTCATCCGCACAAGTCAGATGTCAGCCACTACAGATGAAAAAAGATCTTTTTATATCTAAGAAAGAAAATTATCCTCCTGCTTCACTGAGCTGAACTTTCCGTTTAAGTTCACATTTTAACGTGACTCAAGACGTGGTATCTGGCAGCCTCTTTATCATTTATCCACATTTTGCCTTTTCCCCATTCCCAAAACTGTCATCTTTCTTTCCTCCACTAGAACAGACGTTGTTTTCACCTTTCTAGTTTGATCAGCTTGCAAGCAGATGTTCTTATGTAATTTTTAATTAATTGATTTCTTCCTTGGAGGGTTTTGGTTCGTCTGTTCTAAAAAGATACCTTAACTCTAAACAAAAAAAAAAAAAAACAACAACCAAAAAAACCAAACAAAAAAACCCCAAACAAACAAAAAAACCCACAAAAAAACAAAGCACATTTGCTTGTTGCCTTGTGCATGTCAAAATGAAAATATATAGGAAAACGTCAGTGAAATTGAAGCAACTCTTAAATTGGTAACAAAAGTTTATATATCATACCTACAAATACCTTAGCTAAAAAGTATCTGTTATATATGCCATTTGTGTCAATGTCTCTGCACCCAGGTGCCAGTTCCCCTTGTCCATCCAGAATTGGAGAGTTCATAGTTCTACCTGTTGGCTCTTTCTACCTCCTAAACAGAGGAGTCTGAGAAATAAGATAAAGATGTCTGAATTTTTTTTTTATGTTTCTTATGTTTTTTAATGTTCTTTCCTTTAGTCAATAATGAGGAATGAGACTGTAATGAGAGGTAACAAATACCTCAATTTGCCTAGCAGAAAGACAAGGAACAGTTTTGGGTGTTATATAGTCCCTCAGGATAGTGCATTTTCCAAACACAAAACACATTTTTCTACTAAGGTCTGGCAGGGGTCTTATAGTTAGAAAAGTTAATCTCTTGTGGGCTGTACTCTTGTGGGCAAGCATCTCTTGGTCCATGACCATATTTCCTTTTTGGTTCTTTGATCATGCCAGTTGAGTGGGCTGCCACCTTAGCTCTCTGCCACTGCCTGCCAGCACCATCATCTTGTCAGAACTACCCCAGTTTGACCCATCAACCAAACTGCTGCTACGAGCACTCTCAATTGCATTTTATTTAAGGTGAGCTTGGTTACTTTAGCAGTGAAAATCGTAATTTTTTGCCATCTCTCCTTATTTAACTAAATTTCCTTTTAGGAAAAGTTAATTTGTTTTGTTATTGTGATAGGAGAGGAATAATTTTGTCTGGAACGGGGTAGGGAGACAGATAAGCAGCTACAAGCAGCAGCCTTTCAGATAACATAGCTGGGATTTCAAAAAAGATGTGTTCATCATCTCACATGATGGATTATGTGATTACATTGTCCCAAATATATGGAGATCTTTAACAAGCTTATTTAGATGTTTGTGAGCCAGACCTCTGAGTGGGGTTCTGTGAAAGATTTCTTAAGGAAATAATTTCAACAACAGGCATAATGGGTGTCTGAAACTGCAAAACAAATTTGGGCATGCATGTGAATCAGACTGGACCAAAATTAAAAAGTCCTCCAAGTCCTTTCACATCCCCCTTTCCAGGTTTGCTTTAATCACCAATAAAGCAAGAACCTCAAGCCAGAACAAACCACTACACAAATGGCTGATAACAACCAACTCCTTCCTGGAATATTTTCAAGGCACAGCAAAGAGAGAGAACACTCCTTTTCCCTTGAAGGCCTCCTTCACACTAACTTTTCAGCTAAGATCAGACACATGATAAGTAGGAGTACTTTTATTGCTGGAGCATCTTTAAACCCTGTCATAAATATATTTGGACATTGTACAAGAAGAGAGTTTCTTTCTGTGAGGAGAGACTAAAGTATTTCTAGCACTAAAGCTATGCATCTGTGGACAGAAAGAAGCTAAAATGTTTCAGTCCCTAGCTAAAACATATAGAACTTTGTCTTTCTAACCAAAATCCTTTTAAAAATCCATTCAGTACCCGTAAAATGTCTAGAATCTGTAACTTTACTCTACCTTTAAAACATAGAATTCTTTGTTTTATCTAAACTATATTGAATCTCCTTGTTGCTGCTGAGGAAATGTATTTATCATCCTTGAAGTGTGTGTTACTTACCAACCTTCTACTCCAGAAGGGAGTAATAAATAAAAGATAGCTAATTGTTTAGTGGCTAATCTGACAGAGAGAAGATACTGGGTCAGAGAGGACCAATCCTACATAAATTGCTCTGGCTGAGTGAAGCCACGTTTGGGTACTGAATTTTTTGAGAACTGGTAGGAGGGATGTGCAGTGCATGATTTACAATGCCAATAGTGAGATTTGGTAGTTAAGCTCCCCTGGATAATTGAATTTCATCATATGATACACATTTATAGAGTAGGCAGTGAAGACACCTATGTTATTTAAATGCAAACAATAAGATTGGAATAAAGAAAGTTTTACTGTTAGGATCACAGGGTTATTCAGGCTAGAAAGGACCTCAGGAAGGTCTCTGTTTGAACTACCTACTCAAAGCAGCTATGAGATCACACCAGGTTATTTGAGGTTACATTCAGTCTTGTCTTGAAAACCTCACGTATCACATCTTGAGGCAAACTTTACCATAATTAATTAGCAAAAATAAAAAGATAGATTTATTTGTCTTTTAAAAAAACCTTCTTTGGCTCACATGACAACCTTCATTGCAGATTCTGAGACCCAGCACTTTCCTTCAGATGTTAGGTAAGAATTTTTTGGAGGTCCATCCTTCTATTTCTGTGAAAGCATCAGCAGAATTTATTAAAATTCAGAGAAGAAAATTCAGTTTTCAAAATGGCTTGGGCTGCCAGAGCATGTCTTGGGCTAAATTTCTAATTAACTCTGAGCTCCAATGGCAAGGTTCAAATAATTTCCAAACTTCTCCGTGATCTAGAAGGTTTGAATCCAGTAGCACAGATTTAGTCTGATCTGTAATTCTGATAGTGCAAATATACTTCAGGCTCTGTAGCCTTTAAAATATGTTGGATGTATCTCAGTTACTGATTTTACTATTTAATTGCTTAGAGGGAACTAATTGAAATACAGCCTTAAATATGGCCTTCATTTCTGCTATCACACTTCCACAGTGATTTTTCATTATAATAGCAATTCTGGTGAGCTGATGCCGTACACATTTAAAAATTTGTCCTGTAGTTTTTAATTTATTGTACTGCTGAGTTTATAGTGACAGAAAATGATTTAGAGTTTAAGGCAACGATGAATGTTTTTAAAGAAAAATAAAAAAAAGAGAGAAAAAAGTTGGAGTAGAGCAGGGTGGGGGAAGGTAACTTGGAAGAAATGCTTCCATTTTTGCCAAGTATCAAAATCTGCTCTCAAATATTCCCAAATCCTTCTGGTCCTATTAAATACCAGACAAACGATACAGATACTGCTGGAGCAGCATTGGTTATTTTGCAATGTTTTGCTTGGCTGTGTGAAAACAGACCTTATGTTATCCTGTGCTTATTGCTGGAATTCCTCTGTCACCAGACAGGCTGAGGTTATAACAACTGTTTAAGATTTGAAATAATTTTTTTTCCGAAATCTGACATGATTTGCTAGTTGTGACAACTGATTTGACAATGACCAGTGATTTAGGTCTACCTGTAATAAGTGAATTAATCTGAGTTAAAACATAGTGATCTGTCATGTTTAGAGATACCTCAACAGCTGGCTGACTTGTCCTCTGTCAAGCTAGTTTGTCCTGTGCAAATCTTCTGTCAAGTACGGAAAAGAACTGTTGAGAGAAAATTACATGGCAGTTTTAGAGTTAGTGATGAATTTTTCTCCCAACATACCAGCTGTGCCAGCAACACTGTTTTTTGAGGCATTAATCAAATATCTTGCCTGCAGCTCCTTCACTTTCCCAAAGGCTAGAAGATGAATCTGTCAACAAAATTCACTGGGATTTGCCAGAAGCTTTTCCTAAGCTCGGGTACCTAAGCTCCATGCACCCCAGAAGTTTGTATAAGGCTTTTATGGATGTTGTTCTCAAAATTAAAGAGCCCTGTAGTGTAATTTAACTCTACATGAATCCAAAGCCATCGTTACAGTGAACATGATGAAATTAAGGAGTCTGCCATAAGGACAAATACTCAAGTTTTATTACTGTACTCTACTTGCTGATCTACAGCTCTCTATTTTTTAGTTATAGTTCTGCAATTAGCAAAGTCCAAGAGCAACTGAAGGCCACAGAGTGATTCTGTAGGTGTAGGAAGCAGAGAGAAGTTAAGGTATAAGCACAGATATGCATTCCTTTCTTGTATCAATATATTGCATATTTTCACTGAAAGTATAAACTGTAGGAAGTTCCAGATTACAGCTTTTCATAATTAAAACTATTTTATTTGAATTAACACATAATAGAAATTAATTTTTATCATTCCCTGTTTTGTTAGTAGTGAAATTTTATTTTAAAATTAAATTAATTAAATTAATTTAAATTAATGCAGTATTTCTTATATGGGTATTGGGGTGCAAATGTAGCAATTAAGAGAAGCAGTATATTCCCACTCAAATGAGAGGACAAATGTCCTTTTACCTTGACACAAATGAGTTCTAGATGCTTTCATAGCTTAAAGGCTTCCAGCAAACTTAGTTTTAACTGACAGTCAAGGCTTGCAAAGCGCAGACATGTAGCACTGTGCAGTAGGTGCAATATTGAACTCCTCTCTCTAGGCACTCTGTCTTGAAGAAAAAAGGCTAAGAAAAGAGTTCTGATTTGCTTTCTGAATAATGCTGACCTCTGAGAAGTTAGAAAGGTGCATTCAGCTAAGTAAGTGGAGATGCGGTATCCTTCACCAGAGTGAGCTCATGCATTGGGGTCACATCTAGCTCCTGAGACTGGTGTCCTTTTCCCACTTCCGTTGGTTCTTCCATTCACAGATTTGTTTTCACATTGCTCTTTTTCTTCCAGATAGTTCTTCCAGATACCAAAACATGTCTTTCACATGAGATTGAAGGGAAAGGAGTGGAATCAATTTTAGTACAACTCCATCTATCCCTACCTCGTGTAGACTAATAGCCTCTCCAGTTATGTCAAAGGTCTCTAATAAATGTAATGGTTAAAGCATGGCACTAGACTTTAGTACATAGCTTTTGTGAGGGAGGTCATTAATCAGCAATCCAACATTATCCTTTTGTCATGCTAAGGTCCGAAATCAGATTTGAAAGGACCAAGGCTGTGCTGATGTCTTTATCTGGGTATCACTGAATTGGAAGGGAGTTTGAAGAGGCATTGGCTTTGGTTGACAGGACTTTCCAAACTCTTTTCTTTGCTCCTGATTTTACCTCTGGAAGGGCTCTTGAGATTGGTTTTCTTTCACAACACCTTGATGATCACAACACCCTATAGCTGCTGTACATTATCAGTACTGTAGTTTCAACCAGCATGTTCTAAAGAGGTTTTGATTCAGTGTCCTTGCTACAACGAACACAGGACATAGGCAGTATGTACCTCTAAGGAAGATCTTTATTTTAAAATTTAATTTCCTTCAGAATTTGGATTTGTCACTTTCTTCTGCAAAAAGTAAAGGCAGTTTTAGAGGCACACAGAAATAATGCTTAAAGGGTAAATATTAAAAAGTATGGGCTGTAGCTGCCATTTTCTTTTTCAAATTTTCTGTGTCTCTCCATGCTCTCTATGATAATGGTTAAAGTCTTCTTGAATACTGAGGAAAGCTAAGCTATTGTTTTAAAAGCTAGAAACAGACACTGTATCCAACACATAGAAACTGCTTTAGTTTTTTCTGTATCAAGTCCTAACACGTTGTGAAATGATGTTGCAAAAGCTTCTGTGTCCATAAACACTTGCAAATGATGCCATTTGTTCCATTAATATGTAAGCAAGTTAAAATCAGGCACAAATCATTATTGTTGTCATTGATAATAGAGTTCCTGCCACCAACGTAAGTAGCTGCACAAATTCCTAGTGCAGCATCAAATCAACTGTTTTTTTCTGATAGCTGAATATTTTTGTTGATTGGTGTAACCCCATTAGCAAAGGTATTTGCAGGAGCCTAACTAATGTTTTAGAAATAAAATATTAGTGCAAACAATATTACTGCATTGTTTTGAATGTGTTCAGAATCTATATGAAATATGACTCCCCAATAATATTAAAGGCTGTTCTATTTGAATTTACTTTACATTTTTTTAAATAGGTTTTATATCAAGGTGGAAGAGGGATTTAATTATTTTTAGATAGCCTGCAGTACTAGAACTACTGTGTTAGGTAATACTCAACATACCTGTCTGCCAGCCTTCCTGCCTGTCCCCCTGTCTATCTTAAGTGTTTCTGCCTGCAGAAGTTCTTTTTAAATTTGAAATAAAGAAATAGAGTGAGGGGTTTCTTAAATCATGCTATAGGTATATTATTTTGGATGTGGTGTATTTTACAATTTGACAAGTTGGAACTTTGTAAACTGACAATTGGGCACAGACGAAGGTATCCATTTATCTCATATATGTCTTGTTGAGGCAAAGCTGTCAGAAGAAATCTTATCACATGGTGCCCCATTTGTTTTCTGTAGTGATTTATGATGGTTTTGAAAAGGTCTTGTGATCCCATAGGCTGCCACGATTCTCTGACTCTTCTCTGTCAATGGATCAGGTTTTTGACATTTTCTGAGAGCATTCAGAAAAGATTTGATAAATCAGCTTGTGGTGTTTATTTTAATTGATCTGAAGTCCATTACTTCAAGAATTCATCAGTGTGACAGGGTCTGAGTGTGCTGTAGAGAAATGAAAGAACTGGGTTGACCATGCTTCTGTGGTGGTGATATAGATATTTCGTTGAAAGTTTATGCTCACAGACCAGAAGATGTCATAACTAATTTAAAATGTTGTAAATCTTTTGATGCAGATTATAATTCATAAATCTCATCCATCACATGTGATTCATGAAACGATAGACAACCTTTGATGAGAAGGTACTTTTGTGTGTGTTCCAAGTTCTTTGCATTTTTTTTCCTCGTCAGAAATAAATAACTCCAGAACAACAAGATTCTGTTATGAAAGTGGTGCTCTAAAGGTCTCTCATTCTTTGGCATCTGTTCTTCTTCTTATAAGGTGAAATATTTCTTCTCTTTAAGATGCAAATGAATAAAACTGTGTGTGTGCATGTGCTTCACTTTACAACAGGGAGAAAAATGTAACTGATTGCAGTAGTTCTGGTTGAAGAATCATCACATTTGGCTGGTATAACCTGGGTCTCTTTTCTTCTCTCACAGGAGCCTTCATCTGTTGAAAACATCACCACAAACACCTGTCCTGATCAACCACAGTCAGTGTCTTTGATCTCTTCACTCATTCCTGTTGCGCTTGGTTGGTAAACCTGTAAGGAGACCATTGCAGGATCTGAGCCTCTCTCTTATCAGCCAGTCCACTCTTTTTCCTGCTAAGTCGGGGCATTGCTGCTGAGTGGTGGCTGTGGATGGTCAAGGAGGGAATTTGTGGTGGTGTATTTGATCTCTCTAATTAAGGGAAATGAGCATGGGATGACTGATAAGCAGGCTGGCCTATCAGGCAATGAGTGATAATAAATAAATGAATGAATGTCACTCAACAATGTTGCCAAGAAAACTGCTGAGGACTGGTATCAATCAATGTCTGTTTATCTGTCTAGGACTGTGTCTTCAGATACAAAATTTAGGTGACTCTATACGTTATCAGAATAATAAAGCATCGAAGCCAGGCATTCAAAAGTTAGGTAGTCTTAGAATTAAGTTTGCCAGTACACTATTCATTTGCCATCCTTCCAAACGCAGTTTTTGATATTCTTCCTCAGTGTCATACTTGGGGTAAAACTAGAGAACTGTTTGAACAATTATTCATTGTTCTTAGTTCATGTACTGAACCCAGGTGACCGGATATTTTTTTCTTGCAGTAATCTGTTTCACTTCATTTTAACTTCTGCATAGTGAGGCTAGTGCTTCTTTACAAAATGATAATTTGCTACTTCTCTACAACACATGTCTTCTCAGACGTGGTGGATGTGTGGTCAGTGGAAGAAAAGCGTAATCAAGTTTGTGCAGATCACATCTGGTTTATCAGATGATACAAGACGATTCTTAATTCAGACTTTCTTGCTGAGCTTTCAGTGAGTTCTTGAGAGTATATGCAAATGGCAGTTTCCAAAATCTTACAACTTGGTCCCATATTCATTTGAAGAGACAAAACATGCTTTTCTCAAATGAAGACGTACTCCTCTTTCAAAATCCCGCTCCATAGGAGTAAAGCTGGACCCTTTCAGTGAAGCAATTCGTTTTTTGTAGAAATATATACTAATATCAGTAAGTCTATTTCTCCTTCCTGTCTGTCTTGAAATTTTTCAAAATAGTTATGGCTGAAGAAGACATCAGCCAAAGAAAATGCATCCTGGAAAACTACCTAAATTACTCTCTGTGGGATAATATCTGGAATAGCAGCAAGTAACCATCACAGACTGAAAAACAGAATCTTAAGTGTTCGCTGTCAACTCAGTGCAGAGCTTTCTATTTTACTAATTCCTATTAGCCATTTATTGCAGACCTCAGTGTTGGTTACTGGAAAGATCAACATTTTTTCCTGCCATACATAGGTCAAGGAATTCTTGAAATCTTTTCTCTTGAAATCTGGCATATTCCTTGAGTTTGTTTCCCTTCCTTGAGGAGGGGCTTACTCCTGTTAAGCCCACCTGTGCCCAATTAGGGCTGGCCCCAACTGTGCATGAGCAGAACTGGGGGGCCAATAAAAGGTGGGCTTCCAGAGGCGAGCTCAGCTCATTCCTGAGCAGTCTGAGGAGGAGGGTAGTTGAGTCTGGAGCATTAGCACCGACCTAGGCTAACTGAATGTAAAGGCAACTATTGGAGTACTGTTCTTACACCTACCGGACCTCAAAACGCTGTGGCCCAGGAAAGGATTGTCTGCAACAGGTTTGACTGCTAATATGATTATGGGTAGACCTGCAAAGCAATTTTGAAAGCTCTTTCTTTAAGCTGAGGGGAGCTGTCAGCATGGCATGTTTTTCAATGCAGTGTTCTGCTTCTCCACACAAAGACGAGAAGCTTAAATTTTCTGCAGCGCTGAAGTGTTCCAGATGCCCTCAAACAGGGAAGATAGAGGCATATGTAGGCATGGTTCAAGGTGAAAGATGGAACTCTCCTCAAACTTCCTCTCCTCAAACTTCCTCTCCTCAAACTTCCTCTCCTCAAACTTCCTCTCCTCAAACTTCCTCTCCTCAAACTTCCTCTCCTCAAACTTCCTCTCCTCAAACTTCCTCTCCTCAAACTTCCTCTCCTCAAACTTCCTCCCCTCCTTTCATCCTGTCCATCCTTGCCTCTCATTATTGGTTTGTTTTTTCTTTTTATCTCTCTAGAGTAACAGTAGCTTGAAAGCAGTTGTTTGTGTGCCTGCTTCTCAGCCCTGCCATTTTGTAGTCATCTTTCTTTATAGACATGGAGAGCCTAATTTATATATGGCATGGGGTCAAGACTCAATAGACTTAATCTCCCAGTCATTTTGGTCTAGTCTAGCCATGTTCAGTCTTGATATACAACACCCCTGCTACTCCCGTGTGGGCTTTCTTCTTAACAGAAGCAATCCACATTGCTGAAGTGTGTATAGTGCTTGACCATTTTTCTTAGAAGAATAAATGTACATGAGAATTTAGAATGGATATTTCAAAGGGACAGAGTACAATGTAGGAGCAGTCACAGAAACCTGTTTAAAAGATATCCTAGACTCCCTAAGAAGGCAATTTTTAAAAGTGCTGGCAGCTCATAGCGCAGTCTTTAAAAGCCCAGTACGTTGCCAACAGGCCAAATTTTCCAGCATGTCTGTAATTCAAGGATTTTATAAAATTGTTTTTTATTTGACCAACTGCCAATCTAATCAGTTGGTAACAAACTCGATGTTTTAGCTGTGAGCTAAAGTAAGAAAGCAAGAGACCACTAAAAGTCTGCAACAGCAGGATCAACAGATTTTTCAGTGTTACTTCTCCATCAAAGAGGCATATAATGTGGAATTTAAATGAATGGTAGAATTAACCAGTTTTCCAAATTCTTCCAAGGTTCTCAAGCTTCTAATCTCAGTTTTTTTGCCTAAGGTGGCTGAAAAGCATTGTTCTGTGTTTCCTGCCACCACCACAGCCAAAATGTTGAGTGGCTTTCACTTTTACCAGTGTGTAGTCTTTCTGAAATGGTAATTGTAAATAAGTAGCATTTAATAAAATGCATTCTGGAATAATCATATCTGCCAATCAGAAGGCAAAAAAGGAAGAAAAAACAACTGGTTAATGTTTGCATTAACAATTAGGATTGTGCCATCCCCACTGAATTTGTGAGTTTGAATCTTGTTTAGGAAGGAAGGAAGGAAAGTGATTTCATTAACTATTCAGAGAACGTTAATTCAACAAATGTACTCAAGTCCTCTTTTTCTTCTGTCATTGTGTACCATCTTTTTAATGCCATTCAGTGGAACACAGAACTTGAGCTCAACTAGTATGAATTTTCATGGCTGTGTTGAAACCAATGGAGCTAGACCAGTTTACTCCAGCTATGGTCTGGTATTTATTTGAAAAAATAAATTATTCTGCATGCATATTAGAAAAGTCATTCTGCAGACATTCTGCAACAATGAGCAGTTCTCAGTTATTCCTTTTTTTGCTTTACAGTAGCAACTGCTGATAATTCTCACCAAATGTTGCTTCTTAATACAGCAGCCCTTGCAGTTTCTATTAGTGGAAAACATCAGGTTAGGTGTTGAGTGAGTTAAGAAAGCAAATCCTTTCTAATTAATTTATTTTCCATATTAGCCTGTATGGGGTACAGATGCTTTCATCCAACCTGAAAGGTACCATGGCAAGCAGGTGTTACAGCAATCTTAGCCCAGAGGTATCCAAGTCTTTTTGCCTGGCAGCATTCCAGCTACAGACTGGAACTAGCTTTTGGAGAAGTTGTCAGTGAGATTGATTACATTTTGGAATTTCCACTGATTAATTATCTCTTCAATTCTTCACCATAGGCAACACTGAGTTTTGAGACTATGCATTAAAACTTACTATGTTTTTGTTCATTAGTTTGGAACGTTGCAGGCTTTTGATGAGTTATCCCTTACGGGGAGACAGAGGTGGCTAGGTGTAGCTGTGCTGCTGTACCTCTTCATAGACCACTGAAAACAGAAAAACATTCAGGCAGGGTTTTGTCACTGAATTTGCAGCTGGCCTTCCTAATTGCCAGTAGTCACATAAGTGACTTCTTCACTACTTCAGCAGCAATGACAAATCCTGAAGTGATTATGGCTGGTTTGTCTGCTAGGAATCAGTTTATTCTTAACAGTTTGTGAAGGGCTAGAGGATTCAGTTTTTACTTCTTTGTTTTTTCTTAGCTACATACAATCATTAGCTCAGAGTAGCTGAGCATAAAGGAATAGCACAGTACTTATTAAAACTATGTTGTTGCTTATGAACATAAATACGGAAAGAACCAGGTAGAAAACCTGCTCTTCTTATATATTTACCATTCTAGCCCAGCTAAGAGAGATTTATTTCAGCAGCCACTTCTAAGAACCTCTTTCTAACAAAAATCTTGTGTCTTAAATGAGTGGAGCAGTAGACTAAAGAGCTTAATAAAAGGAGAGAGACGATACTCAACTAATGGACAGGGCATTGCAACCAGGTGTTATCAAATCACTCATTGCACTAAGTGCTCTCTCAAGTTCTGTTGTAAAAACAATTAAAGTACTGATGGCAGGCTTAAGTTACTTCAAATCATTTGGCAGAATTGATCCACAATTATCTTTGTAATCCCTGAAGCCCCAACCACTAAGTCCTCCATCCACTTTGTATTTCCTACACACGGTTCTCCTACCTGTCAGCTGCCATGCTCTATATCCACTGGAACCTGAAACTTCACTGGATCCAAGAATTTGTAACTCAAAATCTGCTTGTGCTCTGAATACACAAGCGTACAAAACACCTGTATGGCCCATCAGCTTTCACAGACCTAGTTGCTGACAGTCACATTTGCTGCGTTTATGAATGTATGCAATTATGGAATAAGTCAGACATGGAATTATATTCTCTTTGTGGATGCTTCTTTAATATTTGAAAAGGTGTTGTCTTCTGTTCAGTGTCACAAGGTTTGTAGTCATTCTGCTTTTTCGCTAATGTTATGCTGATCTCTAATATGAATCCCAGAAAGAAACAGAAAAATGTCTTCAGCGGAGTTTTTGTGACTTCTCCAAAATGTAATGCAGACATTATGACATCGGATGAGTAATTCATATGGCATGGAGCCTTTTCTCTGGCAGTTTAGAAATGTAACTCCCCTTGGAAGGGAGTATGTCAGTCGCAATGATTAGATTTTAGCAGAGTAACATGTACCAGAGCACAAAATTGGACAATGGCAAGAGTTAGCCTGAATTATAGTCAGTGATTTTTGTGATGCCCATAATGATTTGGAGAATTGTGCCTCTCTTCATCATTCTTACACTTAGAAGCCAGATTTTGTTCTGTGGCTAATAACATGGGATGCAGGAGAGGAACTTTTGTCTGCCTTTTGCCCTGTAGATGTTAAACCAGAGTGTGGCCACAGGAGGTAATAATGGAAGAGGGGCCAGATGACTCAGTGATGGGGGAATGAGTCTGTAATTGACAACCATGCCAATTTTGATCTATGAAGTCAAACCAGAATAGTCCCACTAGAAACTTAAGTGTGCGAATCTCTGGCTGAGAAGTTTTTCTCTTGTGTAGCTCCTGTGCAGTGTAACAGGAACAACGCAAAGCCAAGAACTCACTCCTGTTTTCTGCAGAATTAATGGAGACATCCATTTCAATATCACCAGCCCTGCCCCTCAGATAGAAGGGGGTTTTAATTGCTTTCCTACTGTTAAAGCTTATCCCCACTTGTTTTCTCTCCACAGTTCAGGCATCAGGCATCAATGCATTTTTGTTTGTTTTAATGCCAACATATTTGAACCATTAGAACAGAAGCCACCACTTAGTCCATTACCCAGTCAATTTTCACTTTAAATACCATTCTGTAGGCTCATAAGGGATTAGAACCGGTTTGGATGGTGCAGTGAGCTTTTTGGTCTCTATTGCACCAAACGGGGAGTTATTCTGTCTCCTTGATGAGAAGTTGTTCAGAGTAAGAGAAGAAAACAGAATTTCAGTTATTGAATATTTAATTCTGGACAGCAGTTTAATCAGACATGGGATTTGGGCAATTGCTCTAGCCCCCACCTAACACACTACAGTTTCAGTTCTTAGTATTCCTTAATTATCCCACTGAGATGTTTGAGGAGCAACTAGTAGTAAATGAACTTGGCAAATCAGCTATTACCCAAGTAATGAAATACAAATACATATGTTTGACAATTCTGCAGGGAAATTGTCAAAGCTAGGATTCTCCATGGATTGTATTGGCCAAGAGAGAAAAAACAGGTGTTATCAAAATTTGTATACAAACAATTTGACTAGAGTTTTAAAATAATGTGAAGCTTCTTTCCCCTTCAGCTAATTCCAGAAATATTGGTTAATGTATGGAGAACACTGTTGTCAAATAATGTATCTGTAACAGCTGTGAATTCACACAGTGACGTAGCTCCAAGTAGTCAAGGATTTTACATTAACTTGTATCTAAGGATGCATATCAACTTTGCATCTAACCTTAAACAAAGGAGAGTTCAGCTCTACTGAGAAAATTGATTTTATTCAACAGTAAGGCAAGGGAAATTAGTACATTCAATATTTGTAGAATGAAAATAAGCAAAGCCCACAAGTCTGTGTGGTTTGAGATTGTTCTTTGTTTTAGTAATTATACCTTTATATGTTAGATCTCCTATTTGCACTTTCAGAAGTATTCTAAATGGTTTATGCATCAGTCATGTCCTGGACCAGCTGGGTTTCTACACAGTAAAGTGAAACTGAGTTTTAACTTTACATCTGCAGCTATCTATTTCTGTCTGGGACATTTGAACAATTCAATTAGTAACCAAGTGTCAGTTGCTTCTAGTTCATTTGCATGATATCTCTATGTGCTAATTTGTCAAATTACCATAATTTATTATTTAAGCTGTCTTTGATTTCAGGGACAGAGTTGTTTGAATTATTTCATCCGAGGCCTTTTATTCATATGCAAGGGATCGCAAACAGGAATACTTCATTGGGATGCATTTACTAATGTTTACCATAGAACAATAAGCCAGTGTAAAGCTAGGAAAGCCTCCCAAGCCTCACTGATCTCCATTTTGCCATTAGCTGTGCCAGTTTAAACAGTATGCCGCAAGAAATATCGACAGGTCAAGTACAGCAGAGAAGAGTGTGTGTCCCAGTGGCCTTTCCACTGACAGTTTCTCCCACATTAAAGAGTTAACTAGCAGCCTACCAGCTCGGAGTGGAAGCTAATGAATGAAATGGAGATTGATATAGACTCTCTTTGGAGGTGCATCGATCTGTATCTTCTGAACTCAGCTTAGGAATTCTGCAGGCAGCATTGCATGAGTAACCCTGGCATGGTGCCCATTAGCAAATAACTCTTTTAATGTTTGCCTTCAATTGATTCACTTATTGTTGTACTGGCTACTGGGTAGTTCTGCAAACTTTCTTGTATTTTGCCACTATAGTAACAAGTTATGTAAAGATCTACAACAGGAATTTGATTTTGGAAGTACATGACCGAGTCAAATTCTCAAGTAACTTTCTTCACTCTGCTTATTTATTTCTCCTGCCCCCCACCCTAAGTAGTACTAGGTAATTATTCAACTGAGGTGAATAATTGCCATGTACACCCAAAAATTACAGATTTCAATAGTTTTATAAGTAATTCTGTTGTGCTGTCTAAGCTGATGTCTCAGAGCAAGCAAAAGTGATGTGAAATTTCCATTTATTGCTTTAAACTGATACTGACTTATAGAAGTGTATGTAGGAATAATTTTTTATAACTTTTTTTTTTTTTTTATATAGTCTCTAGCATGTAATGTACCTTCAAAGATAAGTTTTCATAGGAAAGCCTTCCATAGTTTCTACTTAGCAGGTCAGGAGGGGTTGGGTGTTTGTTGGACAGCAGAGAGAGAATTATTCCCCCATCTTCAGCTGTCTGAAAAATAGTGACCTAGTTCAAGTCCAAGTCTAAATTGCTGTGCAGTCAAAAAGAGAAGGCAATTCACTCCTCCTGTCTTGAGCACCTGTAAGTAGTTGTCTCTACTCTTTCTCCATGAGCTAGGGAGGAAGCATATACAGCTAGCCTTGACTACAGTTTTATGGTTTGAAACCTAAAGGGTATCTACAGGTAGAATGCTTAACCCTATAAGCAAATTTATGTATGCAAACAAGCTAGTGAAACCAACCAGAAATGATGACCTAATCTTGTTGAGGCAGTGAAACTCTCGAAACTCTGTACCACCTGCAAAATCTCAGTAGAGACTTTTAGTTGTAGACTTCATGACACAGAAAATTAAAATCTGGCTTACGGCTCTCCACATTTTATATATGTAGATCTGCATTTTCAAAGAACACAAAATGATAAAACTAATGCCTCTAAAATGGCAGAAGCATTCAGAGGTGATTTTTCTGTCTGTAATAGACTTGTCATTAGGAGAGGCAGACAGAAGCCACTTACTGACATTTTACAGAAAGTTTAAAACAAACATATTTAAGAATAAGATACATTGTTCTATCTGTTCTCTTTTTCTGTCAAAAGTTTTTCTGCCTACCTTTTGTTTTTCTTTGCAAACTTGTTTTTCTGCCCCCAGTGTAAGCAGAGAGATCTTTTCATGGCAAAATAATTGGTTTGGTTATAGGCTTGAATTATCTGTAAATCAAGATGGAACCAGGTGTAAAACTATTGGTTCTGTTGAAATGGTTTTTGTATTGAAAATGAAACAAAAAAAATTTACATACGAATTTAAAATTATAAAATGAGAATTTTTAATGGAAAATTATTAAGAAATTATGGTTATTATTTTGGTGGCTTTTCATCACTGACAGCTATAATTGCTAGCAGGATGTTTCTTTATCACGTATCTTCTGAAGCTCTCTTGTTTAGGTATCTACTTAGAGTTGTAAATGTTATACTTTATTAATTTAGGAAGTATGAAGCGCAAACCTTATTCTTGCAAGCTAAACACATCACTTATTACAATGATTATTGTTTCATTTAGTTCCTAAAACTCCCTATTTTGATTAAGAAGTTGGAATGATAAAAAGTCAGGAAATTTTAATAGGTACAGAAGTGCAGGTCTTCTTGTTCACTTTAATTTAACTCGCACGTTACAGTAAAATGTTCTTTGATTTTAATCTTTATAGCTCCACTGAAAATTTTTTCTGACTTACACTGGGGCAGATGAGAATCAGAATTAGGTCTGATACCAGTATATTTCTGAAGATGGAAGCAAAAGAATAATTATAAGTAGTTTTTGCCTCTTGAATCTAATGGATTGTCAGGATACTTGACATTATTCTATAGGCAAAGCCACAGAAAATCAATACATCTTAGGCAAGGTTTAATTTATTTGTAGGTTCTTGCAACTAATGACTTTCCTTTTCTGCTTGTTGATTTTCTTTTCAGCTTTGGCTCTCACGAATAGCTACAATTTTAGCATAGCATTGTAGCATAAGCTACAAGAACTGCGATGTTACTATAATTTCTGTAAGAGAGTACATGAGCAAACAACACAAAAATGGGAACTGCACCTTAAAAGAATTTGGCACAATAGAAGCAAGCTTTTCTGACTTCCACCTTGGGTGACACAATGTATTTTCTGTTATTATTTTGTTATTTATATCACAGCAGCAACCACAGCCTTCAAATAAGTCTTGGGTGTCTTTACACCAGGTGCTTATTCAAGCTGTGTGATTTTTCTGTTGTGATGAGTTTCACATTTGAATCTAATAAGCAGAGGTAGTGTGAAGGCAAGTAATGTTGTCATTGTTCATAAGGAAATGAGTTATTGAGAAATTAAGCAAGATACCCGAAGACATTTTAAAAACATTGCAGATTAGAAATTATTTATAATTCCTCAGGGTAAGTCTTGAACAACAAGACTGCTTTGAGTCTTACACTGGGTGGTTTTCTTATTGAGGATATTTTAAATTGCACCACAATTCAGAAGGACCCATTCTGTAAAAAGCATTGGAGGAAAGCAAGCTTTCAAGTGCTTGATGCTATTGTTCAGAATTGCAAAAACACAAAAAGGAGGATAGTCTTTTTCCAAGAAGTTTTAACCGAAAACGTAGATGGAGATTACTACTTCGTTGTATTGGAAAGGTTGCATTTGGCTTATCATACATAACTATGGTTCTGCTGTAATTTAGTCTATTGCCACATCTCTTAAAGCTTTTCATCCCCATCTTTTCGTGCATTCTTTGCCTGCTCCACCTCAGGTCATGAACTTCGGTACCATTTCATTTAGTCATCACTGACAAACAGATAAGCCACTCCCAGACCTAAATGGGATTTTTATTTTTTCTACCATAATCATAAACATCTGTGATTACATGGCCAACTTTTAACAAAACTTTTTAAGCAGGAGTCACTGTATCATTGTCTCAAAAAGTATCTCTGTCTCACTGTATCACAAAGACATTTCAGCACAAAAATGGAGCTGTGCAAGACTCATGTGCGGAAGTAAAGGGTGTATAACAGAAAGATCAGGCATTCCAAAGTGATTCTTTACACTGGTAATAGATAAGGCAAATGAATAGATTTTGTTAGGATTCGTCTGACAGCCATGAACACAGATATATTTTACAGTAATGTAACTGTCCTAAATCTCTAGCAAGAAATACAATAAATCATAGTAGTAGTTTTCACCACTCTGGATACACTAAAGAAGCCATGTTTGATGGCTTCAATTAATAATTGAAGTTATTTGACTTAAAAGATTATGATAAACATTTAAACTTGGTTTAGTTCTATCTGTCCAACCACTATAATACCTGATCCAAAAAAACCTCAGATACCTAGACAAAGATAAATTACTAAAATACCTAAAAGGTGTTTTCTATGTGTCTCACAGTATTTGCCATAGGATAGGCCTGTAAGAATGTAACTCCAGCATGCTGGGCTAAATCTTTTTCTGATTTACTTGTATTTGTGATTTTGTCTGTATGTTTATGCTAGGAGAGAATGGAGTTGTGCTGGACCTTCAAGCTTTACCTAGTATACTTCGGTAAATCAGTCAAGATATCTTAAATAATGTGTCTATCTCTTTCTGAAATAGTATATTATACCTGAAATTTGACTGTGTTCGACCTTTGCTTAGAGGAAATTTGCAAATTTTTTCAGTGCAACGTTTTAGTGACTGAGCAGCTGTGAAAAATAAAAAGTTGTCATCCATTGTCAGTAAATTCTTAAAGCTTTCAATTTAAAGAAAAAAATCAGCTTGATAGTATTGGTAATCAAAGTAATAACTTAGACTGAATTTTACTCTCTCCAGCCTTACTCTAAAACATTCCTCTGGCTGTTAACAAAGTCTTCGTGCACTTGTAATCATGTGATCAGCAATGGCAAACAGCATGGGGGAAAAAAAAAAAAAAAGGCATAGGAAGAGCTTTGTTAGCTTAATTGAGGAAGGGGCTATATTTTCTCTCTTCTTCATTTCTGAAATACAAGATACTTATTCTTGTCCAGCGCCTTAAATTGCTTCATCTGGTCTGTAAACATTAGTCGTTACTGGCCGTATTTATTCTAACACTTGGAAATCTTTTCCTCAAACCATCTGATACTTCACATCCTGCCCTACGAGACAGGACAAAACTTGGTGAGTGCATACAATATCTCCTTCCCTTTTACACTGTTATGGTTCACAAGCCATCTTGTATCTTTCACTTGCATTTCATTCTAGCAGCTCATTGCACTGACTCATACTTGCACTGGACACTAGATGGAATTTCATATTTTAATAAAATCTATATATGCTTTGACTTCTAATTTTTTTACTTTTTCACTGTTAGTGTAAAACTGATACTTCAACAAGGAGGAAGGCAAAATCAACCAGAAG
>JAAWXA010000009.1:13846600-13864100 GCA_038090715.1 Florisuga fusca
TGTTCTTTTTCTCAAGGCAAACTGTAACCCCCTCATGTTAGCCCAAAGCACTCCTAACGCAGCGATTCTATTCAAAGAATTTATATTCAGTTCCCTTGCAGTGTTAAGAGGGCATTCAACCAGTTCTGAAAGCTGGTGAATTGAATTGATTGAATTTGGGCCTTCTGGAGTAGACGTATAACATAGCTACTGAAATCTTGATCTGCAACTTTTTTCAGAAGCCACAAGAAGTTATTAATTATTTGGGAGGGTGGAAGGGAAAGAAAAACTCCTGAAAAATTGTTACTCTCAAAATGAAAAAACGTGTGTATGTGATTTGAAAACTCCAGTTTATTTCAAAGAGACTCAGTAGATGGGCAATTTAATGCTTATGTAAAGTGATTTTTGATGTAATTTAGGCCCTTCTAAAATCCCTAGTTTTTAGGCACCCAAATTCTCAAAATAGTATTTTGAAGATTTAGAAGTAATTTGCTATGCATTAAGATGACACTACTGCAAATATGAATATATTCCTTTTTATATAAGCTTTAACAAAACAGATGTATATCTTACTAGTTAAGGTAAGGGTATAAGTAATGATTGTCAAAACTCTGAGAAGTGGAGTTTCTTCTTCCTGAAGAAGAAACTTAATCAGGTAGGACTTTGAGACATTACCAATATACTGTTTTATTAATCATAATAAATAGCTGCATTTAGTAGGATGTGCTGTTTAAATATGCAGGGTTTAAGACTGCTTGTTACTGCAGCTGCTGTAGACTCTACCCACTCATCCAGAAGCCAAAATCTGCCTAATAAACAACAGATAAGGGAAAAGAGGTTGGTGTCTAGAATTGAGTGAAACCTACAGCCACAATACAATAGTGCACACCTCAGCTCTGAATCTTTAAAAAGGCTTTTTATGCTTCCTAGACACTACAGAATTTCACTCTGATGTATCAAGAAGTCTGCTGGTAATGTTTCAAAATCCCATTTCATAAACAAACTGAAAGTGGAAAGCTCCAGACACTTTGTAGAAATACTCTGCTTGCACACAAAAAAACCTAGCAAATGTTGATGAATTGTTACAACCACAGGGCACAAGATGTGTTTAAAGCTTTACTATGGAACATAGTTCCAGTAAAAACATTATCCAGTCTCTATACTCTTCGTTATCACCCTCATTGTAGAGTGCTCTATCGATGTGATTTGTGATGTAAGCATATCAAAAACTGTCATCTGCTAGCATCAGTGAGAAGTGGATCAGGCCCTTTAAGATCTAAACAAAACAGAGCTCTTGCCAAAGAGATGCCAATAACTTGAAGCATGACAGGATAATGAGTTAGGGGGGGAAAAGAACCCAAAAAAACACTTGCCTTAAGTATCAAAAATGTAAATATTTTTTTTGCTTTCTGGATTTTGAAGTTGTTGTCTTCCTTAGAAATATGGGCTAGAAACTTTCTCCATCTTTAGAGGAAAGCTGAAATTCTGTTCTATTTTGTGATTCCAGCTGCAGCTGTGTCATATAAAAACTGTAGTTAAACACCACAAGATTTCTTCCTTCCCCTCTGTACCTTGTTACATCATCAGCTCTCATTTCATGTGCTATTACAGTCTGAAGGTATTCATAAGATCCTATTCAATATATATGGGAAATAAATTATTAGACTTCCTTTGTTTACCTTCTGCAAGTTGGTTTCTCCTAAGAGGAGAATTGGTGGTGAAGGCTTTGGAAGCTTAAACTTCATGTTCCACTCCAACTTTCTTTTATGACGGGGGAAGAGCCATGGATAAGTTTGAGTCTTTCTAAGGGGTACAACAAAACCCCTTAATGACTGTCTCCATTTTTGCCAAATAGAACAGGTGAGAGCATAACAAGAAACATGTTCAGTTGGACTGCATTAGCAAAGGGCCTCAAACCTCTCAATTTGGGTAAAAGAGCCTTTTTTTTACTACTCAAAAAGGTCAGCCAAAACATCAGGTCAGGACTGCCCCTGGCTGGATATGTGTGTTTATCAGTGGCTGCTGAGTACAATGACAGTTCATCTAGAAAAAAGCAAAGTTTTTGGAAAAAACGTGGCCTGTGTGTAGAGCAGGACACCACAGAGAATGGTGAGCATTTAACAGTTTCACAATAAAGTGTCATCCTCTGTACCATACTTTTCCTGGTTTAGTGGCTTACAACTTTTTACCAGATTTGTTTTTTCCTTTAAAGATGATCTGTGCTTTTCAGACTGAAACTAAGACAATTTACAGATTCTAACTGAACAGAATATGTTTTAAATCGTGGGGTTTGAAGATTTTTGTAATCCTGTAGCGCATTCCATTTTTGTGTGTTTTTCTCCATTTGTGCATGCTGTGAAAATTTTTTGTGGCTTGTATTTGATAGATTGAGTAGTTTCAATGTTGTGGGGGGGGAATTATAACAGTCCTTGTCCTTTGGTCAGTTGACATTTCTGTGCAGCAATGACTCATAATTTGCATGGTGTTCACACTGAAGTCTCAATAACATTCTCAGTTTTCAAGTAGCAAATTAACTAATATCCAAAGATATTATTTTTTATTAACCGATTTTCTGAATTCTTGTTTTTATTTTTTAAACTTTAAATAATGTGGTTATGTTTACAAAAAGAGGGGATAGGACTAAGCTCAAAGTGAGAAATGTGTAAGTCCTACTGCGGTGATTTGAAACTTAAAATCTCACATGCATTTAGCATCATATAAAGGAGTGCCCTAAGTTAGGACTGTTCAGCAGTCATAAATTGTCCTTTCATCTCTCAAGGTTAATTTGCAGAAAGGGACAGATTTATTTGTTCTGAAGTAGAGAAAAATTGTATTTCTTTCTGATGAGACTCATGGACTGTAAGCAAAATCTTTGTTTCTAAACAACAAGCTTTATTCTCACCTCTGAGGAGGCAAGAAAATAGCACCTCTTCACCTTTTAGAGTGGCTTCTTCATATTATTCATGCTAGTCTTTTCTTGATAATTTTATGATTATAATGAGGCAATGGCATGCTAGTTAGCACAGAATGACCTTCTAATTGAAAAGTTGTAAATTCAGTCTCAGTGGCCAGCACTAGCAGAAATTTAAATAAATAGGGATGCAGAGTCCTTACAATGGGTTGGCCTCTTGACCAGGGTGCTACCAAATTCCTAGTCACCTCTCATCTGGCAATGCTTTGCAACTCCTTGGTGTTAACTGTCTGTCTTGTTACAAGTTAGGTTAGCATGAGAGGAACAAAGAGCAAGGAGTCTTCTAGTAGTTAAACAGAGGATTTTGCATTTGAATATCTTCAATATCTGAGCTAATACTATACATTACAAAGCAGCCTCTCAGTCACATAAGGCTTACTATTTAATTTCCAAATCATGATAAAAAGCTGACCAGACTGATGCATCAATAATTCCTGTCTCTTTGTACAGTTTTTCTTGATCATAGTTTTAATGTTTGTGCATTTATTATTTGAAAGCACTATTAACATTGCTTTAATGAGATTTTCTTTTTGACAAGCACTTAAGATTGGTGCCCAGATACTACAGTGATAAGTGTTAGGGAAGATGGATGGATACTTGTGAGCAACTCTTGAGTTGCAGAGTCTGCAGTGTTCAGTGTGTCTTAGAGGCAGACAGATTATGAAATGGTCACAGCAAATTATCCTACCCACACATAAATATATACCTCTCAGGATCTTGTTGCTGCTGCTTGGCGCTGTCTCACTGAAGTTCATACCACTAGCTAGCACTATATTAGTGATAACTATTAAGAGGTGATAGTCTTTTATAATATAGAGCAGCCTTATGCTGTCAGTGTCATGTGTCTTTATCAGGAATGCATCATACAGACAATGGAAATTTTACATATCCTTTAAAGTTTTGCATTTTGTGTATTTGGTTGTTAGACAAATAGAGCAAGCTTTGCTGACTTCATTTTCATTCTTGGCAGCATGTTTTTATCATAAGGCAGATAGTCATTAATTTACAGAATCAACGCTGGGAACAGCTTTTGTGATCTCATATTAAATTTTCCCCTGAATCCGCCCCTTGGCAAAAATTACTCACATCGTTAAAAAATATTTAATTAGGCTGTAGTTTATACCCAGCTCACTGGGGAAATGTTGGAATTAATATGATTTGCATGAATTCTGTTTCTCTTTTTCTGTTAGAGATTAGTTTTGAATTCAGTTCAGCGGGTCGCTGACACTGCCAAGGACTCACAATCGTGAAGGTCAAACAGGTAGCAAATACTTCCCCTGGGTAGCTTCCCTGAAAAGGCAGCTCAAAATTGCTTTTAATTATGGGTTACCTTAAAGGCCACTTGCTGTTTTTATTTTTCTACAGATCTCTGAAACATGATGTGGCTGGAAGTTCTGGGTACACCACATCAGTTCAAATCATGTTTTCACTTCTTTTTCCGTTCTTAAAAATGAATAGCATGCAAACCTCAACTAGAGACTCGTAAATGCACACAAACCCGTACACATGCGTGTGTGTATATATTCAAACCAAGCTACTTTTAGTGGATTTTCCTCTGTTGCAGTGGGGGGAGCCTAAAATTGTCTTTATCTTTCCTATGGTTTGAAGAGGGAAAAAAAAAAACCCAAAAAAATATTTTGAAGGAAAAATATTTTCCTTCACAGCAATTCATCCACTGCCTTAATTATTCTTCACAAGATAAGATACAATGTTTAGTTATGCAATCTCTTGTTTATGATTTCAAGGGTTAGAAAAAACCCTGGGGATCCACAATCCTGTGCTTTTTATAAAGAGAATTTAATGGAAATTTTAATTAATAATCTAATCAATCAATTAATCTCCGTTACGTAAGTGTTGAAATCTAATTCTCCTTCACAGCTCTATCTGCACAGAGAGAAATGAAATGGCTGCCTACTTATCAGGATGATAGGAAGCTGTTACAGACACAAAGAAAAAGTGAAACCAATAGTTTTCTGAAGCTGGCACAGATAACATAATGCTAACAAAGTACTCTTGAATTTGCGATAGATCACAATATGTCAGTGTGGTGAACTGTTGTACAATTCATTTCAGAATTTCATTTAACTTTAGGTGAGTACCAGAATGTAAGAACAGTTCTCCATTGAGTTAGAAACTGAATGATTTGTTTTTCAGAAACTGACAATTATGGTGTATCAGTAAGTCAAAAAATCCTGTTAAATAGTGAGTGTCACATACTGCTGACTTTTGCCTTGAGTTCAGGAAATGTAAACCATCTGCTGTATGAAATATGTGCAGACCACACCATGCTGTTGACTAGCCAACTGTTGATAAATAAATATTTATATAGTAAGTGATTTATATAGGGATTCTATCAGTACTACAAAGGTGAGAGTCAGTCTGACCCTTATTCTAGGACTGCAAGTCAATCCAAGCTCTTTGGAGCCTGGAACCCTGCCAGGGGTGCCTACAGTACTGATAAGGCAATTTAATTGATAACAATGCAGATGAGGATTCCTTCATGCACAAATTCATCTCCAAAGTAGACTCTGTGTATGTGTGTCTGTTCAGTTTCAAATACTCAAAAAAATCCGTTAAGAGAGCTTTGTGTGTCAGAAAGAGAATTCAATCATAGATAGGGTGACACATCATGTGACCTTCTGCCACCAAGCTTCTACTTTCTTTTGAAAACTGAGTTCTTATGTGTAAAACTGAGTTCAGTGTGGAAAAATACTTACAGGAGAGTTTTGCAGTTTAGTGAAGAGCCTTTTGCAGAGAAGTATGAGAATATAAAGCAACTTTGAAAAGTGAAGTTGAAGATTTATATGTCCTTAGCAATGTATCTAATAACTGGGGCTTCACACCATGTGCTACAGTCAACGCAAACGGGACATCTAAACTCCTATAAAGTTTGAAATGTAAGATGTAAGTTTTTCAGTAGAGAGGGTACACATAAGAAAATATTGTTTATGGGCAATTTTTGGTCTACAAAAGGCTTCCTAGATACTTACATCAAGATCTGATTTAATGCCCTTTAGTTCTTTCCCACTGTAACAGAAAAAAACAAGGGACAAAATGTCAAACTGAACGATCAGTGATTTCCCACTTCTTTAAAGCATTATATTTTTGTTTTTTTCTCTGGCATATTAATTTTCCTTCTTTTCCCAAGATGCAAGTCGTGATGGCCTGTTATTGCACTCTTTTTTTCCTTGCCCCTTTTTTGGGGCAAGGAAAGGCCCCAGCTTTATTTTAGCACAAATTTGTCCAAATACAGTAGTATTAATTGTATGCAGTATACAGAAAAATAATAGCTTTATTTGCCAGCACGCAGACTTTCCAGTCAATTATAGTACTCTTTTCTTACTGAAGAGGTTTGAATTTTCTTGCCTGTCAGTGAAAAACTGACCATTCCAACCCACAAAAGTATATTGCTCTAAAGAAAACCAGAATTTCTCACTCTACTTTGTAGGGACTGAAAAATTGTTACATTTATTTGCCTGCATCCTTGTGCTATCCTTCTGCTCTTGTATTTTTTTTCTCCTTCTGCTCCTCAGATAGGCATCCCTGACCCTTACAGTATCCAGGGATCATTAGTCCATAAGTACACCATTCTGGGTGGGTCTGATATAAAACACATATTGTACACCCAATGTAATGTACCAGTTACAATAAGATGCCAACATTGTGCTGAGGAGAGGCTTAAGAAGTGCCAGTCAAGCATACAAGTTATTGTGCTAGCATCTGAATTTCAGCAGCAAGGCAACACCACAGTTTCCCGGGCAGACATTAAAAGCTTTGCTGCAGCACATCTGAGGTTTACAGCACTGTCACACCTGAAGTATGATAGAGACCATTTGCAATGCCATCCTGCTCTTGTTCCTGCTGTTTGGATCAGAGGCAGCTCTAGGGATGGCCTTATTGTTGCTCTTCACTGTTACTCCAGTCCTCAGTTGCATCATTGAAACAGCAAGGAACCCTAGCACTCTCAATAGCGGGTTTCATTTCTCGATTAATTACATGAGAGAAAAATCATATGAGTAAATGTTGACAATCACTTAAAGCCATTAAAAAAGGATGGAGTGATTAGCTGTAAATTCAGCCTAGAAAACTTATCACTTGCACTAAACATAGGCACTCAGAAAGCAGTTAAGTAAGGTTAAGTAGATAAAATAAATACAACCCCTTATAATGTTTTCTCACTTAGTTCAGATATGTACAATCAGATTGTATTTGATTTTTTTTTACCTCTAGAAAGACAATGGTACTGGATTAACATGTAGTTTTATGCAATTATTAGCAATGGAGAGAATTCGACAGTCTGAAGAACTGGAATGATTTTCCTAAGGTAGAAAGGATATTTATTTTTACTGAATACTGACTCAGTTGCATAGCCAAAGTATAGTGAGCAAGTCAATTAATGGACACCTAAATCTTTTCTATTCTTGTTTTATTGGATTTATTGTCTGTATTACATTTATCATTCTATCACAGAAGTTCCACTTCCTTTCTTGTTTTTTGCAGTTCTGTTTCTCAGTGGTCATATTCCTGATTGCTTCCTCTGAATCTCCTTTATTTCCCACTGTTCTTAATTTCCCACTGTTCTGCTGATGTTTGAGTTGAGCTCCATTTTCACAGTTACCCTGTCCTCTCTTCCAGAGATTTCCATAGTCCTCTGTAATATTGAATCCTGGAATTTTCTGCCTTCTCTGAGTATTTCCCTCTTTGTTGAATCTTGCAGTTGTATTTCAGTCACCTCCTTCTACATTTCTTTCCTAGTATAAGCAGAAGTGAGCTTTTGGTCTACTATTTCCCAACATGTGTAAGGTAATGAAACATGCAGATATTAAAAAAACTTCAGGTGCAAAAAAATGCTGCCAAGCTCTAAAGGTGTCTTTTGTCTTTAGAATTGAGGACTTTGCAGTCCCTATTGATCTCTCAGGCTGCAGAACTTTCTCCTTCCTGTCTGTTCTTCAGTAATAATGAAAACTGCAAAAGTGCTTATATAAAGCATTTTTTATCAATTCTTCTTTCTGTCTGTCTCACAAATTAAAATTCACTGTCATCCCAGTATCCAGATTCACCATCATGGTTTCATCTCCATGCTGTACTAGTCGGCTCTCCCTAAATCCAATTGTATTTTAGTTCTGAAACCACTCAAAATTTGTCCTTTCGTCTGTACCCATCTCTCAATTGTTTGGTTGTCTATGACCTTTTTGATTTAACCTTCCCCTCCTGATCCAGCCTCAGTCTCACTTTTTTGTTTGGCAACAGGAAAACGTGACTATTACATTCTTTAATTACCAACCCATAAGGATTCTAAAATTTTTATTTTTCTGGCAGCTCTGCTTCAGTTCCTTTATGTTCTCCTAGTAATCTCTCAGATTGCTTCTATGTCCTTCCTGATTTTGGCGTTCATGCTGCTTCGTGGTCTTGGCAGAAGCCTGTAAATCTCGTTTGTTAGCTCTTGTATATCATGTTCTCCTTTTTCAGACTGCTTCTCTCCTACTTTAAAATACAAAATGTTACCCATACTCTTCCACTCCATCAATTCTTTCTTTTACCAGAATGCTGGAAATTCCTTTCTTATTATCTGGGTTCAGTTATATATTCAGCGACAAGGCTTATTTTACTACATCATTTTTACATACAGTGTTGCATAAATTATTAATAAAGAAAACTAAAATTTTTAACTGAAATAGTCAAACTAGGCATGAATGAGCATGGGAGTTTCTTTTCTTTATTTTCATGCTTCAATTTCTATATAATTTTTATTTTTATTGTACAGCAAGACAGAACCAATATAGGTGAGCTAAATACCCATGTGCAGTTTTGGGGAATACAGCTTTATGAAATCAATAGGCAATTTTGGGGAGAATTTAGATGGCAAGGTTTACAAGTGTGTGTGGTTTACAAGTGTGGGTTTTCCTCCAATATAGACCTTCAATAAACAATGAAATGCTTAATGAAGTTAGAATAGAAATCCTTCTAAAATTAACATGTTTATTCCAGTAAACTTTGTCCCGATCTCTCTCGTGTGAAGGGCAGTGCAAGCAATATCTACTTGAACAGATTTCTTGTAGCATGCAGGTATACTGTGGGTTAATCCAAAAGAATGTGCATCTCTAAAAGTATTCACAATGTTTCAAGCGTTTGTTCTTTTTCTCTTAACATGCCTGAAATGGAAATTCATCTGTGATCGGTGTTTTTATTCGTGTTTTCACAGAAGCATATTTGCATGTACTAGAAAAGAATCAATATTATGAATGAAAACTCTCCCCAAAAGTCTTTAATTATATGCCTGAGTATCAATATGTAATATTTTCTGTTTCCTCAGATTTTTTTCTTATTTTAGCTGACACAGGCAGACTTTGAAAGGAATAAAACCAGCAACGTAACCACAAGATGCATGCAAACTTGTTAAAGGGGATGGCAAAATAAAAAGCTCCAGTCAGTATGATCAGTTAAAAAAAAAAAAAAGCCAGCAAACTGTCTATCATGTGATGAAATTTGACAGTAGGGATTATGGCTTTGATGGACCAGAACAGCTAATAGAAGAAGCTGACATTTTTGAAACCCTGCTAATTAAGGGTTCCTTCCTTAATATTAAAATAAAGTCTTTGTCTGGGTTTTATGGTTGGAGAATCAGGTGTTTTCATTAATATATGCCAGTCAGTCTTAATAAGCTTGGAGGGCAGAGGAAGTTATTATTGAGTGACCTTCTACAAAATAAGCATGTTGCTAAGGGCTCTAACCCTGCCCTGTTCAGACTGATGAATCTCATTTCCAATGCAAAAAGCTTCACAAGAAATCCAAGTATTCTCTGTGCAATCACAGAAAATAATCCTTGTGTCTCTTGTAATGTCCAGAATTGCCACTTACTATACTACTACTGTACAATGAATATTACAATACATATTATTTTTCTAGCACAATTGTCTACATTTCTGAATTGCCAGGAATAGAAAAAATTATTGTCAAGACACTTGTATTGAAAAGTCAGCTCATTTTAATACTTCTCAAATAGTCATCTACCCTGTTCATGAATTATAATGCACAGAATACATCTGACAGTACTGGCTTTGAAAAGGAGATATATCTATTATTACATATTCATTTTCAAATAGATTTCAAACAGATTTTAAACCATTCATTGAAATTCATTGAAATGATAAATTCACAGTTGGATTTTGATTGACTTTTAATCTAATTTTACATTTAGTAAGTTTTCATCTTTTTTTTTAAATAGTAATCTTGATTTTCTGTAGATTTTTCAAGCTAAGTGAAAGGGTGTGGTAAGCTACTAAGACACATAATATGTTTTCAGATAGGCATTAGAAAATGAGCTGATGAATCAGATGAAATAAGTGCAGCATTTTAACTACCAGTGATGTGTCTCACATCAATTCTGTCCGAACTGGACAGTTTCTAGCACCCCAAGACATTCTGCAGATAATGTACTACTGCTTGCTTGCTTTTTGCTTTCCTTTCTTTTCTCTCACTTGGTCAAGTCAGTACTATAAATGATTCTGTGACATACTGTGCTGATAATAAATACAGTGGATAATGGATGAAATTCAAAGCAACACATACAGTTTGCAGACACAATGCTAATAAAATAACATGGCTGCCAAGCAGGAATCTCAGAGTTTGGAGAATATACACTCTCCCAGCTCACTGTGTGAATCTTTAAAAGTTGAGCATTTAATAGGAAGCAATCAGCTGCCTCACACTCCCAGATCTTCTCCCTTTAAGTGATGGCACAGCAGATGGATCTACTTCTTTCTCATCCAACCCAAACCAATCTATCACAATATGTAGTGTATTTGATAAAACTTATTCCAAAGCCAGATTTGTTTGTTTCTTTATTTATATAGATGATCAGGTTAAATTGGCTTCAGAACTCAAACACTGCAACGGAAGTAGATATTCATACTCTTGGGTAGTCCTTACCCTATATCATTACATATACAAATACACTGTAAGCCAGTGAGACAGTTCACACCAGTGCCAGTGTTAGAAAACACAAAACTGAGGACCATTTATTTCATTTTTGTCTAGGCTTTTCATTCCCAGGGCATTTTTACACAGCATTACATTATAAAATAAAAATAATAAAACAAAATACAATTGTGCCCTGGAAAACATACCCCATCTTAAATAAGACCCACTATCCAAGGCAATGTTTGAGTTATTTCTGAATGCCTAAGAGAAGCCAAGTTTCAATATAAGAGCGCAATTTAGTCCAGTTAGTCTACAAAATGCTCTGAATATGAAAAGCTCTCTGTATTTTGTCCCATTGAAGTCAAAGCCATCTATATACCTTCAACGTTCACTATCTTTTCCTGATTTATGTATTTGCTGTTTGGGATTTTTTGATACTTCACCACTTGAGAAGTTTTTCCCCACATGAAAGTAACTTGATTTAGCTCCATAACCGGCCTTGACCCTACTCAGTTTGGACTACTCCAAAGGAAAGAAAAAAATAAAAAGTGCAACATTGTTCTTAGCATGTGTAAAACTGATCAAATTAAAATCCCCACAGGTCTGTCTTTGTGTTTGGGGGCCACGTGGGTGTGGCTATGGATGTAGATTGTGGAGGTCAGGGAGGTAGCTGGAGCATGGTGAGTGATTACCACTGTTTCTAGTGGACAGATACTAACAATAGAGGGAAAAAAGCCTTATGTATTAGTATCTTGTAAGCAGCTGCAATTCACAGGAGTGAAACATTAGATCCACCCTGAGAATGCTTTTTACACATATAGTGTTGGGGCACCTAGCATACTGCTGCTCTCTAGCTGTTTCTGTTCTTTTAATATTTTAGTATTTAAAGAAATGTAAAGTAAAAACTTGAAGCATCTGAAAGTGGTCAGAAAGAAAGGATTAGGAGGTACAGTCCTTAAACGTCAGTATGTTTTGGGGAATTTTTTTTTATCACTGCTTACACTGGGTTTAGAACTCCAAAGCTCAGTCTTAAAAAATCTGACCAAAAGCTGATTTCTGATGACAAAACTCCTGTGGACATCAGTGTGAGTAAGAGCTAACCCTCTGAGGTTAGAAATATTCCACTCTTATCCTTGTTGGCTTCATGTTGCTAAGTAGTATGACAAGGTCTTTCTTACACCCTCAGCAGTATTTTATGCAGTGCCTGCTGTGGCTCATTTAAGTGCCAATATTAGTGCTCATTCACCAAAAAAATAAGAGTAAAGCAGAAATGCTATCTTTATGCAGAAATCGATACTCATAAATAAAAGAACCAAAGTCACTTTACTCAAATACTGTAAATGCTATATTTTTTACTGTAAACGTAATTGAAACAAGGTCATTCATTTTAGTGCTGGAAAACAAATGGAGTACTAAGCTAGATTTACTCCTTCTTCAAGAATAAAGGATTTTTGTGGAGTGTGGAAATTTATTCCACAGCAGAAGCAAACAGGTGATTTCCACTTCCAAACATTGCGAGTGTTGCTCAGGAAAAGAGTTATGATGAGAAAATTATACTCCAGGTTGTCTGTAAAGGACTCCCTGATTGCTGACAATAAGATAATACTGTAGGATGTGTAGTATCAAGTTGGAAAACTCTTATAATATCAGTATGTCTTAACAAAGTGATTCTCATAATTTAGATATAATGCTGTCCTTAGAAGGAGTGATATATGAAATGTGAGTCTTGTGCTAAATGTGAGAGGATATAGGGTGCCCAGATGATGCCCCAATGGGCTGAATTATCTGTCTTCATTCAAACATACGGATGTATGAATGCTCACAGGAGTGAATGTTACAGAGCCAAGACCAATGTAAACCAATTGAAAGGATTAAAAAGACACAACCAAGTGTATTTATACAATACACAGTGTTTAGGGTCTAGAGTAATGAGTAATTTAGTATAGAAGGAAGAGCTGTAACAAGAGCCAGAACAGTCAGCATATGCCACTCCACCAACACAGTTGTGAATCATGCAAAAATCTGTGTTAGATCCAAAAGTGTTACTCTAATTCCAAAGTGATCGATATGGCCAATCACTTTTAAGAGGAAGGCATTTGTTAGCGTACAATGTAAAAATGTTTGCATCATGTATCATTCTTGCCTTTCTCTGCAGCTTCAGACTTTGCTGTCCTATTAGCTCTTATTTTCCTGTCTTCCTTATCTTTCATAAAATTGAAGCTAAACATCTTGGCAGTTATCTTTTGCTCTAGCATTTCAGCCGATACATTTGAATGTCATAGTATTTTTCTATGCCTGCATCCACATAGGTATTTTGTGGCTGTCAGAACTGGAGGGATCCGAGGGATCTCCAGTTCTGGGTAACAAGAAAAACGGATGGAATTTTCCGGAGATACACAGAAGGAAACTGAAGGAAAGAGAGAATTCAAGATGAGAAGTAGAGAAGACATGTGAATGACATGGGAAGGGCTCCCCTCCCAGCCTGGCATACAGTCACAGGGGCTAGTACAAAGAACTTTAATTCCTTCATTCTCAGGATATATAGGGTCACAAAGAACTGCCAGGAGCAATTGCTGTACAAGAGGAAGAGAAAACAAAAATTGGAGCCGAGCTGAGCAAAAGCAGGTGTCCAAAGATGTCTGTGTAATACCCCAGTGCTAGTGTCAGCTGCCTTCATACACTTGCACCTGGTACACTCGGTGCCACCTTATGTAGGCTGCAGAAGGCTGAAAGTCCACACCCCATCCCAACAGGAAAAATCTCTAGTTGATAACTGCCTAACATAAAGGTATTAAGGGTTTTATATCCATGACCAAATTTTCAAAGAAGGTGTCTCAATCTGAGTATCCAGAATCAAGGGCTTCCTTTGAAAAGTTGACCTTGGCCTTTGGGGAGACACTTGGAAAGACTTCTCTTATAATGTTTCCTGAAAGGTAAATTTGAATCTCATTCTGTATTCCTACATTGGACTAAATTGAAGGTGCCTCTACTGATGTCAATAGTGTAATGAAAATTGCTATAATTTCTTAGAATTTTTTTTTTTAGTATCCTGTTCTAAATAAGTTACATGCTGCTGTGTGCAGTAATTGAAAGATGTATTTATTCTGTCCCACTCACTGCTGAACAGAAGCTTTTTTTTTTTTTCTCTCCTCTCTCTGCTAGTATAAAAAAAACCTTATTCAGAAGAGTTTTTAAGTTTTGTGTCTGTCCTTGATACAAATGAACTACATTTTAAAGCAAGATGGACAGGGAAAGAATAGTATTTCTGCCAAAGCAGTCCAGTATTCGGTAGAATGCTGTACTATGTAAAAGTTTTGAAGAGAGAACCCATTAGTTCAGAGAAAAAATTATTCTAATTGTGTTATCATATGCATTGTATTTCACTCTCCTATTGGGATATCATTTTATAAATTGCAGTACACAAGGGCAACTGTCATATTGCATTCTGTACTTCATCTCTAATGTTCCTTGTTGGGTTCCATGCAGCTTTGTATCTAGAGAAACGTGAAGTAACCACAAAGTTCGTGCTTATTCAACTATCTACAGTTTTAATCCTAATACAAAAAAAAAATCAAATCAATATGAAATAGGTATATGACTGCTTTTCCTGTTGCTGAGCTATTTCTCACTGTATTTCACCTTCAAAAGTATTTAATTAATGATTTCATAATTATTCATTAATCATGTGGTAGTTTACAGTGCACTGTCCATTTCCACAACCTCAGAATGCAATTTATCCATGTAATGAAGCGGGATTTATGGTAGCACTAACTTTTGTTCTTGCAAAATACCACAGACAGTATTGCTTGGTACAGGGAGAATAGCAAAAGCTATTGATGTGCCTGTTTGAAAAGGAAAATTAAGTCTTGTTTCCATTTCTTCAGTAGAATGTCGAACTTCAAAATACTTACATTATCTGCCAAACTGTGAAGTTACCAAATATGAAATGCTAATGTCCTAGATATTTTTATAGCTTCAAGGATCTTATGCCATAACAATGACTTCTTTAAAATGCTAACTCCTCAGAGATTTTTGGAAATAGCATGGAAAAGAAAAAAAGTATTGTCTAATACACTGTAAAAGAAAAAAAAAAGAAATTGCTAACCAGTTTATCTGCAAAAGGATCTGCAGTTTCCTGTTGCCATAAGCAGATATAGAGGTCCACACTCCACTGTCACTTCATTACTAGCAATCTGCAGCAATTCTTTTGAAGTCAGTACAGTTAGCCAGCTGTAAAACTGATGTTACTACAATAAAATCCAGACGGACCATGGGCATGCTTTCTGGAATGCACCAAACTCAGTTCTCATGCTTCTTTCAGATTCTCACTATTGTGTGTTAATAGTAAAACAATAGTATCTCTGGTACTACAGAATGGTAACCACTGGTAAATTTATGTTCTTTGTAGTGGTGACCACTGTGACTGAAGAGTAGCAAATGCAGTCAGCATGCATGACTTGTCTTGCTCAGAGCCATGAGAGGCACAAGTATAGCTAGGGACCTTTTGACAGCCAGCACAATACTCATTCCTCTAGAGCATATTGCATGCATCCTATACATATTCAGTTCAGTTAGAAAAAAATTCTTTTCTACCAATCAGGGCAGTGTATGAAAATAATTCCATCTCTCTGTGCTGCATGCATCATGATTATGGATGTGCTGAAGCACCAATAATCAATCTCAGTTACTCGAGGACGTGTTGTCGCTTGCTGCTCTTACTCATGCAAAGCATTGTACAAAGAAGCAGAAGTAATACAGGTTGATTTTTATGGAAGTATTATCGTACATGAAATACTGAGAGATCATACATTATAATAGGAACACAAGCTTCTTAGTGTTGTTTATTTCGCTGTGTTTTTATAAATTATTATGGGAAGTAAAATATAAGGTGTGTGGACGGTCTGTCAGCTAGAGTACCTTGGGCTTTTCTCCCACTTTCTTCCACCTAGCCAAGCAACTTGCAGTGTTGGATTTATCAGCTACTTTTGATTCCTCTCAATTAACTGTTTTCTTTCTGCAGAGACTAATTTAAAATGATCCAATCCACATCATATAAAACTGACATCTCTTTGTAAGTGGCAGATGGCAAGAGAACAGTTCAGAGGTGCAGGGATCATCTGTATTACGCAAAACAATGAAACATTCATTTGTATCCCATTTACCTGGAGGAAACTTCAGCACAGGTTTAATGTTAAACATGTGCTTAGTGTTTTGTTGAGCTGTAAAGCCTTGAAAAGGCTGCTCTCTCAGCAGCAAAAAGAAGCCTAAAACTCAGTGAGTGCTACCGAATTGACTTCCAATGAGTACAAAATAAACTCATTTGGAGGGTGAGAAAAAAAACTCTGAAGTCGGCACCTCATGCCAAGGATTTCTTTACTCCCAGAGCAGTAAATCTGAGGAAGAGTAAAGTGGCTAACGACAAGACCCAACCTGTGCAATTATATAGGGTCTTCTCAAAGTCTGGTATTTCCTTTTAGATTCTGTCTTTTTTAGTCTACTGGCTGAAATGAAGCACGCTATTAAACTGCCACTTCTGGGTATTGGGTTGTTCATGGCTTCTCTCTATTTTTGTCATCCAAGGTTGCAATGATTTTCTCAGGGGTTTTTGTTGTGATTGCCATACTAGTCCATGGTATAGCTAAGTCATAGCATCATTTTAAATGATCTTTAGTTCAGCTGAAGATTGGCAGTGGGAAGAAATTACATCATAGCTCTTCTTATAACCCCATATGCAGAAAAAAAATATATGATTGCATTCTTGTTTCGTCTTTCATGCTTAAAGCACTGGTGTCATTAACCAATCCATATCCTGAGAACATACAGTTTTATTTGAAATATCTTGTTGAATGAATGAGTAACAATAATCTTATACAAAAAAATCATCTTGCTTGTGGTTTGTTTAAAATACCTTAACATAATGCATGCAAAATTCCAATTTGAGCAAGTAGAATTTTATTTCCATGAGTTCAGTCACAGTGATCATGAACCTTAACCATTGCTCTTTTTAAAGTACTTGCCATAGATAGTGTGCTGGAATTTCCCTTACTTTGCTTTACTGTTAGCTCTTGAAATCACTCTCTTCCTTAGACAAGTAAAGATAACTAAGGCCTGTGTCTGGTAAATGTCCTGCCCTACAAAGCCCATACATTCCTGTATATCTGCTGTTAGAGCAGTTTATTCCTGCACTTGTGCTTTCTCATTTCACTTCTGCCCAGGCTGCCCTTGAACCATGACTGTTTTCCAGGGAGGTGGGAGCAGGCACGTGTGGAGTGGAGAGGAGTGAAGCAAAGCTCCAGTTGTCATGGTGCCTTTGCTGCCTCAAATATTGAGGGTTAATAACTTTATATGTAGCATGTTCTGAGGTAGTTTTGCTTGTTGCCAGTCTCTATGGGATGTGTGAGTACTTGTATTTGAAATGGGTGCTTGGACTTTGTAGTTTAGCATAGTTAATAATACAGCTGTGGAATGAAAGATATGCTGAAGTATTTCAAAAGAGGAGTTGTGATTGAAATGCAGTGGTGAAAAGCTGACAGAGTTTATCAAAGTGCTGCAGTTTACTTTCATACAGAAGGAGAGTTGCTGTTTTCATATGCACTAATCCCCAAATAACCATCCAGAAATATTAAAATA
>JAAWXA010000009.1:13869100-14024856 GCA_038090715.1 Florisuga fusca
AAGCCATGTTTGAGAAAAAACTTCAGTCATGTCAGTAGCTGTTTTCCAGCCTGGCCCCTCAGTGGGTATGTTCTTTGACTGAAATCCCAGAAACCTTCAATTCAGCTTAATATTAACAGTGAAGATTTTAAGATAATTTGAAAGCCTTGATGTAGAACCTATCTCGCAGACTCCTGTTGTGAGAAGAGAACCTCTGGACCATGCTGCCAGGATGGCTAATTTACTTTTTCTGTACATATCTACTTGTGTCTTTTCATTAGCTGTAATAGTTCTGCAGGCTCAGAATTATAAGGGCAATACTGTCCTTTTAATAAATTTTATGTAGTTACTGTTAAGTGCCCAGTAAATGGAAAACCAGCTGTCTTCAAGGGACAACAGAATAAGGAAAAAAAATCTCTTTAGGCAAAACAGGTATCCAAGGGTTTTAAGAACTACTGTATGTTTCTCCATAGTAAAGAAACATTTCCCTTTCTGTTCTAAAACCATCTTGTATCTCTAATATTAGTTAGTAACTCTGAGACTGATGTCAGGAATAACATATCCCAGCTCCATTTTAGAATGAATTGACCTGGGACAAGGGGTCCTTGGAGCTTACTGAATGGGTGAGAGCTTTTAAAGGGAGAAATCAATACTACAGCAGGATTTAGACAACTTAACAAAATAAATCAGACAGAACTTTGGTCAAAGAATAACTTCAACAGCAAGTTAACCTGTGGAATTCCTGAAGTACAATCTATAGCATTTCACTTAAACTCTCTGTTGAAGAGCAGAACGTTACTCTAGCAGGGGCCTGGGAGTATCCAATATAGTAAAAATTGCAAATCCATTTCCCTTAAAGGTTGCATCCTCACAGCTGTTATCAAAAATCTCTTTGACTGTAATTCTCACAACTGATCTCAAGTTAGACATGAGGAATGGAAGAATTGATCCATCAAGTAAAATTTTGAAATGTAAATAAAATTTACACTTTTTTTCTGAGTTACTACTTGGTAGAAGAGGTACCTCTCTTACGGTCAGAAGGAGTAAGCAATAATAAAAAGATTAAGACTTTTTTTTTGTGAAATGATGCTGTTAGCAGCCAAAAACTACAAGTGAAATGGAGAGTCACTTCTTTCCCACCCTGTCCATTTCAGTACAGTCTGAAAGCCCAGTTGGAAGTATTCAAACAATAACATGCTTAGCAATTAAATTGTTTCCATGGGTGGCTTCAAAACCAAGGAAATTAAAAACGTAAAATTACATTAACACCTCACTGAACACTGAACTTCCTTGCAGAGATGCCCTCGAACAGAGCTAGACTGAAGGAAATGATAACTTCTTACAAACTTGTGAAGCCCTATCCACCTACAGTTAAGGTATGGGAGATGCAAATTCTCTCATTTGGAATACTCAATGGTCTTCAGCAGAAGTACACAGGAATGGAAATATATGAGTATTTTTGCATCATTTCTAGAAACCTATTCAAGTTATATAATACGAACAGCTCGCTCTGCAGCTGGAATTAGTGCATTTGTTGGCAGGTTGTGCTTTTTTCCTGTCCCTACACCTTCACGTGTGCCTACATGCCAAGTCCCTCTGGAGCTGCAGCACCTGCTGATGTACCCAAGCCAGATTCAGATTTGTTGGTATGTGTATCCTGAGCAGTGGTGCTAAAGCAGTATGGATCTCATCCCTATTGCAAAATTCACCTTAAGTCTGGGTACATCTGCAGAAGAATCTGCTGTAGACAGATTCTACTGCTCAGAGCTGTCTGTGATTAAAAATTACACTCTTTTATATGTTGTTATATGTCTATTAAGGGATTTAATATTATTAATTTTTAATAGGGAAAGTGTTTATTGTATGCACGTGTAATAAAATCCAAAGGAGTAGGATAGGGCTCAGAACCTCTGGCACAGCCACCTCAGGTTTTGTTTTACTTGTTTCTTTAATCACACATTCAGATAAGTATGCTGTATTAGGATTATGCTTCTGGAGTTTGTTAAAGTCACTTCAGAGGTTCCTACCCCACATACACACCCGGACCTCTGCCATAGATTAATGCCATCAAAGGTGAGGGAAGAGCATGGGCAGCTTGGTCACTTGTCTCATTCACAGCCAGGATGTCATCGTAAGGTGAAATCAGGGGTGGTTTCAATAGTGGTCAAGCTGAAAAGTGAATTGCAGCTGCTGAGAAGTAGATGCCATGCTTGGCAACTTCAAGCGGAAAGATTGCAGAGACCTAGCAAGCAGACACCTTTTAATTCATCTCATCAGGAGTCAAATATTTGTGGGTCATAGTTCCCGATCTGTAGAAACAACCGGGAAGGCAAATCCCACACTACGCTGCAACCTCACTATATGTTAGTGTTAGTCCCATCACAGGGATGGCTGCCTTCTGTGACTGCAAGGTTTCATCAGAAGTGCTGTCACAAGAGCTTCTGATGAAGTCCCAGTGGGTGAGGACATGGTACATAACCCGTTGTTCCTGTTGCCTTATTTTCTCCTGTTACGCAAAGTTCTCTCCTAAGCTCTATGTCAGAAGCTGCCCTGAGGTCAAAGAGCATTCTGCTGAGCTGCTGTTCTCTCTTCTGGCAACCAGCTAGTGCCACCACCTTCTGCTTCTTCCGTTTGTATTTGCAGAGAGTACATTTTCTTTCTCTCTGCAGCTTCCAATTGTACAGATACTGGAAATGTAGTTAGGAGAATCATTTAGAGCAAATGCGAAGAGTCTACTGGAGTCATAGTGTCAGAGAGCCTTAGCACTGACTCAACCTGAAGTAAAAGCACATCAGCCCACATCTGCTACAAACATGTTCTGTCTTTTCTTGTGCACCAGCAATGATAGTCTAAAAGTAGAATTTTAAACTTCTTTCTGGCTGATCTTACGGTTCCTAGAAAAGTCATCCCTGAACATCTCAGGTTCACAGCTCATGAGGAAAGAGGTACAGCCAGGAGAGGAGTCACATTAAAAAAGCCTGGTGCCTAAGCTTCTGTTAAATACTCACAAATAGGGAACCTGTCCTGAATGTAGTAGCCCAGACAGAATGCCAGAGCTGCAGTGTAGGGAATTCCATAGCAGCTGAGTGTGAAATACATGCTGAGGAAATAAACATAGATATAAACTGTGCCAATGGAAACACTCTGAGATTCGCCAATTAACGTGACCCACAATGATTTTTCAGGCTGATCAAACTATATTATTGCATGGTGCCTACCATCTACAAGAAATGCCTTGAAAACCTACCATGAAAGTTAAAACTGCAGCCCAAACAACAGTATACTGTCTTGTTTCCAACATCATTCGCTTGTAAAGTATTCATTTGGCAACACTGTGACGTGTGTTGTGATACCTATTAAATTTGGTAAACGTGATGACAATAAGGCACGTCAGATATTTTTTGAAGATCCTTTGGTAATGTATTTCAAAACCAGCATGAAAGTGATTTTTTCACCCCGCTTTGACAAGTGAATTATTTACTGCCTAGTATAGTTTTCTGAATAGCTGAGGTTTCTATCAATGATCTGAATTTAGAGTCAGGCAAGGGAAGCCATCTCACTAACCCTGCATCCAACCCCATTCCCAAGGCAGTTTGACTGTATCTACAGCACTTTCTGCTGTACTGCAAATGTCAAACAGAAGGCATAATGGATTTAATATTAGTGCTGGCCAAGGTGTTGAGGGAGCTGTTAATAATGTCACTCCAGTTATTGATCTGAAGCCTTTAGAAATCAAAGAAAAGTGAGCAATCCCCAACTGGGGAAAGTCACAACAGTGACTGGGTTTTATTGCCAATATATTTCTACATATATAGTACTGACTTTCTGGAATTATGTGATAATCATTAATCTTGGAGAGATATTTGGAGTCATTACATGGTGGGATAATATCAGGGTGACCTGTATACATGCTTATGTTAAACTTGCTTTCATTCCAGCTTTAAAAGATACAGTAGTGATGGCAGCAACATTGGTACAAATACGCAAGTGAAATGAACTTTTACTTATTCTGAGACCATTTACTGGTGATTTTGTGATGTCTGTATTTGAGTCTTCCTAATATTGTCATCTCCTTTGTCTATTAACCTGGGAGGTGTGTAGCTGCTATTGCAAGAGGCTATATTTTTTCCTAGTGATAATAATCATCATAGAATAGTAGAATCATAGAATAATTTGGGCTGGAAGGGACCTCTAGTCCAACACCCTTGTAGTAAGTAAGGTTTCTCAGAGCTTCGTCAAGCCTCATCTTGGAGGTGAGGCTCAGCTGCCTCTGTTTACTGTGGAGCTAAATGTGGCTTGAAGTTCTTCTGGACTCCTTTGCCATAGTTAATCCTGAAGGATTAACTTTTATTGTTTTCTTTCTAGAAATAGAAACTGTTTCTAAGAATAAGTTCATGTTTTCTTCCTTCAACCAAGTTTTCAGTCTTATGGCAGTCTATACAGGGGGCACTTCTGTCATCTTTCATCACTAATTAATAAAAGAATGTGAAATGTACAATTTTTCTTGAACATATATCAAATAGTTATATAGTTCCTTTCCGTGTATAATGAAGGTAAATAAAGATAAGTTGAGTAGATAACTTGCAACAGCTATGTGCTGGATCAAATACTAAGTATGTCTCTTACCACAACTGTGTCATTAAGTAGGTCCATTATGGAGGGATATATACACCTATAAGTGGCCAAAGCCAGTGTATGTTTCTAAGTGTGTATGTGTGTGTATATACATATATATATATATACATATAAAAGTATGTATCAGCATGCAAGATATACATGGTATGCTGTGAAAATAGCTATTGCATGTGTATTTATTTTATGAAAAAAAATCAGGCGTTCCAAATCAGTATGAGGAAAAGTTACCCGTGCTTTCATTTGATCCCCATGTACTGTGATAAACACATACATAAACAGAATTGATTTTTCTGTACAAATTCTATTGACTCTTCCATGACTACTGGGTGACCATCTGGTAGAAGCCCTGTTGCACTCTGGACAGGTCAGTATTCACTGTGGTCCTGTAAGTTCTTTGGGAACAGACAAGGAGAAACTAAAAATATGGCTGGAGTACTGGAGCCTGCGTGGGTCTTCTACAGTACTGCCTCCCTCCTTACTAAAAAGAAAGACACAAGTGAAGTAGGCTGGAGAAATCTCTGCTTGCTTCTATTGATTTCCCCAAGTACTTCCTTCAGATCTCTTTGGTCTGGGCTCTGAGGTCAAGATTTTTGCTTCATTGATCACATATCTGTAGCAGTTCTAATCACGTGTGTTCCTGTGTCAGATAAAGGGCTTTGAGAAAGAAGGACTAACTTGTCTTCCTGCATATTCCAAGTCTTCCCTGGGATTGTACTCAGTCATACAGCTTAATCTGGAAGAATCACAACTGTTTGCAGCTTCTCAAAGGACATAATTTCATATAGTTTCTTATAATATTCAGTCTACAAGTTTTTCTTAATTTTATTTGCTCATTTAAGTAATTTTAATTCATAGTGGATTTAAAGTACATTCCTTTCACTTTTGTACACAAACATGATGTTCATTTCAGCCTCTCTCACAAGTGATTTTCTCTGAAATCTTTCAGTTTTTATTTTTTCCCTTCCTTCAACTATTTGCATTTTTTGTCTCAGTTTCAGGTGAAGGCCTCATCTTCCCAAATAAATGAATCATTTCAGTCTGTCACCATATTAGCTTATGTAGTCTTAAACCATCTTGATTTTTTGTCTTCATCTTGTTACAAATTCACACCTTATTTACTGTTTCCCATACTTCTCTTCTTGTATTTCCAACCTTCTTTGATTTCTCCCTCCTAAATTTTGCTGTACATCATTGTATAGCTTTCCAAATTAATTACTATTCAGCTATGCATTATATCTAACCATAGGTAATCTTTTTGTCATTTGAAAAACTCTTTAAATGAAACTTAATTTTTTTTTCAGTTGTCCTTTTAAATTTTGAGCCATAAAACCAGAAATTATTATACTTAAACAAATAGTTTTAAGATATTTTTGTTCCTCTGTAACATAAAATTGCATTGCAGCCTTTATTTCCCCAATATATGGTGATACTGACTTGTCTTTCATGTATCAGTCTTCTAATTGCAGCTGGATAGGCTGTTTCTTTTGCAAATTAGAGTAGAACAGTACCAACACTTAATAAACTGAGATTTCTAGCAGATCAGACCTGGCTGCTTAAAGCTTTTGGCTTGTTGTAAGTCAGTTATGTTTAATTCATCATACCACAGACTAAAACCTTGTTCTTGTCAAAATTACACAATTCTATCTTCTTTATATACACAAAACAGCAGAGATACAAAGGATGATATTACTTGGTATTGATTCAACTCTGCAGGGGGCAGAGATCAGAAAAGGCAGAACTGGCCAAAAGGAATGTCTGCCTCCAGTGAACAATTTTACTCATGGTCACACTGGGAAAAGCCGAAAAATATTGCTTCTGTGTGAAAGGTTTGCTGCTTCCAGCTGTCGGGGCTTTTCCCAGGCAGTTTGTCTCAGATAGTCCTTACTTTTCAGCTGGGAATAGCATATGATAACTCTGAATAACTTGCCTAATTTGTAATCACTTCAGCATCTCAGTTACCACCAGGTAAAGTAGGTAGGGTGTCTCTCTGATTTTGTTATGTTTTTTTTTTCTGGGGTAAATTGCTCAATGAGCTGCAAGACAATTAAAAATCCACTTCCATGTTTGTTCCCCAAGTCCTCGTGCTGCTGTATCCTGATGTTTCCAATCTGAATATGTCACACCAGCAGCAGGAGGTCAGCTATCAGAAAGGGGTCTGTTCTGGGTTTGTACAGCTCCTAGCACAGTGAGGTTGTAGTCCAGGGGCTCATCCATGCCACCTGTAATGGTGTTGGTGATGCTCATCTGCACGGGTCAGACAGGTAAGGCTTTTTACAGTCAGGCTGTTGCACAGCTCCATAAGCTGTCTGTGGGAATGATTTTGCACATCTAGTGTCTGGGCTGACTGCTCCCATCCAGGACCAGACACTGAACAGGCAATAACATGGCAGGACTGAAACACAGTGCTAATCCAGCCCAGCATAGGTGATTAGGACTACTTATTTCATTAACTGTAAATTATCAAACTGCATTACATTTAAAGGGGTTTTAGAACACTGAAAGATGTAGTTGTGCTTTCATCAGCTTCCTTTTTTTTTTTTTTTTTTTTTTTTTTTTGCTTTAAGTGAATTTCATTCTGATGATAGGTGCCAGATGGAGACAGCCCTGGGGAATGAAATTGTTTGTTTATCCACAGAACACGTACAGCATGGGCAGCAGCAGTGTAGCCTTTCCCATGCTGTTTCATTGCTGTTCTCCATCCTTGCCCTCCGGTGACAATCTATAGAGGTGTGAAGGCAGTTCACATTCCATGCCCTGCCCAAATTCCTGTGATTATCTGCAGTAGTGCCAATTAGCATCCATTTTCAGGAACTTTTTGGCATGGGAAGCTTTTTGGTCCCCCAGTTCAGTCCAAATAGGCCACCAAATGATAATAGTAATTAACTGCTAACCTAAATCAAATTTTAATCAGTGACCAAGGCACAAAAAATCCAGGCTTTAGTTTCATGTTTCCCATCATGTTTTTCCTGAGATATATATTTTCTTATAATAATGGTTTTCCTCCTAGCAAGAACATCAGAATAATGATAGTACAATATAAAAAGCCAAAACAAAATTTTAAAAAGCCAAGTGAAATAATCTCATTAATAAGATCCTTTTCAAAGGGGTGAAAAATCTTTCTCCCACCTTTCAGCCCCACCCATCTTCAGGCAAGAATCAACAGCATCAGGGAGATTTCAACCAGGAAAAAGCAAACAAACAAAACCAAACAAAAATCAGAAAAAGATAGACAGTTATGTCTTGTGAATTATCATCAAACGTAACACATATCCTAGAACCGTGTTTTTAATAACTTGATAAATTCTGTAATTCTGGATAAACCAAATTGTTTTTAGTTAAGGGTTTATATTTGAGAGATGTTGGCTAAAACCTGTTCTTTTTATTATTATTTTATAGCTTGTTTTGAAGGTGTCATAAACAAATGACCTAAGTGTCCCACAAGACAAATGTTCTTTAATCATCTAATGCACTCATTTATCCTCAGCTTTAACCTTAGTCCTAAATTAAGACTCTTGCAAAAACATAACTTCATCTAAAAACACCCATCAATCCTATGTGATTTTGATAAGCACATTTAAAAAACATAAACAATCAGACACTTGTCAATCCAGTTGAAGTTCTTTCCCATTTAAAAGTTACTCATTAGACTATGTTCCTAATGCACTTGCTGCTAATAAAATTTTAAAGTGGAATGAACAATATTTTCAAGTTTCCGCTAGAGTTAAAATTTTCAGACGTTGACTGGGACTTGCTAGGAATAAAAACAAAATGCATATCAGGAAAATATCAACTTAGCTTAAAATGAGTAACTTCTAGCCTAATGGGATGTGTTTTTCTGAAAATATTAACATAAGTTATATTTTTATTTGCATTCCAGTTTCACAGTACCACTAGCAACCTACGTTTCACACCTTTGTGTTAAGTTTTTTTGGTTATTACCTTCATTATCTGCTCATGAATCTGATGTACATGGAAGCCTCACACAGGAAAAAAATGAGTAAAATAAATATAGGTTACATTTTCAAAGCAAGATATTTTGCAGAAGCTGTAATTTGAACTGAATGAATAAATAAAGGGACTGTTAGGGGATATGAAAGACTCTTAGTGGCTCATATCCACTGTAATTCAGAATTAATTCAGATTCTCCTTAGTGTAAGCAGTACTTAGCCACAACAATGGCTATTAGAGCTTTTCTTAAGTAAATGTAATGTTTTTCCTGCTGTCCTCTTTAGGACCTGGAAAAATACTACTGTTGAGCTCTCTGGGATTTTTTTCTTACTGGGGCTTTAAAATTCTAAAGAACTGATAAGAGCAAACAGCAAATAACTGGATTTAGAATAAACTCAGAAATTATCGCTAAGGCCCTTCCTCTGCCACAATTTGTCAAATCTGCTGATAGGAAACAAATTCTATTCATAAAGATTTTATTTTTGGGGGCCCTCTTGTGATTTGGTAGCAATTCAATTATAGTTTTGTGAGATAGTGAGCCCGGAGAGGGAATCCAGACTGACAAGAAATATGACAGGACAGTTACAGAGTGTTTATGCAATTAAACTTTCCCTGACAATACCTGCGGAATGATGAATGCGTGGGCGGAGGTCTGTGTGCACAAGCAATGCCCCACAAGTATTGCACATTTTTCATTATTATACAACTGTTCAGATCTTTCAAGAATAGCCTGAAGTGAGTTGGAAAAGAGAGTGCTGTTCCACAGCATGTTAACCAAATGCTTTTTTTTTTTCTCTCTCTCTCTCTCTTTTTTCCAGTGGGTCTTGATATGCCAGGTGATAAAAGAACATCTATTTTAGAGAAATGTTGCTAGAAGGTTAAGATTTAGCCTGAGTTTGACATATATTAATTTGGGATTCTTAAAGAGGTTTTATTCTTTTTCTATCTGCAACTTTATATCATTTCAAAACTGATAGATACTGCATAATTAAACTGCAAGGTTATTCATTTTATGCATACAGGTGCAAAGGGCACTATAAAAGTAGGATTTTACTGGTTGTAGATTAGAAGAGAAAGGAGAAACTTAAAAAAGACTTTTGGAGAATACCACAAAAGCTTACAGAGTAGATTAATTTGGTTGAACACAGTCTGTATTTCAGTATGTCTGTCTTCCAAGGAACTATAAAAATCAGACAGCTTATTTTAAGGGCTCTGAAAAATTGCGTTGAGCTTTCTAGGCTGTTACAGTAGTTAGTTTTACTTTTCATGTGAAGTTGCTCATTTGTAGTGAGGTTTTGATTTTGAAAACATGCAGTTAAAATGTGTTGACTTGGAGTACCTCTTTTCCAAGAAGTCCAAGTACATCACTGAGTTAATTCCTGCAAACCTGGTGTTCAAAAACTGCTGTACGCTAAACAAAAGGGAAGTGGAATAACTATGGTATCATTATCTCCCAGAGAAGCTGAACAGAGTCCCAGCTGTGGACTTTGAATTGCTGCAGACAGAAGCTGAAATAGTATGGCCAACACTAAAAGTATGAAATAAGGGCCTGAAAGGTAAAGTGACCATTTAAATATTAAAAAAGAACCACACTGATTCCTCAAAACTTTATGTGACTTCATTGAAATAAATGTTGGATGTTCAGAATTTGATACCTACAAACCTGAATTCAAATCACTAGCAGTAAGAAAAAGCTGTTTGCTATTTCATATTCACTCAAGCTTACCAAATCTGTCAAAAATTGAAGTCTACTTCAAAAAAAAAGACAATCTAAATTAAAAAGTTGCTCGTTGCAGTGAATCATTTTGTGATTCCAAAATATGTGTGCTAGATTGCAAAAATGGAAAAAAGGTTTTGTTTTGTTTTAAGTATTTATCTCATGAAAGGAAGCTCCTGAATTTCTGTTCCTTCTTTCTAAATATGGCTGTTTCCTACCTTGCCAAGGTCCCCAGTGATGACCAGGTAAATTTCCTCTTACCCTCATTATTTACACAGATACCTCTTTTTGAAGCAACAACAGTATTTACCTGACTTGCTCACAGATTAATATCACAGCTTAAGTTACTCAGTACCAAAAGCTATAGTGTATTGAAAAAAATCTGATTTTCCAAGAGCTGTTACTAATACCTCCTAAAATTGATAGCAAGAAAAAAATTGTTTTCATATTACTTAGGTGTTAAAATTACATGGTGGTGTTCCTTTATTTTCAAAAACCAAACCTAATCCTGTTAATTCAAAGTGAATAACAAACAGGACTAAGACTTTTTCCCAAGTTGTTACATTTATTCAACCTGCTTGTGTTTTGTTCTTCATCATAATTATTTCCAAGTCAAATCTGCACTGATTTCCTTGTGGACTCACATACCTCTGACTAACTTAAAGAATTGAGCTGGGATAATTCACACTATTCCTTGGGGGTCATGTTCTCTGTTTTTTTTCAAGGACATTTTTATTACAAAGCTGATGAAATTTGCATATTAATTCATTTCTTTCAATTTTTTAAGATTAAATGTTGTCAACATGTATCAGTGCAAGGCTCTGACAGTGCTGATGAAATGGGTCAGTCAAGCTTGAACATTTAGAGTAATGCAGCCATCTGCAACCCCCAAGCCCCTTGTGTAGTTTAGTGCTACCAATGCAACTTGATTAAAAAAAAGTTTTATTCAATGCAGGATATTAAAACATTATCTGTGAAATGATATGTGTTACTCCTGCCATTTGCAGGGAAAGTATATTTGACAACAAAATGGATCTAAGGATCTCCTTGCTGATTTACAGTTAGTGCTTTGTCAATCTTAATTAAACTCCAGTAGGAAAAGTGTAGGGGGAAAAAAAGAGTTTCTGCTGTGCCAGAGCTTAGAAGTTATTAAACTGAGCTTAATGTCCCCTCCTAGCCTGTATTTTTACTGTTTGAAAAGCAGTATTATTTACAGGAAGGAATTGCCTAAATCCTCATTTCTCAGGGGCCCTGGAAAGCCGTTGCATTCTTCTGAAAATGCCAAGACTTAATAGAATCAGAGAAATTAGAAATGGAAAGAACCATTAGGTCAACTTATCTATCCCCCTGCCAGTACAGAAGAGTTCCCTACAGTATTGCTGTCTTACAGTTAATAGTCATGGATTTTGAGTCACTGCTTCTCAACCACTTATGAAAGCATTTGCTGTTCAAACTGCTTGGGTTCATTTTGTCTTCATTGATGGGATAGATATTCTTATATGCTAATGTTCTTATGTTTTAATAGGCTGTGATTCTAGATTCAATGTATACAGATACCTCATAATATCATTGTTTCCCCTTAAACACATACTGTGCCTTTCTGTCACGTAGGGTTTTATTAACCTGCGTGTACTGAGCATCTTATTCAACAAGTACTCCCTTTGATATCAATGAAAACAATACTGGATAGCCTTGATAATTAACTGGTATAAATAAGCATAGCCACCTTGGCTTTAAAGGTGTGGAGTCAGTTGTGGGTTTGTCCCAGGACCTTTTGAAATCACCAGGTCTAATTGTGGAGTTAGAGGAGTTAAATCTACTCATAACACCAGGAGCAATATGTCAATTCAAATGACAAGTTTCAGATGTAAACTAACTTCTCTGCAATTACTGCTACAGCTTAATCAGTCAATGTATTTTAATAGAAACTGCTCCTGGTCATAGATGTCCTCATAATTGCTACTTCTGATAGCCTCAATAATGTACATTGGCCTTAATTGGACAAAAAAAAAACCCAAAGAAAAAAATTGGTATCTTGGCTTGCAGATGTAAAGATTGACTCTTACTTTGAGTATGAATACAAAGCATGAATTATAGTATCAGAAAACAACCTTTTGGCACCCCATAGCTGTGGAAGAGATGACTCATATTAGTTGACTTCTATAGCAGAGGTGCTATCCAGATACTATACTGGTGGTATTTTCAGTAGTCACCTCTGCAGACTTTATGCTGTAATAGCACAGTGTGTTTTCAAATGCAAGCTTCCTTTAATAAATCTCATAAAGGAAGCTTGTGTTTATCGTATCAAATACTGTGAAAAACATTTCTTCCTCATTGTATTTTTTCAAAGCTGCATGTTTTTTCATGTCGTGGATCAAAAAAGATTTAGGAAATATCATTAGTTAAACATTGGATGTGCTTTTAATGCAAGAATTAATCTGAGCTGGTAGTATCTAGATCATAAGACCATACTCAAGAAGTTGTATTGGATTGAAAAATCAAAATCAGACTTCACACTGTAGTAGAGTGTGAAAATGTCAGATATGAAATATTTAAACTGTGAAACACAGACTTCAACTTTGGGCTATAAAAATTTAATTTTGTGAGTTGCTAGTTCTCCAATTGTTCGATATTTTTAATTCTACAAATCCATGTTTATTAGCTTTCGAGGTTTAAACAGCATTACTGAGTCTATTGAAAGTAAATTATACTGACTTCTGAGAAAAATAGTTACTATGATTTGTTTTCTGTTTCTACGTTCCAGATAAAGGCAAAATAAAGAACAAATAAAAGGAATTGCTTAGCACAGTTTTCTCTCTTAGTACTTATAAAATCACCTAGAGTCCTTTGCTATTTATTCTTCCATATTCTACAAGAAACGGATCAAATTGATCTGGAATTCAGTTTTTTTGAACAGTAATAATTTGAGGATATGTTGAGAGAAACTTTAGCATCTTTGAGTCTATATATTAGTATTTTTACAATTATCAAGCCCAAATTAAAACTCCCTCCACTCTGTCTTCCTGAATATTTTACAGTAGCACTTTTTGGTCCAAAATCCAAATCCTTTTGAAGCTGATAAGGCAAATCATACTCTCATTATAGACAATGCAAATCTCCAACCTCTGTAATGATGTTGTTCTAGTATTATGCATAATGTTGTACAATTACAGTGAAGGTGAGCACTTTCTTAGATGTCATGGCCTCATATTGCTCATACCCATGACATTTTTATTTTTTCTTAGAATTTCTATCTACAGTGAGAACATAGTTTGAAATACATCTGTCCAAGGATTTCCTATGTAAAATAAAACTATGAGCATTTTATTAGATAAAATAATTGCAACAAAGTAGTCTGCCACTTTAAATACTGTCAAATTTGTGTTGGTTTTTTACCTTTGGATTTTTAAATAAAGAATGCTGTTAACTTTGATAAGTAACAACAGCTTTGTTTTGGCGGTAGCTACTGCAGACTCCTAAATCCAAGTTATTTTATCTAACAGTGTTTTGATTAAATTTATTCCTCTCCATCTAACTTAATTTTTTTATGTAATGTAGTTTTCAAGCTATGAAGGAAAGTAAATTTCCTGTAAACCTAGACTCAATTTGCTAGCAAAGAAATTCAGTATATGTTTGCAATGCGGCTTCCATTTTATATATATAACATACCCTACTTTTGAGTGAGACTTCTTTTCTTAGAAAGAAATTCAAAAATTATGCTTGCATATGCAACCTCTTGGTACCTCCATACAAGGAAGAAGTATTTTTAAAGTATTCTTTAGTTTTGAAGATGAAATTTCCCCTGCCAGTATCTGCATGTGAATGTTCTTCTCCCATCTTAAATAATAGTTTAATATCTCTGCTGCAAATAAAGCAGTCAGGTTTTGATACCTTGTGTTTATTAGGTCTTTGTATTTGGCTAGCTAAAAGTGATCACACTGACTGACTGGTCTGTTTTCTACCTTAATGTTTCATATTCTACAGGAGTTGAATCAAAACTAGCTATAGTTGAGCCTCTAATGTAATTACCTTCAATATCATCATGTAGGTAGAAGTAGTCACATCACAAACTACCACTGCTAATACCAGGTTACCTGGGATATTTTGAATAAGGGACAAAGCTCAGTATTTGTAATCCATAAATTCATACTGAAACTCATTTAAGTACTGACAGGAGAATGGCATCATGTATGAACTTACAAAGAGCAGTAACAGGTGAAGTTTGGGTTACATGAAAAAAAAAACCCACGTCTGTTTATTGATGAGTACACACAAATTGCTCAGTTTACTGAATTTGGATGGAATAAAGGCAGTTTAGTATATGTTCTTTCCGTTACTCTTAAGCATAGATGAGACTGAGGTTTTTACAATTGTTAACTGAGATCAAAACAACTGCAACTAAAACCTGAGATTTGGTAAAATAAGATATCCAAACAAACTCACACATTTGGGAGCAGATGATCAGCAGGTCTAGATATAATGAAATAAAAGGGAAAAATAAAATTACCAAGTTACTAAAAAAATATATATAATGTTCCAACAAAATGGCAACCAGAAAGCTTCAGGGTAGCAATGATTACCTAGGAGAAAGACATTTTCCTGATGTACAAGAATGTTTTGGAAAGCAGTACTGAAGTTCCTTGAAAAATCATGTGGCTTTGTATGTGCTATTTCAATTAACACACACACATGACATTATATGTCAAGTATGAAATGCCTTTAGACTTGAATTGCAAAAATTACAGGACACATAAGAATATTTCTTTCTGGAGGAAGACAAAAAAGACTAAAATAATTTTCCTCATAGTACACTGAGTATCTTTTTACAAGGAGAGAAAAGCATTCAGAGAAACTCATGCAGAAGATGAACGAAAAGGTAAAAGGAAGCATGTTTGTTGACCACTGTGGACATGTGGAATTCATTGCCACTTGCTGCTCCTGCAGCCAAGAGCTGAGCAGACTTCTTAGCTATGTGGACATTCATATACAGTGAATACATTCCCTTCTAATTTCAGTGAAACTATTTTTATGAAGAAGTGTATTTTGGTTCAAGTCAATTGAGATACTAATTGGTGATTTAAGGAAGAAAGGTATTCTACATGCACATTGTTATCTAATAGTGTACAAATCATGGTGTATAATGGTATACAACAGGTCTCTGGCACTTTTTCCAGAGGAATTTGTTGTTATCTATAATCAGAGAGAGAAAGCCAGTTCTCTCAAGTCTGTTAGTAACAAGGACTCTCTTATTCTCCTTTATTTGTCATTAAATGTAGCATTTGTTGAGACCAATACAAGGTAAATTTTACTCTATTTACGTCTGAGTTTCTATAATGCCCCATAGTACTGTGTGATATGGGTCATGAGCTTCTGCAAGGTGGTCATTTCATGTTACACTTGTATCTTGTCTAAAGAACCTCCTTCTTGCTTTCTTCAGGCAAAAGCGAATAGACCTTGGAAAATGATAGTAAATGAACAGCATCAGACTCAGAATATATTATGCACTGAAAATGACCAGGGTCTGGAACAGAACCTAGAGATTGTAACAGACATTACTCTTTTTTTTTTTTTTTTTCGGTGGTGATGGCCACTGGAAATCCATCTAATCTGAGATCCTATGTCTGTTCAGGACAGGTTGCCTATAGCAGAAGAAATATCTTATATGCAGCATGTGTATCTTGTCCTGCAGCGTATCTGCAAAGACATTAAACTATGAATCAGTATCTTAAAGAGGCAGTATCTTTGTGCATTTTTTTATCTGTAGGTTGAGGTCTATATTGTCAGTGCTAAATAAACAAGGGCAATGAAGTTACCATACTTGCTTACAAGTTTCAAGATTATAATTTTGCTTTGGGAGTTTCTCTGTGACTTTGCAGTTTACAAAATCAGTGGTAAAAGGCTATAAAATCACAGCTGCGTTCTGAGACAAAATGAGTCTAAGTATAAAGACTAGGAAGATCAAGTGTTGTTTCAGAAAAAGAGGTTGGAGAATTGGGCAGCAGGGAGAGGTGTTTGAACGTGGAAGTAGTGCAGTTAATAGCCTGTTCTATGGATTGCACTCATGCACTCCAGATAATGGGGAGAGGGTGGAGGGTGGAATTTAGAGTAACTTAGTCATTAAGATAGAAAGACTATCCAATTCCCCCTTTGTAGCAACATAAAGTACCTTTTATTTTCAGGTAAAGAAGGGCTTTACTTTCTCTAAATTTCACAAAGTTTGTACCACCCCAGGTACAAACTTCACACAAACTTGTTCACTCTGGGGAAGGTTCACGGTTTCGTTTTGGTTTTTTTCAGGGTTGTTTTGAGCAATAATAGTCTTTGTGAGATGGCTGCAGTGTCAGCATTTATCATGAAACTCTTGGATATTAGTTTTGACTGCAGTCACCTTTCTGACATGTGTTATTGCGACTGTGTTTTATATCCCTGTTCAGGATGATTTCTAATGATAATGCTCTGTCTACCTCACTGCTTCACACTAAATTATAGATGCCACTATGACAGGACAAACTATATCCAAGTGCTAAACTCTACTCCCTTTGTGTGATGTCAGTGCCTTCACTCCTTTGTGCTTGGAATTAAAAACAGGATAGGAAGATATGGAAAACATTTCTGCTTAAAAATAGTGTTCTGTCAGTTATTAAACAAGTGATTTTTCATTTAATCAGCTCAAGGAGATTATTTTAAATTAAAAGGCAGAGAGTAGGAGGGTATTAACACATTCCTGCCCTTGAGTCCTACTGTACTCTTTCCTTGAGTATATTAAAAAGTTATAATTCAGTCCGTCCACAACGAAGACTTAAGGGATAGTTAAATTTCATTATTTAATTTTCTATTGTGGTTATACGTGGAATCAATGGAAGGAAAGCATCATGTTTCCAGAAAATGTCCTAAAGTAAACACAACGTCATGAATACAGACAATCAAGAAAGTTGTTATGTTATCCAGTTTCCACTCGTTAATTTGATACCTTCAGCATTAAACCATACTATTTGTATTATCTCTGTGCATATGGGCTTGTTAAAACAAAGGCCGAGGATGGGAAGTTTTCTTAAAATCTTGTTTTAGGTGGGATGAATAAATATTTATGTTTAGATGACAATATCCATAGGACTCTTTGTTTTTCTTCCTATGCGGTTCTTAAAAAATAGGGCAGCTGTCCTTAAAACTGTGGGTGATGGCACTGAATATAAACCAGTCAAGAAATTTTAAATAATATTTTAGTCTGAAGGCGTACACAATTCTCAAAGTGTATCGTCGTAATTGTAATACTCTGTAGGTCCATTTTTTGAAAGGAGAGCATTATGCACTTGCTTTCATCTAGAATGTCTCAAATTTAACACAGCTGACTAAATTCTGCTCTGGTTTATGGATATGACTCCTAAATAACTATACTGAGCTCTTCGGTGCTATTCTGCATTTGCTCCCATGAAAACTGAGAGTAGAATTTCATTCCACTGCTATAAAAAGAAACTGGATATTATTCCTGGGAAGCTTAAAAACATTCTATCTGATTTTACTTCAAATTGAAAACTGTATAATAAATAAGAAAACAAGTGATAGATCAGACAACTGAAAGTAAAGAGCAGGTAGCTAAATATTGTAAATAGACAGATAGACCAAGTTATTTTTTCATAAATTCCATCTCAGAGGATTACTTCATTTATCTTTTGAGAGAGACTTTCTCATTACAAAGAGGTACTTCACTAAAAAATTAATTGTTTATTAAGAATTAATTAAATAGGTTAGCATGGGACTATCTGATCAGGGAATATCAGTCTCAGTACTTTGAACTTGCAGGTGCTGCAGCAGTTGTAGTTAAGACATTATGCTGGAGCTTTCGCTCATCGCAAAGGGTTGTGTCAAGAAAATCTTTAATATAAAAATAAAAAGCAGTTCATGCATAAAGCATGACGCCCTGAAGCATATTAGATCTGTTTATCTCTCTGTTTAAAATGAACAGTACCTGGTATAGTTTACATAACAAGGCAGGGATCAGTTTGATAAAGCATTTATATCACCTGGGGAACACGCTGGCTCATTTCCTCAACACCTTTCTGCATGGCTTGTTCACCAGCAAGTATAATAGCAAATAAAGTTTTAATAGGTCAAGAGCAGAGGACCTGTTTGTGTTAAAGACATTTCAGTTTGACCTTTGACAAATAGATCATATTTCAAGCCTGTGCCTTTGCAGCTGATCATTGAATGATAATTATTGATCACATCTTTTACAGACAAAACCTTAATTGCATCATTTGCAGCTTTGAAGATTTAAAAAAAAAAAAAAAAAAAAAAAAAAAAAAAAACAAGTTAAAGCTTAGTTCTTATTTGGTGTAGATGTAGATAAAATGTGCAAATTATCCAGGGGGGACCAAATAAAGGACTAAGATGGACTCCTGCCCCTTAGATGCAGTGGCAAAGCTCTAGTGACCTCATTAGAAATGGAATTTCACCTCAGAACATTAACATTTTTGGCAAATACTACAGTATAAATCTGCGAGTTAACATTTGAAAACACTTTTTAAAACAAATGAATTTCAATTTAGTTTGCAATTAAAATCTGTTGTTAGACTAACAGATTTTTTTTGTCACTCTTCCATTTTGTTTAATGTAATCCAGGATATGAGTCACATTTGCTTGTTGTTTCTATATGTGAAGCAAATACTGTAGCTGCTGTTTCTGTCATAGCACATCTGCTCTGCTGAAAACTGCAAAATGATAGATAAACACATGGACAGGAAAAGAAATAGATGAATAACATTTTGTAATTCTTTTTTTTAGTGAACAGTAATTATCACCAAATGTCTTTGCAGTTCAAAGGCTATTTTTGTTAAGCAGACATACATGGAACTTACATGAAAGCTATTATAACTTTTTGGTCTTTTTATTTTAAATACTGAAAACTACATTTTCCCCTAGCTGGCACTTTCAGGACTGCATAGTAAAAGCAATATTGTGTTCATTGGCTGTCCCATAACAAAGGGACAAATTGTTTAGTGAAGAGAAGAATTACTATGCTCTGCCTTTTCTGGAAACTTCAACAGTGGAATACATCTTCTTAGAGCATAATTAATAACAATTTGTGATGCTTTTATACACAGATACAATTCAAAGTATCTTTGCACTATATATAATGTAACAAAAATAAGCTTACATCACTTACAGGATACAGATCTAGCATCCCAGTGGACATAAATCAGTAATTGAGGCAGAGATGAATAGATTAGATGTGGCAATAGAAAGGGAAAAGAAGCTGAGAAGAAAATCCACAAAAATAATTTTGCAAAGCTTGTCTCACGTTTTCATCAGAAGCTAAGCAAAATAATCTGTCAAGGGCAGAAATCAAGTCATCTGACAAATTCTTGTACTCTCCTTTTATCAGACAATATAATACAGGACATGACACTAAAAATAATAACGTGTTGTGTAAGGACAGGATGGTAGTAATATGCCTTTTATTCATAAGTATCCAAACCCAACAGCCTTTATGGTAGTCTCTTCATACGCTTGGTGCTCTTCTAATCACACAGGCCCATGCACCATTCATTCCTTACTCCCCTCCAACTGTACTTGCCTTCCAGACAAAGGGAACCCCGGGAAGCTGATTAAATTGTGCCCCAGATCTGTTTTCTGCACAAGAGCAATATCCATGTCTCTGTATGTTGCTGTGCAGTAGTTAGATAGAAACTCTGGTGAATATATGCTTTACACAACTGTATAGGGCTGTGTGTTTGGGAAACTCTTGGCACTCCAGCGTGCTCTTGGATACCTGAGGATTCTGTGTATAGATTGTGGGTAGCAAGATACTTTTTTAATAGGCTTTTTTTTTGCATAAACTCTTTGTAAGAGTGTATGTGACTGCTGACTTCTAGTGGCTAGCCTGCAGATGACATCAGACCTGGTACTACTGTCCCTGACAGAGATTCTTCAGTGGCTCGTGTGACAATATGTGGCACTTGAGCAGAAGGACCTGAGTATCAACTCTATGCAGTCCTCTACTAATCCATAGGGATGCATGGGTTTTGTCACTGGGACAGGGAAATGACACAAACAGGCTCAACTTTGACTGAAAAAGGTAGAGTACAATTGTGAGGTCAGCATTTAGCAGTTATGTGGTACAAAACACATGGGAGTACAAAAATTATCCTCAAATTACATTGTTTCTCTTGCTCCTTGTGTCAGTTGACCCCCCTCTGCCTCTGTGCCTCAGGAGAATACAATATATTCCTCAAACAGATGCCCGTGTTGTATTTCAGCACAATATTAAGGTGTCTGCCCTGCTTTTGGCTTTTGTTGTTTCATGGTGTTATCCTTGTATGACCTGAATTTTGTTGTTCCCAGTCCAAAGATCTTTGGCATTATGGAAGCTTTGTGGAAAAGGCCCATCAGCATTAATACAGTTCAACATAAGCATGTAGAGTTGTATAGTGAAATATGTCTTTAAAGGAACCTCTTAAGACAGATTGGTGTATTAGAATGACATTATTATGAATCTATATCTATGCATTAGGTAAAGGGGACTACACTGGCAAAAAAATGTAATGTGTGCCTCAAGTCATAATTCCTAACTTCCTTTTCATGTCCTAAATAAGTGACCTAATTTTCAAAAATGAAGAGAACCAATTCATCTCTCACATGATTTCCATGACAGCTTCCAAGTGCAATTTTAAAGCTGACTTGCAGAATCAGGTCCTGCTATTGTCAATCAGGTGAATTAAGGAAGCTGCAAATTCCTCTGAACTGCTCAGCTGTGAACTGCCAGAGTCAAATGGAACTGGGAAAGGCAGAACAGGATTCCTGTATGGGAAAAAAAAAAAAAAAAAAAGAACCTGTGCCAGTAAAATTCAGATCAGCGGAACACAGTTTGCCATATTAAAATTCCGTCACAAATCAGCTCCAGAAATACTGCTCTAGCAAAGGAAAAAAGCTGCATGCTTGTGGTTAGGGCTTCACTTACACACTTCCCCCAGAAGAAATGGTCTTCTAATTAAACAGTTGTTCACAGTAATCACATCCCAGGAACTGGAGGAAAAGAAATGGAAAACTCATGATTGTTCCTTTTTAGATTTTATACTATGAACTCAAATACAGTTTATCCTAAAACTAGACTTTTTTTCTGTTAAGCCTGCTGTTTATAGTAAAAGAAAACTATATATTAACATAAAGCTATCAATCCAGTTTTAAATTCTTCTGATGGTGAAAGGTCCTTCATACTCTTCAGGTGAGGCTTGTTAAATATCTAGCTCCCTCTTCAGCCTCTTCCTTTTCTTAGAGACCTAGTTACGGTAACTGTGGTTGTGCCACTGTGTCTAGGATTTTGGGGTTCAGACAATTCTTACCTGCTAGTTCTAACTTCTTAACTCACTTGACCATGAAAGTGATTTGTTGGCTATAAAAGCAAATTGAGCATAAAGAAAATCAAAACTCAGAGCATCTCTTGTTTATCTGGGCAGTTCTCAAGTTTACTTACTAGGTTTCCTGTTTGCTCAGCAGCTCTGTTCCACGGGAATCCTAACTGTTTGCTGAATTTATTGGTGATTTTCCTGAAAGGAAGACAGAGTCTAAACCAAATGTTTGTCTGTCTTTGCATTAGGCAGTACTGATGTTCTTCATCAAAAGCCTATGTCTTCTCTCTTTCTGATACTATGGTTTCCCATCCCAGGCTCTAGACCAGCAGCTGCTGTTCTTTCTCCTCAGAATATTTTAGTGATGTCAATTTTTTTTTTCTTCTGTAAATAGTTGTGTTGACTATCCATTGCATTTTATTTTCATTTTTGTCAAACCAGAATTACATTCAAGCACCTGCATGTTTTATTATGTTAAATCCCAACATGGGATGCATTCAGACATCAGAAAGAGTACTTTCATTTTGTAGGTTGTTCTGAGAGGACATAAGGAGGATAATATTTCCCGGGCTGTAGGATCTGGTATGTGGCTTGACCTAAAAGACTCAAAATGGAAGGTGAGAGTCAAGCTCCACTTCTAAAGCTCTCTTCTATTAAGAGTCCATCACAGCTCTTCTTTAACTTAGCATGTGACTCAGCTGCTCATCAAAGTCAGATCGTTTAGGCAAAGTTAGGCTTCCTCTGACTTACTCTTCTATTCTCACCTAGTGCTGTTTACTTCTTTTTTGTCTCCTTACATTTCAAGTCTGGGACAGGGAACTAAAAGCAAGTAGAAGCATTAGCCCAGGAATGCAGCATTGCAGAACAGAAGCACAAAGACAATCATTGTATTCAGGCTGAGTTCTGCTGTTTGTCATTTATTAATGTTGTGGCATTTATGCCATAAACTCTTTCTAACTTGTGAGATCTCCTTTGGGAGACCCCCACAAGCAAGGCAGTCTACAGGTGTTTGCTGTATCTGTTTGATATTTGTGTAGACATCAGTATGCTCATCATGGAAGGTCTGTATAAATTAATCAGCAATATTACTAATTCTATAGAGATTTTGGTCTCTGTTTGCACTAATCTTATGTTAGTGGCAGACATATTACATTAGCAAATTTAATCTTTGTTAATGTGATAGAAAGTTGCTAATACAATGAGACTCATTATATTAACAACTTTTGCATCATGTTAGCAAAAGCGAAATTTGCTAACAGAATGCAAAAATTACCAATATGATGAGGTAATCATTATCTTTATTCTAACACCTGATTATATTACTCAGCTGCTCATCAAAGTCAGATTGTTTACATATTAAATAACTATTTGCACTATACTGATTTTTATTAGACTTTGGGATGCACAATAGGAAAATACAAATAATTTTTAGCAAACCCTTTTCAAAAGTATCAGCATTGCAGATTGGTATTGAAATATAAATATCACTTAATCAGTGTAATTCCAAAATTAAACTTATTGGCATTGTAAACTTTTTTTCCATAGAGCAGTGAACCATATAATGAGCTACATTGTGACTAAACCAGTAAGAGATTTGTATAGACATCAGTATGCTCATCATGGAAGGTCTGTATAAATTAATCAGCAATATTACTAATATTACTATTACTAAGTCTTTTCACATTACAAGTCATGTTTTGCAGTATGTAAATACTAGCATATACAAAATTTCATTAAAACACTTTCATTTCACTGGTATGATTTGTATTTTTTGTAGTAATACAAACTTCATTTAGAATGTATTTGAGGTTAAGATTATTAGTTTTCCCTGGTTACCCTGGAACTGTCCATTAAAAATGTACCAGTATTAAATTAAAATTATTATAATAATATTTTAATATACATAACATAACTGACAGCAAAACTCTTACTGCAATATATAACATGCTACATCTCTATTATAATGTCTTTGAAATGTCTGATTGTTGTTCTTTATAAAGCCTTCATTCTTATACAAGCCATGTCATAGAACTTTTTTAACTTTAAAGATTAGCTATAAAGATTGAGGAAATGGACTTCAGCATAGAGTTTTCATGAACAATCATATAACGGGCAAGCTTTGAAAGCTTCTTTCTCCCATGTGAGTAGTTGTGTGGGGAAAGCATAGAGAACGTGTTGACTGTATGTGCAAGCAAGAAAGCAGATGTTTTAGGGCAGCTGGAGGAGGGAGCTTCTCAGTCACGAAGGGATGTTGCATTTAACGTGAAGTCCATTCAAGGACCTGTAATGACTCCAGATGAAAGTACTTGAATTTTTCAATACTCAGAGAAGAGTATTGGCAAGAGGTTCACCACAGATCTCCTTGGCTTCAGAATTTACTCTTTCCTTGGTACACATCACCTTTATATTTCCTGCTTTTAGAACAAGGAGAGAGAAAGTACAGAATATTCCAATTCAGTGCCACCAGATGAAGAAAAGAAGGTCAAGGTCTTGTGTATTTTCTCCAGACTCTTTTTTTTTTTTTTTTTTCTGTGCTACTCATTACTTAGAAATCACTGGAGAATTTTAAACCTGGTGGTGGATGAGTAAACAAAAGAAGCATCTTCTGCCACAGATCTTTTTATGGAAGAGAAATTTCTTAGGAACACAGAAATTCATGTAATATCTGAGTGAACATTGCCGATCTAGCCCACCAGCTTTTCTTTTAGAGTAGCTCATGCCAAATATTTCCAAACCACATGTAAAACCTATAGAATGGTAAATATACCATATAAACTGAAGCATGACACTTGATATGTCATGTAAATTTTATTTTTTCATAATGCAGCATGGTTATTCTTGTTAGCTGCATAGATATTTAGTCCTTCTTTAGAAATTTTTTTATAGACTGTGAATTACGTAGATTACATGTTGTGGGGGGAGGTAAGTTTTTTTTTTCATTTTGTCTTTGTCAGTGTTCAAAATGTGTTTTCCATTCATTTTATTGGAAATCTCCTTGTCCCATGTTTCATTCATTATTTTATGTACCTTTTGTCACATTGCTTTTTATTTGTGTTCTCTAAAAGCTAAGTATTTGTAATCTTATTAATATTTCTTAAGTGTTTGAAATCTTATTAATATTTCTTCAGATGTCCATTTATTAGAACTTTTCTGTTCCCATTAGTCTCTTTTTTAATAATGGATGACCAGAACTGAACACAATATTCAGTGTAAAGCTCGGACTATAAATTTACATAATGTCATTCCGATATTTTCTTTATTAATTTTAGGTTTATTTTTGTTGTGTTCTACCATCTCATTTACCTTTTTAGTCATAACAGTCTCCATACAGAGAAGATGTTTTCACTGAGATATTTCGATTTCCTTTTATTGCCTAGTTATAGTTATTTAAAACTCCTCAATATACAAGAGTAGTTTCTTCAAAAGTGTGCTACATCTTGCACTTGTTAGCATGAAATTTCATCTATTACTCTGTTGTTAATTACCTGCTCTGATTGCTATTTAGATCCCTCTCATGTTTCTCTTGATCTTCTTTTGACACAAATAGCTGTATTTTTAAGTTTATCTGCACTGAACTCACTCTTCAGGTAAAACACAGCAGATGGGAAGGCTGCAGCTTCTTCCCTTTGATTTGCTTAGCTTAGGTATGCGTTTAGCATGAGTAGGTAAAAGGGCTGAAACTTTCCCATAAGAAGGAAGGCCAATGGACCCAGATAGGCCAAAACAAAACCCAGATTCATATGCCTTCCTCTTTCCCTCTTCTTTTCTCAGTACTGCATCAGATCACAGGTGACTTACTGGGAAGTTGTCATTTATTAGTTCATAAGGCTATGGTATCCTGTAAATGATAAAGTGAATGGAAATGTTCTAAACATCAGACAATAGAAGAAAATAAAATGCTGTAGAAAGAGAGAAAAAATAGAGGAGAAGTAAATGCTTAACCTTATGGAAGTTGGTATCAGAAAGGCAAAGCAGGCATATGTGTAAACCAGTATACAATTCCTGGTTTTAGGCACAAAGGGGAAAAGTATTTTGTATACTTCTGCAAACACAAAAGAATATGTACAGACACTTATATTTATCTATGAACATAAAGTCAAAGGTCATACCCAGTTCTGCTTGAGATTTTCCAATAGTATGGGATGTTTCTTTCTAATTCTCTTTCTTTCATGTAAGCCTGTATTTTTGTTGTCTTGGCACTCTAGTAAAGCAGCTAACCATGCTAAAATATTTGTGTGTGTTGGAAGGAAGGCATGTGAATATGCTTTTCATATTTCAAGCTGAAATCATCTGCAGTGGTACTCTTCAAGGACAGAAGGGTTAGCTGGCACACAGGTGGGAGAAGGCTTGCTCATTAGGGAGGGTTTGTTAGATGGTAACGTATAATTAAGGTAATGGTCACAGCCTGTGTGACAGCAAACACTCTGGCAGTTGTTTGATTGCTGCCTAGGTCAGGAGATCAGCTTTTTCTACAAGATGTATCCACATTAGTGTGTTAGCGAAGAGGTTAGAAAGCAAATTACAGCTGCCTTTCTTAGGCATTTTACTGGTGAGGCTCATAGTTTTGGTTTTTTTACTGTACATCAGCAGTAATATGGCTTCTGAAGACTTCATGTGACAGGTTAGGCATTTTATCCTTTGAGTAAACAGTAATCATGGTGTGAAGAAAGTGGGGCATTGGAGATTTTCCCCATTCTTTGAGAATTCCATTCTTCCTTTTTAGTTTGCTCCAAGGGCTCTTTGGGGATACATATATTAAGCCCTTTAAATAGTTCATAATAAATCTTTGTCTCAGGCTGATTCTGACAGTTTTTTAAAAAGTCTTTTAACAGAGAATCCTCAATCATTTGTTAATCCATGGGGTGATCTTCAGACTTGGAGGAAAAAGACACAGTGCAAGCTCCAGGGTTGTGAAAATACAATGTAGAAAAATTTAACTCAGAAAGGCTCAAGAAACACTGTACCATGGAAATTTCACAAATCATACCATGTCCTGCCTGTGTCTAAGTGATCATTCTCCCAGTTATTCAGTTTGCAAACACAGGACAGCAATGATTATTCATCATTTTATTCTCATTATCTTGGTTTTTGCTTTATTTCACCTAAGGCTTGAATTGAAGAGGCATTATGGGAAAAAAAGACATTGTTCCTGTTGTTAAAAATAAAGCAAACAAACAGAAGTAGCATGCCTTCTATTAAGTGTTTACCATTCAAGCCTTGTGATAAAATATCTGCACTGTGGGCTGATTTTTAAAATGCTGTTTCCTGTGTAATGTGTCAGATTGTGGTTATATCTGTCAAAAACCTTAACTCCACAGTGCAAAATAAATAAAGGGGGGAAATATCATAAAAATAAGATGTCCAGTTTGTTTGACATTTGGTTCCACCAAATAATTTGACTGAGTTGTTTCCTAAGAATAATGCATGACTGCACTGAAACTACTGTTTGGTATTTGGTTTAGTCTGTCATTTTTGGAGATACCTGCTCTCAACTCTTTTTGAATTTCAGAAGCATAGTGCTTTTCATTATTTTAGGCTTTTTTTTTTGCAAATTCTGCATAAGCAAAGAATCTATAAATGCTAACTCATCTGTATAAGAAACCTCTCAGTGTATCTTAGGAATGTTGGTGCCCTATTTTAATTTAATATGCTACCCTAAGAGAATATCGTAGCAGGAACCGGGTAGGAGTACTAATAAGGGAGAAAGCTGTAGTGAAACTTGCATAGTTGGACTTCTTACCAACTGAGCAGTACATCCCGACAGCACTGGCTGCCTGCCATGCCAGCTGTGCTAGCAATTGCTCAGTGGCAGCAGGTTTAGCATCCTGCTTGGTTCTGCCTATCCAGGACTGGGTCATGGAGTTTTTGTATGGCAGGTGAGAGGGAACGGTTGCACAGTGAATCTTGTGATGATGAGAATGTTAATAACATTCTGAACTAAATTTGAAAGTACAGTGCTGAGGACCTAAGTATTTTAATTTTTAAGTAATAGCTCTATTCCCAGGAAATTTGTAAGTGATACCTGTTTGGGGCAAGGGATAGTGAAAAGCCTATACTGCTTACTTTTTTCCATTATTCTTTTTCTTCTGAAATAGCAATGTTAGTCAGAGTGGGGTTTGACATAGATAATTAGATTCTGAGTATATGAAATTATATGTTTTCTGACATTTTAAAAGTGTTGCTTGACTCTCTTGACCTATGAAGCTATGCAGCTGCAGCAAGTAGTTCCTAAGGAATATTATACCAGGACTTTCTACACGTCCTACAAAATTTGGAGCATTCCCTTTGTCTCCCAAGGATTCTGGATACTGTCATGACACTCAGCACCATGCCTGTTGCCCCTGTCTGGTAATGAAATTACATGTGAGCCAAACATTAAGCCCTGTGAGAAAAATGTTCTTCTTGCCACTTAGATTCATCTTGCCTTGACACCTTATTTTTTAATTATTGAGCCATTCTAAATTAGCTTAAAATGTTGTTTTATGAAGAAAAATATCTCTTGCCTTCTTTACTTAAAAATATTTGTAAAATAGTTTGCATTGGACATGGCACTAGACATCCAGGTAAGGTTCAAACTTGGAAGAAAACACATCTTGGTAGAGCCCATATGACTGAAGTACAAAGCACAGAAGAGAAACCTCTTTGCAGTTTTAAGCTGTTGTTCACTGCTAGCAAAAATGAACCCCAGATACTCGCTGTGTTTATAAAAAATAAAAGGTCTAATGATGCCAGCCTTTTTGTGCCATTTTCCCTGTGTGGACAAAAGTGATAGGTCAGATGGTCCTCTATGTTTATTGATGCTAAACCAGGAAGCATTTGCCATTAGTAATGTCTGTGCCTGCACATGTATGCTTGCTTGGTTTAAACATATGCCCAATAGCTACATAGCTTTCCAGAAAGATTATTCAGCAAGGTTACACAATTTGAGCAAAGTGATTTTTTGGCAGGATTCTATACACATTGATATAGCAATCCAGCAGATAGTAGTAACCAGTTACTGCCCCTTGGTTAGACTTCATGGAAGATTCATGTATATAGAATAGTGTATTAAAGTAAACTTACAAAAGCAAAGAGCAATCATTGCAAATGTAATTTTTTTCTTCCTCTTTGGGATTCTAATTTTAAAAGCATTAAAGAAGACAGCTGCTCACGCTGTGATATGCGCTAAACAGCCTGAAGGATGGAAAAAAATATATTTGTAGCTCATAATAACTATTGACCTTTCTGATATACAATGTTCTCTGTGTTAGCTATTCTGTTCTATCAACAGTGAAGACTGAACATGACTTTTTAATAGAAAACATGGGGTTTCAAGCTGCTTTCACAAAGGTGTTTATGTATTGTTATTTTGTATTGTAGTACAAAGACAAAGTCCTGATGCCCTTTGTCTGACACCATGTTTGTCATAAAAAAGCCCCACTGTTACTGACTGTTTTATACAAGGAATTGGCTCATGACCATTTTATAGTTGTGATAAAAGTATTGCTCCACTAGATCCAGAACACAGGTACTGAAAATAGAATCCCCCAAATACCACAGCAGCACAAGTGGCTCTATCTATGGAGGTGTTCCACTAAGATTTGACACACTCACTTTTTGTCTTCATACTGTTTGTTCCATGGCATATGCAGGCTGCTGCATACCTTTTACTAGATGTCATGTGCTCTTAAAGACTGTTTTTATGATACTCCATTTTTTGTCTTGAACTTTCCCCCTGCTTAGTGGCAGAGTGAAGAAACATCCACTAGCAACAGCTTGACTTAGCACTTGTGTATGTTTCCCCAGAGTGGGATTGTCCAAACGTCGATGGAGCAGCATGAGGTAACTCGGCTGCTCTTCTTTGCCTCAGGGAAAATCTTCATCAAAAAGAACCTCCCGTTTGGCATATGAAAAACTGGAGAGCAACCTCTTTATTGTGCTTTTTAAGGCCAAGCAGGCTGGCAATGTTAGGCAACATCAGAAGGGAGTTTCTAATGTTTTTTTTTTTGGGGGGGGGGCTTTATGCCATGTGCTGTGAAGGAACTTTAGTGGGCCATTATTGGCAGCTCTGAACCACAGTTATTTTCACAGCTATGCTCTGGAGTGTCAGTTAATGATTCACAAGTTACTAGGCAAGAGGAGAAAACTAGCAAGAGAGAAAAACACCCTTCATTGATCCTTGTAGGGCATGAAAGAGGGGGAACAGCATCAGCATTTAGTGGTTTGTGCTGAAACAAAATCCTTGAAATTGTTTATAAGAAGTTGCTCAGTAAGTATAATGATCATTTAAGTTTTGGAAACCAGCCACCTCTCAGAGGACATTTAGTATCTAGTCCTGTTATTTCTCACAGGACCGTGGAGCTCTCAGGGAATTCAGTTAAGTTTTTACCCTCAAAACTAGTCTGGGTCCTTTTTATTCTTTTGCTTCTTCCTTATTTCCTAGTTTCTTTTCCCTGCACCTGCTCCCTATAGGAGGATAGATGTGCTGTACTCTCCTAACAGCAAAACCTTTCCTGGCCATTGGATGGGGTTTTTTTTCCAAACTTTATTAGAATTGCTGCAATGCATGTAAACAGCAGGTGATGATATCACTGTGCTGATTTTCTTTGGGACTGTCACTTAGCCTTGAAAAATTTATGAGTGTTACTGATCTGACAGGAAACCAAGCTAACAGGTCAGGTCAGATTATTTATTCTGTTCCTTAAAATAAATTAACTTTAAATGTAAAATTGTAGAAGCAAGTTTGAGCTTCATACACAGTATGGCTTATGTACCACTCACTCACTAGACCATAACAGCTCTTCCAGAGTTGTTCCGGTCTATTGGATCACTGTGGATACATTTGAGGGTGTTTAGATAATGGATTGAAGTCCAGTAGACTGTAACATATCCAAAGGCTTTTTCAGAGTTTAAGTTTCCTACCATGATTAGTTCTGTTAATAGCAAATCTTTATTATGTTTACAAACAAGCAAAAAATCTCTATGTGTTTCATAGATTTGTTGTCAAATATGTCTTTCAACCTTATCATAGTAACAAAAATCTTATTCATAGCTTCATCCTGGCAACACTTTATTTATAGCTCTATCCTGGCACCTAACTCATTAGATATATTTTACCGTGCAGAAAAAATTCCATGGGATAAAGTTTACATGGGAAGTGAACTGCATATGTTGGGAATTAATAGCCTGATAAGACATTTTTAGACTAGATGGAGGAGAAATAGAAGGAGATGCAGAAGAGAAGAAAGCTTTGAGTAGCATTAAATAAAGTAATATTTCTTAGTCCAATAAAGAATAGTTCAGATTACTTTGGTTCCAAAGGACAATAGAACAGTCAGAAATTTCTCAGCATAATAATGAGGAAAGCCTGTCAATGAGTTTGTATTTATTTTAAGTTGTCCTTTCTAACGACACACCTAGTCTGGACCTAGTCTGGATTAAACAGGGTAAACTCGTTATTTGTAACACTACAGAATAACTTTGAAAAGTATGCCTCATTTCTCTGCAGATGCAGTCTCTTGTGTTCCCAAAGTATAGTGTGTACCTAGTAGTTTTTGCAGTTATAAAACCAGCAAACTGAGTGTTAACAGTCACAGACAAATAGAGTTCACTCATTAAAGTTGTGTTGTGTATATATATATATACTAGTTATTTGAAACTATAACTTCTTTTGCCAGTAATTGCATGCACAGTATTGCTTATCCATTAAGCTCCTCTAGAGAATTCAGCTTACTTTTGGCTGTGGTTAATATTAAGTCTGATGTATTTGGGGGAATACCACAAGCATATTTCAAAGGCTGTTGTAACCACATACATCAGACTGAACGTTGGCACGTGCAACCAAAGCCCTAAGCAACAGGCCACACAGGATGCTAGAAATGATAACATAATAATTTGGAATGTGATCCAAGCCTTTTCGTAGTATTCCTACTTACTTAAATGGGATCAGGCTCCAGTGACTAAAGTTTCCCAAGGATAGGGAAACTGTAGTACTTGAGACACATGTGGTATCCATCAGCTGCTCCAGAAAAACTTGCATCTTCTGGAGGTCCTGTGTGACACTGCCATTCCTGTATGTATCTCAGACACTGTGAAGCAGCTCACAAGAATCCTGTAGATCTGTGTGTGGGCAAATGAAGTCTTTGGTCACTTAGAATTCATCCCTGAAATGAAGGAATAGTTCTTCTTAGTGCATTTCTAATAGCCTGTCCCATTAAGTTTGCTACAGGTAAGCTTCAGTGTTTTCACTCCTTCCTTTGGAGGAAATTTTCAGCAAACTGGAAAGTCAAGATTAACTATGCAAAATTAAAAATATGAACTATGCTGTCTTGTGGACAAACAGTTCGAGTCAACAGATTCCTGTAAAATATCCAAGTTTTTGCAAAACCAGAGTATAAGGTGAATCAGATATTGGACATATTCCCCCACTTCTGTGCTGTTGTATTTAAATTCAGAGACTTGACCTCTTCCTGAATGCACATACTTTTATCACATTAAAAAGCTATATCTGAGTTAGCCACTTGTTTTCCCAGTTTCAAACATCTGTTCTTAACAGTGTGCAGCATCATGTGTGGAGCATAACCTAGTAATTTCATATTGTGATAATAAAAATAGCCATACCTCTGTAAATGTAGGTATAAAAAGTATTTTAAATATTATGAAAAATACATAAGCCTTCAGTGTCAAATTAGTTGTAAAAAATTAAGGATTTTATATAATTACGACCTAGTTGAAAGAATCTGAGATGCCAGTGCACTTCATCAGGTTTTGGATCTGAAAAATTTGGAGGCATAAAAGACAAAACAAACAAATAAAAAAATTAAAGAAACAGCCTTTAACAGGAGTCTGGTAGGATGTAAAGTTTTTATGCCTTTGAATTTCTAATAGGCTTATAGGTCATGAAAAGTGAATTGTCTTTATCTTGGAGGTAGAATGACAAGAAAGAACAATTTATTATCTTGTCTGAAAACACTACATAGCAATAAATTCTTTAAAAGAAGTCATTCTTCTTTCCCTTTCTTTTGGAAGAGCTGCTGTGAGCTTTCCTCTTTTCAGTGAGACCTTGGCCACAACCCAGTGTTATTCCCCCTGTGTAAAGGAACGAAGGGAATTAAGCCATTATCTTCATCATGAGCCTGGCATCTTCAGCTTTTCAGTAAAGAGCAAAACAGAAATTTTAAGAGTTTCACCAAGATAGATACCTGTACCATGAATATCAGATCCAAATGTGGTTATTCATGAATTCAAGTTTCTGTTTTTAATTGGGAGAGCTTACAGCAAAAATTTTATTCCTACAACTCTTTTTACAAATACTGTTACCTTGGAAGAATGAATTAACCGCTTCCTTGCCACCTACAATGTTAACTGAATATTTAAGGTAGTCCTTGATTTTCCAAGATGCTGAGCACACCAGCAAGACCAAGAGAGCACCTCTAGAAATTACCAGTTCTGTGCTGATCAGTGATCTCCAGCCAGTCTGCCTGTATGCATAAATATTTCTAAGTGGCTCATCAGAATAGTCCAAGAATCTTCAGCACCTTCCTAGACCAAGCTTCAGATTCCACTAGTTGCCCAAGTTAAGCCTGCAATCAGACTGAACCCACTTCACTTAAAACCATGCATTTGCACAAGTGCTAAGTATAATTTCATAGTAACTTGCAATTATTGGAAATAAATTTTCTTAATTTGAAGCTTCTGAACTGTATTTGCTGGGGAGTAGTCAGAAAAAAATCTATCTTTTATCTTATAAAATGATCAAATTTGATCTGTAAGCTACTGAGAGACAATGACCTTGGCTACAGTACTTTCTTGAGAGTCACTTTTCTGATTAAAAACACACTTTAAGAGGCAATAATTTGAGAAAAAATAGGAGAGTTCACTACTCCAGGTTAAATTTTCCTAGAAAGACTTTTAATGCTTGGTTACAGACAATAATCTGCACAGAAGAAATAGAAACATTTTCAAAGTTGCATCCAGCCCAAGTGAAAACGATAGATTTATATTACCTAATTATTCATCTGAACATAATGACTCTCGGTTGCCTATGCAATGGATTATAACACTTGAAGAAAATATGGAAAGAGGTTTGCAAGTATAAAAGATAATATGAGAAGAGAGTTCCCATTTTCTTACTGTTTTCTTACTATGTTGTATGTTCTCTTATTTTGTTTCTCCTTTAAGAGTTGTACAGCTGGTGTTTGAGAATCTCTTTAAAATTAAATAGACACCTGTTTTCAAGGAAGATAAATGAAAGCCAGCTGAAAATTTCCTGAAATGTTATCAAATCCAAAATTTCCAGTATGCCAAACCCTCTCAAATTTTTTCCCTCCAACCCTCTCAAATTCCATGCTGGTGTTTGGTTTTCCCTCTGCAGCTTCTGATCCTCCTAAGAACAATAAGACCATCTTTTATGTTTGCATGCAAAAATGCATTTTTCTTCTCTCATTTCTTCTTAATGCGTGTGAGGGGGAAAAAACAGAAGTTGGTGAATATTTACTCAGGCTGCTTTGACTGCATTTTGTTATTTAAGACATAAATCAAATTTGGAACGTCTTTCCCTGGGGGACAAATAGTTTCTGAATTTGCATGTGCTTGTGGATCAGTCATAGGGATGGTACTTGTGCTTTTGCTGTGTAACAGTAATTATTTGCATTGCTTTATATTGTTTTGCATTCAAGTAGTCAGGCTGCACACAAATTGAGAGTTCATCTGCAGATCACTATAGGATCAGAGCCATGGACCTCAGTCCTCCAGTTACATGCATGTTTAGCAGTAAACATTCCACCAACACGACAAGAAGTCTTCCAGCAGGTGAATTTAAGCAGCACGTGGCTGCTCTGTGGGGCCTGGCCCCAAGATTATTCCCAAGACAAAGCCCTAACCTAAGGATCGGAGCTACAAGTCTTGCTCACAAAGAAATACTTAGAAGGAGTTAAGTCATTTTGTTAATGAACTGCTTGTTCATTCTATCTCACCGAGTGGCTCTGTGGCTCTTAGTTAATGTTTCAGCATTTATGACAGCTTTGTCTGGGTATAGTGGGTTGCAGCTTCATGCTCTCTGAGATGTTCAATGTGGTCCTTATACCCAGAAGTCTCATCCTGCATTAGCAGCTTTGGAAGTGGAAAGAGAAGAGGTTTATTCCTTTAGTAGTATCTGCTGAAGATGTTTAAGGACACACAAAGGCAAGTGCTTTCCCAACAGAGTACACAGTTATCTGTTTTGCAAAGACAATCCAGACTTACTTCTTATACTTCTGTGCCTGACAGTGCGTAGTGCTTTTATTCACATGCAGCAAGCATTGACTTTTATCATATTATTAGCATTCTAAACTCACAGTTTCAGAGGTTTATGACTCAACAGTGGTTTAGACTCAGTAAATTCAGCCCAGGAGCACTGTTTTTCAGTGTGAAAGACATCTTTAGTTACTCCAGTATCAAGCAAAGCAGACCTTGCTTATTTCAGGCTTTTTAAAAGGTCTTAGATTACAAATCTGAAAAACAAACAAACAAAAACCAAACAAAAAAATCGCCTTGAAAAAATGAAATCTAACAGAGTTTCATTCTGGTGTTTCTCACATTGCTGGCTTCCTTTGACATAACTGGAAAAAAAAAATTATAAGGCTAAGTGACAGGCATTTAAAATCAGCTCCTGAGAACTCATAATGGACCATATTCCATATATCCCTGTGCAAATCTCACTGACATCAGCAGATACATTCTATACACATCCTAATTTTAAAATCCTGCATGCGTAATCACCATTAGCATTGTTACAGTATCTTCCATGGGTGGGTGAAACTCTGAATGCAGATTTGTACTATCAGCCATAATGGTTCTCTCCTGAGAGAAATTCGGAAAGCTATTCATGAGCTATTCTGGACTTTTAGGTAACTAATCCCATCTCACACATACACTCTCAGGTACTTTTTGTCAAAGAAAATCAAACGCTTCAGTATACATATTTATATGACAGACACCGTTCCAGTCTGGTGGATGAACTGCATGCATTTTATAACAACATTCACTTACAGAGATGTATAGGTTTGTACATATTATAGTAACTGCAAAATAATGTTAAGCTTATGTTATAAGGTGACAGAGCCCCAAAAATGTCACTGCCAAGTACACTGTACTAGATGTCAGATGTTTTCCTCTTTTTCATAAAACTGTGTGAGAAAGAGAAACTTTGATTTAAGTTTCTTGGGAATGGTACGTATATATTACAGCCTGATAATTTTTTGAGCATGAGATATTGTGTGTTTAATTAACATTACTGCTGTGTGTTTAGGTAATTACCATTAGAACACATGAGGACATATTGTACTTATTGCCTGTGCTAGAGCATAATGTGCTGGACTACAGCAACCACACTTGTTAAGCTGATTTTAGCATTTCTTCACACAGCAGGAAGCACCCATGCTGTGGTTTCTTAATGTGCTCTTTAACTACTGCACTAGAGTACTGTACAATAAAAATAATTACTGATTATGATACTCATCTTACCACTACTGCTGCTGTCCTGGTGACCCTGGTTGCTTTTTCAGGGTTCCACTATGCTAAACCCATATCTTTCATTTCAGAGTTTTATTTTTTAGATTATATTGCTGAACAGAGCTGCATTTTTTGAGGGCAGGTTTGTTGCATGGATTGTGATGGCTTCACATTTGTTCTGGTCTCCAAGGACCAGCACCAATAAATGTGAGAGTGACAACAGCAGAATGGCATATTTTCCCGTGTCCATGAGGATGAAAAAAATACTGTAAATTAAGTTTAACCTTAAATGTATAATCTGTCCTTGGGAGCAATGATAAAAAAAAAAAAAAAAAAAAAAAAAAAAAGATACAGCATCTTCAAGCTCTTGGCATCCCTTACAAGAAAAAAATTGGTTCTAAGGGTCTCTGATCTTGTGTTTTAGTAAAATAGAACTGCACGGCTGACTGACAGTTCTGATCTAAAGCATTTACGTTTAAGTTTTGATCTCTCTGCTTTTGATTAAAACTAATGAGCTCATTTAATTCAAAATGGGAATCTCTGATAAGAGAAATAAGGTTGATGTGATTGGATTAGAGGGGCAAATTAAACTCTTAGAGCAGAAGTTTGTGCTTATATAGTGTATTAAAAAGCTGTTGGCGTATTATGGCGTGTTAGATGATGAGAAAAATTTCATAGTAATTCATATTTAATCAGAAGAAATGAAAGTACTAAATATAACATGGCTCTGCTTTTCCCTCGAGTGATAAAGAGCTGTACATTTAAAATGACATCAAATTCAAGCTCTCTGAAACAAAAAAATCTTGAGAGAGACTCTAGAGAAAGGGGCACTGTTGTCGGTTATTTCATCACAATAGAGTTGAAATGTCACAAACACAAAACAACGTGACCACATGAAATCAAGGACAATTGGATGTAATCCTGAGCTCATAAACAAGTGCTTGTGTTTCTGTTCACTGCATAACAAATGCTTTTTAAAATACATGATTACTTTCTACTAGTATTTTGGCCAGTTCTCCAAAACAATAATGTAATAACTAACTTTTTTATTAAGTGTTAATCACTCATTGAAACTGCAAATTGTTGATCTTCATGAAGTTGATCTTCTATACTGCTTGCTTATTTTAAGCTGCTCCAGAATTTTCCCGTGAACAATATTTTGGAGTGTATTTGGTTATCAGAGCTAAAAATAGCAATAATAAAAATTATATAGAGAATATCTAAGGGCTGACTGGTGTTGTAAGCACTATTTTATTATGGTTTGTTGGAAGAGCATTTATTTACTATTTTTAGTGGCTACAGTTGAGGAAGTGAGAAGCACAGGTGAGATCTGTAGTTTCATTTTTTGAGGAAATATCTCAATTGGACTAAAAATACATTTCATTAGTGACCATTTAGTCACTATTTACTAACAATAATGATAATGCTGGTGACAATAATAACAATATGTATAATTTCCATGAGCATTTTTGCCTTCAGGCTGCTCATTGCTTTATTGATAATAATTAACCCTCAGTAATGGGGTAACCAAGGCACTCAGAACCATCAGTGGCTCACCCTAGGTATCATTGCAAGCCAGGATAGGAGACTGGGGAATAAAAGCTTGCAGAATTTGCAGCCTCTCTCAGCAGACAGAATTGCTTCCACAGTGAGACTTTGCCTTTCATGAAATACTGAGCATAGTTTGTAAAACAGTGCCATACCCTAATGAAATAACTCTAGCTGTAACAAAATTGTGCAAGAAAGAGTTAATGAGACAATCTCCGTTAAAAATTCTATGGGGAAAAATAACTTGAAAATACTGAGTATACATATATTTTTCAATTTTTTTCTGCTAAGTAAACGTTTTCTAAACGAGGTAAATTGATTACAACACTCTTAGCATCCATCAGTCATTTATTTTTAGTGAGTTCAAGGATTGCACCTGAAAAATAGCTTAGAGGGGATGTATAAAATCTAAATTATGTGTATATGTATTTTTCTGTTCCCTAGTGGAATCTGCAAGCCCCAGTTTACTAACCACTGACAACGCTCTAGAGCGCTCTTTTTTCATCCGAATGAAATCTACACTGACCAAGCGAGGAGTGCACATCAAATCTTCAGGATATAAGGTAAGGGTTGCACTGTAGCATGAAATACTGACATCCTTAAATTATGTTGATCCATGTTTCAGGGACACATTAATAGATAGAAAAGGATCTATTTCACATTTGCATATGTTTCATTCCTTCTGTTAAAGAATCACGAATACAGTATTTCTAGCCTGAGGTACTACACCTCCGTTAAATTGATCATTATTACAATAAACATTGATGGTAACAGCGTGACAGCCTTCAGAAGAGCAACACTTTCAGAGTAGAAGTATATTTCACTGAAGAAGGTGAGACATGGTAACATAATTTGTCCATAGTGGAGAAATACTGCTCATTGTATTAGACTGTGAATCGGCTCTCAGTTGTGTTTTTCCCAGAGAGGTAGGATTTGTTCATGCAGGCAGTATGCTTGAGCTATTTAATTTTGCTGCTGTTCTGGCTGAAGGAAACAACAAGCCACAACCAGTATTTTTCCACCATTTTTCTTTCATTGTCTGTCTGAGGGGCATCTGCTGCTGGGAATCATATTTGCTGGATTTCAGACTCTTTTAAGATATGAAAGTCTCTTGTTCCTTATCAGCAGTAATCTCGTTTTTCTTCAGTCATATATTGCTTATAGTGCCTGTGGCTATCAGTGGCTTTACAGTATACTAAAACTAGAAGGAATAGCACATTTTTAAGATTGTCAACTTGTGGAATGAAATATGTCATCCATTAAGTATTATACAAGATAAAAGTGTGGTGTAAGAAACCGAGTCTAGAATGTGTGTGTATTTAAAGAAGTTGCTTGCCAATTTCATTTTAAAACTTTCAAAAGCTTTTTTTTTTTTCCAGAGAAAGGGTTAGTGGAGCTTTGCAGTAAAATTTCACAGTTCACTTTCCAAAAAAATTATCTGTGAATATAGCACTGAGGTACTCTAACTGACCAGTAAAAACCTGGTACAAATGTCTTCTTTGCAAACAAATGACTAGGAGACCTTTTGGACTTTGTCACTCTCTCTTCTTGAACTCCTGATAATCCAGTGTTAGTCCAGCACCAGAACAGGACATATCTAGAATGTGTTGACTTCACAAGGTGGGTTTTTTACTCATTACAATCAGTTTTCAAAAGTTACAGTCGATCTGTCACTCAAAAGGAGGACACAGTGATCTCTATTAATAAATACAATTTTATTTCTCTTTTAGACCTTCTGATGCCTCATGGAAAAACTGAAAACCACAAATGAGATGTCACAGGTAGAGCAGAATGAATTTTGAAAGATCAGCTATCATTTTTAGACAGCTTTTCCTTGACACAAAGAATGACTGAAACATTTGAAAGTCAACAAAACTGCCTGTAAACGAAACATTTGTTTCTTTCCAAATTTTTCCATGAGGCATCAGCAAATCAGCCTGAGTAAAGCTGCATAAACAGTGTGCAAGTTCTAGGCGTGTGAAAATATAGAGGCATAGTTCTTCTGCTTTTTGATTTTTCAAGGATTTTGTAAATGAGAGTGTTTGAATGAATTCAGCTGTGTCCAGCAGTATGAATTGTACTTCGACAGTTTTTTAAAAAGCATTGTTCTTGGCACTCTATGTTCTATGGAAGGATAATTATCCGCAGCCTCAATGAGCCCCAGAAAAATTGTGTATTCATTTTAGAAGAGTTTGGTCACATTAGTGTCTTCTTAATTGAGTGTTAGGAACTGCTTTGTTTAAACATCCTCAGTTGGTGTATTAGACAAGCGTAATACAACTCAACTGCTATAGTGAACTTCATTCACCCTTTGAGGAATGCTACCAATATATTCACTGATTTCTAAAAGTCCAATGCCTGGACAAACTTAAGCCTACTTGAAATTGTTCAGATATATATTTTAGAAAAATTAAGAAAGATGCATGAGATTTGTGGATATACAGCTGAAGCAGTTATCATAGGGAAGAACAGTTACATGTTGTTGATAAAGGTCATAAGAATAGCTGGCTAAGTTCTGTGTCAGAGGTCCCTGGAAGAGCCCCACCATTTACTCAGGAAATCCTATGCCAGCTGGGGTCAGGAGCCTCTGTCTCACACCTTCAGAATACGACAGGGAACTGAATTTTGCCTCTGCAAAAAGCAGGGGCTTCTGACTGACAGTTTCCCTTCAGCTCTTCTGTTGTTGTGAGTGGGTAACCCTCCTGAAACAGCATACAAACATTAATCAGGAAGAGGGGTGCTGGGAATTCTGTATCTTTTGGGAGTCAGGTTTTAGTTGGGTCGAAGGTACTCAGCTCCCCATGGATTCAGCCCTTCATCAGTGAAAACATTTTCATCTTTGTGATTTGGTTGTGCTGTTCCAAACTCGTACTGAGCTCAGAACCACATCTCAGTATTTTCCCTTAATTGTGGACTGCTGATAAATGGCTTCTTTATATAGGAAATGATTGAGGTGGTCCACAAGATGCTTAGCCAATTTTCAGAGTGAGTGATCCCTGCCTCAGAAAAATCACATAAAATTGAAAACAGTCAGAGAATGAGATTGATTAATCATTGGGGTAGATCTAGTCAGGACTAATTTTCTGTCAAAAGCGATGTTTGAACAAAACCCACACCGATAGATTTTTACATATATATACCTGAAAGAGACTATTCCAGACCATTCTGACACGAGCCATGTTTATAGTCCCTTCCTGGACTGATTTAATTAGCCATGAATTATGCCCATAGATGGAGGTAATGGCCTTTTTTCCATGAATGATATAGCTTTAAACGTCTAAAATGGGAAGGTGGTTATGTGATTAATCCTACCTCTTTCCCTTTCCTTGTTTCCCAGCACCCTCCTTGAATCTGATTTTCTTTATGCATAATATTCTTACACTCAGAGCTTGCAGAAAAAGCGTTTACATACAGTGCTAGGGAACTATTCAGTTTTCTGTGGGTAAATCTACAATGGAAAAAAAGAAATCAGATAAAATGTAGTCAGCTGATAAAAAACCACTGCAAACAAATAAAAAGGAAAAAATGGTAATTCCGTTCACTGCAAAACTCAGAATGTGTTACCATTATAGCTGTTGTCTAAGATGCATGATGCAGACTTAGTGGTTTTTCTCTGGTGAAAATGTATCAAATCTTCCTTTTTTCATATTTTTTTCATCAATAAAAGATAGAATTGTATCTCATTTACAGTTTTGCTGTCTCCATTTTATCTCCTTTCCCATTTGCTTTCCTCTATTTGAGAGTTAAAGTTCTGTCCACTTAAGTCATCCCACCTTCACTCTTTCTATTGTCCTACTTTCTCAGACGTAAGTAATTTTAATTGAAAACAGCTTTGTTCAAGTCCAGTGATACATTACCCACTGCCCTGTAGTATGCTATGCTGTTATTTTGTCATATTTACTTTCATGTTAGATTGTGTTAGGATTTTCTGTGTTCAAACCTTTAGGACCTGATACTGGTCTCTTGAACAAAGCATAATTAATGGGATGAAGAAATGGTCAAAGTCAAATATCATCAAAGCCAGCAGCTAACAGTATTTTCTAGTTCATCAGCTGATTAGATCTGTTAGTAAATATCCATACATATTCTTTTACTGTACTATGGAGTTTCCCTCTCATAACAAGCTATTGCAGAGGTGGATAAACAGATAGGAAGAGAATCCCTTGTACTTTTACTGACACTGTGGCAATCTCTGAATTAGGTATAACCAACATCTCTTGCCTCTCTATCTCCCAAGAAGTTGGAAATTGACCTTGGTGATCCATCAGCAGAGTTAAGGGCATCTTAAACATTCTTCAGGCTATACATTCCTACCTGAAGTAGTACTTCCTATCTGATGTGCTTGCTTTGGTTCATTCAGTGTCAACAAGAATAGTTTCTGTGTCATTAAAGCATCAAAGTCATTGAGGTCACAAGGCAACAAGTCTACTGCACATTCTTCAGTGACTGGAAGTAAATAAAGGAGCTATCAGGTGCTGAGTGAAATTTTACAACTTTAGACTTCTGTGGCTGTGTTATCGAGAAAAGAAATATTTACTAGGTTACTCTCATACTTCTGCCTCCAAGTGAGGCCTTAGTGTGTTTGAAAGTGACTTGGGATTATGGTAAAGCACATGCACAGTCCTTGGAGATCAATGACATGGACTTTTTTTCAGCTATTTGTATGAAACTTCCAGGAGTACTGAAGTCCTTTAATATGGCATAGAATCATCAGTACTGAGCACAAGGGTAAATCCTACATTGCTGTTTAACAGAATTGTAGCTCTTAGAAATGCCAAGAGCAGCTATTTACACCTGGTTTTCTCTCTGGTATTCTTCATGTGCAAAAGAATTGTGGAAAGTAGGCAAGCTTAAACAAACTGACTAAATAGCAATTAAGGGAGCAAAATTACCTTAATTATTTATTAAATCAAAGACTGTTAAACCTAACAGCATAATCTGAAGTATTGGTAGACACACTGCTTAAAAATCAGTATATTGCTATTAAAAAAATTAAAAGGTTGGTTTAGTTTAGAAATAAAAGAAATTGGTTTACTTTAGAAATGTTGATATTTTGTTTCACATCCAATGTCTGCATCTCAGTAATGGTGGATTCAAATTTGGCTAGCTATACCTCACACTTCAGTTTCTGTATATCAAAATATCCTAAATAGTATTTAAAACTTCATAAAGGTGTTTTCACAAATTAGCCTCTTATACATGAATTAATCTTTTTTGTTCTGTTCTATGGTATCTTTCTACCAACCTGTTTAAAATTTTAAAAAAAAATTGAGATCAAGCTCACAGATTTTGCATTTCAAATCATAAAACCAGAATTCTTTGAATGCAAATTTTGAAGATGAAAAGCTAAATTTCTTCTTGAAAAATTACGTCCATCACTGTTCCATTATCAGAATTTTTCACACTATTCTTCACAATTTAAAGTCAATTTTTTTTTTATTTCTTTTTTAGAAGAACTTGAAGAGTTGGGCGAGATTTGTAAATCTCATTTGTGCACTTGAAGCAAGTGCAGTTTTTGGCAAAAATTATATTTGTTAGTCCAAGAAGGAAAGAAAACCAAGAACTCTGTAAGGAAGGCAAAATTATGCCATTGATCTTACCTTGTGATGCCATCCTCTTGATTTAATACAAAACAGAAAATATTGTTTCTCATTTAGGGGAAAGATTCACCTGGAATTCAGAAACAAGATGCCCCTATTCCAGCATCACTCTAAGAACCCGATATATCACAGGCCTGTTAAGCACAGAGCAAAAGACCACCTTCCATTTCAGGGGAATAGGAAGGAGGAAGAAATAGAAGGAAGCTGGAGGTTTTTTTGCATAATAATTATTAGTTCATATCTCAGATGTGGGCTGTTAGAATCAGATTTAATTCCCTCCTCAGCCTGAGAGAATTCACATATCCCAGTTTCCAGCTTGGCCTAAATTCTCTTTTCCTCTTCTGGTAGTGTACCCATTTAAATCTTTTCTGTTAAGCATTTTACTCTGTCTCAGAAAGGTATTCTAACCTTTCTCTATAGGAAGAAAGAAAACTGTGGAATTTAGTATTTTATCACATGGCTACTGCCACACCTCCTTAATTGAGTGAAGAAGGAATAAGAAACCAACATCAGGAAGCATTATGTGAAGAGTTTTCTAAATGTCAGCACATTCATTCCCCAGACTTTTCAGCATTGGGAAGACTTAAAGGTAATTTGTCAGAGAGAAAGAACTGATCGAGAATTCACCCATGTAAATCGATGACCTTTTAGTCAAAAGGAAGTCTCTTAGCTAGTAAAGATGCAGCATTACTTATAAAAGAACAAAATACTAATGGGCCAATCTGAGTCTTATGAAGTATGTACTTGTAGATATAAAGATACGGTTCAAGAAAAAATGGTCTGCAACAGGATTAAGAAGTCTAGAGGTCATTTTATGCCTTGCTATGGAGCTGTGAGATTCTATTAGGAGAGCTGTCTGGAAAAGCATAGTTCCACTCAGCATCAAAATACATCAACCAATTTTTTAGAAGTTAGCAGCAGCTACTAACATCACATTCTCAAAAAACAAACAAAAAACAAACAAAAAACCCCCCCTACAGAAAACCCAAACATTTTTAGGGCTGAGCATCTTTTGAACAGGATTTATAGCACTCTTCTATTATCTGGAGACATGAAGAGGCACCTGTATTAGTATATATTTCTGCTCAATATTGTCTTAAATGTTCATATGGCCTCAGAGTTGTGATTTTGTTGCAGTGTGTTCCAAACTGAACCAGGAAATCACAAACTGTATTCTGAAACAGAAGAAAACATAAAATTGAGCAAACACAGATTACTTTCTGGGAGGTGTTCTGTTTTCATAAAAACAAAAATGTTAACAAAGTTTAAGCCAAATGAAAAGATAGTATCACCAAATTAACAGCAATTGCCTTTGATTATGATCTTTAGGCAATGTAATTCATAAGCTACCTTTCTTAGAAGTGGGTGTGACAGTGACAGAAAACTGAGAGATCAAGATTTACTCTGATATATACTAAAATATTCAAAATGAACAAAGATTACCTCCAAGACAAATCTGGTATTCTTTCAAGAACCAAGTTCTATCGAGTCATGGGGATACAAAATGTTTGGTGCACTTTTATAAGTAGCACTAATCATCTAAATGTGTAATAGTGCAGTGTGGGACCCATTGCAGTGTAAATAAAAAGAGATCATTGTGTGGGATGAGAACAAGAGTAGGACCCAGAAAATCCCTCCCCTTACACACTGGAAGAAAATGTATCATGCTCTAAGATGGGAATGCCTACTGAAAAAGAAAGTTCTTCACGAAATTGGCTTAAGATATCCACCATTTCTGTCTGCCACCGTTTATTGTTAATGATTGGGAATATAATTTATGTAGGACCAAAGAGAACCATGCAGTGCCCTGGGAAGAATCACCAGGCAGAACTTACTGCAGGACAGACAGATGCTGCTGCCAACATCCCTGCTCCACTTGGCTGTTATGTAACTGCTGCCAGTGGATATTTTGGATCACATCCCTTTCATAATGTAAGCACTGTATTAGGTGTGCAAAGGCAGGTACTAATTTCTTTTGAAATTATTGCTACCACTTCCAAAGGTTCAAAGTTTTGTCCAAAATATGCTTAGAGAAGACAATAAGTTCATACACTGAAAAAATGTAACTAACATTAAGCTAATGTAGATGAATACATCTTTCTGCTCTTCAGAAGGTACTTACAGTAGCTGAGTCATCTTTCCACTGGTAAAACTTCATTCAGCATGAAATAGCCAATGAAATTCAGACCTAAGATGAAACTGAACAAAAGGTTTTTTAACTTGCATTTCAGTGAATTTTGTGTTTGAGAAAATTTGTTTCTGATTGTTGCACATTGTCGTCATCTGGAAACATGAGATCAGTAGCTGTTAAATGAAAAATATAAGTCTTGAATTGGTAGTCATAAAAATATAATCCTGAAATCTTATGCAAACGTATATATGTGTTTAGCTTTTGTAGAACTGTGATGGGTTATCTAGAGCCAATTTTTCCAAGAGAGTATTTTTCACTATGTCCTCTGCAATTAAAATTTTTTTAAAAAATTTAGTTCTAAACAAAAAATATCTTGTAGGATTAAAGCTCTTCCATTTCTTTGGAACGTACACTCTGATGTTATTTTCATTACACTCTAATCTGGCAAAGGCTATATTCATGGGCAAGCAGAAGTCCCCTTTGAGTGTATAGTTCATGTGTAAGTAACACAGGCACCAGGGAAAACCATAGCTGTTGAACTCTGTGTGGTAAAGCTGTGGTTTATCACCTGTCTCCACATTCATTTCACAAAGAAAAGGCCACCATGCACCTTCCCTTGAATAGCTAAGGTTGTAGAGAAGAATATTTTACATACCAGCTACAGAAGTTGTGTCTTATTGATAGATTTTTACAATCACGTGTTCTTTGAAGTTTAAAAAGCAGTAGAGAAAATCTTACAAACAGATGGAAATATTTTTAAAGCTATTTAAATAGTCTCATTCCAGCTTACCTTCCTGAAATTTTTCTGTCATCATTAATTCTTGTATTCAGTACATTCTGAAATGTTATCCACAACTGATAAGGATCAGGCTGTTTCTTTGCCTTGTTAAAGGTGAATCATTCTGCAAGTTCCTTTTTTTCTGTCTCTCTTCTCTTCATATCTTTTTAGTGATATAATAACTGCACTAATTTATTTGTGTTGTGCAACAATGAGATAAACACTGAATTATGATTTTACCTCATCATGAACTTGGAAAAGCATCTACTTCTCACTTATTTTTTTTAACCCCTAGTTCCCACATGTTTTTTAATCTTTCTTTTACTTTTTGTGCAGGTTCTTACCTGCACAAAGCATTACATTTTATTGGCTTTTTCCTGTTGCTTATACTGTAATTTATATTAATGAATGTACTTTTGCAACCCTCCTCTGAAGCTAGAAAGTGCTGACATACCAAGAGATCAAGTAACTTGCCAAAGATAACAATGGCTTTTTGTGTCAGAGCCAACTGTGATTACATGCTGTACTTTATCCTCAGCCTTTCTTCCTAGTGCATGAATATTGTCAAATCATCTCTGTGTTCCAGCACATCACACTTAATTTTTTCAGCTTGGTACTTCCTGTGTTTTGATAGTTGCCCTGAATAGGGAAATTGAAATGCCAAATAAGATCACATAGTGTGAAGTTTAGCAGAACCTTCACAGAAAACCCAGAAAAAGATGAACTCCTGCTCTAAACTGGGCTACCACTGGCTGTGAAAGAGATACTCCAAAACATTTTTCCTTAGCAAAAGAAATAATGTAACAGCAGAAAAACACATTTTCCTGCCCTTTGGTTTTAGCCCAGGGGAGCTCCCTGAGGTTGCTGCTCGTACCACCAGGTTGTAGGAGAGTAGCAGAGCTGGTGGCATCCACCTCCTGGGCTAGCAGCTGCCTTGTCTCCTTGCAAACTTTGCCTTTCTTGTTTCAAGAACAAGCAAACTTTCTATAGAAGACTTTTCTTTTTTTTCAGTTTGATTAATATTTTTTCATATTCACCATAGATTTCTCCACCCTGAACATCTCCAAGCTTTATCAACTAGCATCAAGCAATACATGTAATAAGCACATTTTAAAATTATAGGGAATCATTATGCACTGTAGCTTTTTGTATCTGGGCCAAAGTGAAAATGTTAGCAAGTCAAAATGCCTCATGCACTCATGAAGATAGTACCACTTTGCAGCTGTACTTCACTGACTTCCTTCATGAAAAAGTGGTTGCATAAGCTTCAAGGACCATCACTTACTCAAAAGCCAGATTTTAGGATAGTTTGCTGTCATATCAAGCAAGGTTCCCTGTACCTGCTTATCTGACAGAACGGGAGAACAAAGACAGAGCATTTCAGTGACGTGCCCGTTACCAGTATGCCTTACATGAAGACAGTAGTCAAACAAAGACCAGAATGTGATGCTTTCATTCTGCTGACTTAACTTAGTGCAATGGCTTCTGGTTGTGGTTCTAGACACCGTATGCTGGTTTTACCTTTGAGAAAAGAAAACTGACCATGAACATTTCAGGTCTTGTTTCACAGAAGGAGTTTCTATAGGATAAATGTCCTCTTTCTCTATTTTCCAGAATGCACAGACACCACTATATAACCAAGTAATGCCATTATGCTACTGTTTGAGTATGAGGTCCAATTCCGGGGCCCTAAACATGAGAAAGGTCATGGAGTGGTTGGAGCAAGTCCAGAAGAGGGCCACCCAGATGGGCACAGGACTGGAGCACCTCTCCTGAGCTGTTCAGCCTGGAGAAGAGAAGGCTCTGAGAAGACCTTATAGCCACATTCCAGTACCTGAAGAGGTTCCACAAGAAAGCTGGGGAGGGACTTGTTACATGGGTGTAACAGTTTCAAACTAGGAGAGCATAGATTTGGATTAGGATGGTGAGACACTGGAACAGGTTGTCCAGGGAAGTTGTAGATGCTCCATCCCTGGAAGTGTTCAAGGCCAGGTTGGGCTTTGAGCAACCTGGTCTAGTGGGAGGTGTCCCTGCCCATGGCAGGGGGTTTGGAACAAGATGATATTTAATGCCCCTTCCAACCCAAACCATGCTGTGTTTTCAAATGTTTAAGAATGCCTCTTGATTTGTCTGTTTAATGTGGTGATAATATCTGAAGATTTTGGTTGAGCTCATCTGCTTTTCCCGATGGAGAAGGAAGAATATAGATGTTTGGTGGGAAGAGTCTCAGTTTCTTCTTTTTACAACATCATTAGGAAGCTGCCATTCTAATAATAATAATTCCCATTTGACATCATGGAGGTAAAAAGAAATCACAGCTGACATCAAAAATGAGGTGATATTTCAGCAGTATTATTTCACTGAAGATAAAATGGAAGCCTTTATTACTCCCAGTGCTTCTAAAGAAAGCTGAGCAAGGCTTATACTGACCCTGGGGCTTATATACCTTAATGCATCTGTAGACAGTATGAAAAAGAAATTTTAATTGTTACTGCTACATTTTTTGTCGGTTCCTCCTTAGAACCAAGAGTTTTGTGCCTACTTAAAGGAAAATAATCACTAGCTGAACACAAGCTTGGGAGAGCACAATTATCTTAATTTTCTACATTATTTAAAATTAATGCAAAAGGCCCCAAACAAATGAAAACACTAAGTGTATTACAAGAAGTGGTGATTTCCTTACAAACTTCATATTGCAGCCTTTACTGGGAATTCATATAGATTGCATAAAGCAGTCTGAGCTCTGAAGAGGTTACCCTGTAGAGGGTTTCAAGTTTTGTTTTATTTTTTATGGATAGGTGTTTTATTCTCTCTGAACTTCTTGTGCACATTGCTGTGTGAATTGCTTGCCATTAGAGATACACAGCCAAGGTCTGTTTTATCAGTTGTAAACAATATTTTCCACTTTGGTTTGTGACAGCACATTAGAAACATCCGATCTCTTTTCCTTTGTAGAGACATATTCAGTTATAATTCTCATCTTTGTATATTTTTCCATCCTAAACCAAACAATATAGAACACCAGTGGCTCTATCCAAATATACTTGGAAAAGAGTGTATCTGTCGCTAAGTTTGGCAATATTCAGTATTTCTGAAATTTGAGCTCTGTTCTTGGTCTACTGCTGGGTTTTTTGTTTGTTTGGTTGGTTGTTGGTTTTTTAAAGGGGACATATGAAGAGTATTATAGACTACAAACAATTAGAGCAACAGGATGCAAGTTTGGTGCCTTTAAAATTGAGAGTATTGCTCTAATTAAAAGAAAGTTCAAGAAATACAGTCTTCCCATGGCTTCACTTTACAGAGTCTGTCACATACTTGCAAGTCTCCTCTATGTAACAAGAAGAGCTTGAACAAAATATTTCAGTCTTTTCACAACCAAACTTAAGAAACTTGTAATTAAATATGTGTTGGGATCATCACATTATTTTGTTCCAAGCAAATATGTTTATAACAGAGCAGTCACAGCTCATCTGCTGTTAAGCTACTGCTTCTCAGAAATAAGATCTGAATTCTTACAGATATGCAAATATTTAGTGGTTATAAGCCTTAAAATAAAATCTAAATTAGTAGTTAGGAGTTACAGTGGAAGGCTTAAATCTGAAATGAACTCTGCACTTCCAATGTGAATGGTTTTCATTCTATGTACAAATGGTTTGGGTATTTTCATCTACACATGAACTTAATGCTTAATTTTCTTCCATGTTAACTCAGTGACTCTTTATTTTTTATTTATTTTGCAAGGTCGAGGCATGATTTTTCTCTGAACTATTAAATAAACATTTCTTTTCTTGAAAATCATTACCTTACTAGACTTCCTAACCAAGCAGCTGCTTTTAGTTCTTGTGATCCTTCACACTGCTGAATTGTTGCCAAGACTATTTTGGTTAGGTAAATCCACCACTAGACCCAGCCCTGTCTTTAAGGGCTACCTAATGCAGTGCTCTATTTTAATTAGCTCACAGGGCATCACTGAACCCAGTCTGGCTTTCACATAGTCACATGCCCAGGGCTAGGAATGGGACAGAGGACACAGCTTTTCCTGAGAAAGCAAGGAGCAGCTTCACAACATGCAAACAGGCATTATGGGTTGTTTTTAGTCACTTTATAGTCGTATGCATTCATAAATTTTGATATGGTTGTAAGATGCAGACTTTGATGGTACAAAACTCACAGAAGAGATTTAGATCACTGGAGCAAACACAGACAAAGTTTATGTTGACAATTTATCAGCTCCTGTATGTCAAGGAAAATTGTTTTTTAGTGCCTGCCTATTAGCAATCACATGCATATTATGAAATTGAGTTTTGGGGAGGACAGCCTGCCATCTGTCTTTTCTATATTTTTTCACAATGCATCACACTAAAGTTAAAATTTTCCGTGCTTCAAAATGGAGTAAAATATGAGATGTCTGTAATAGAGACAGTTGGAAAGAAAAATAGACTAAGTAGATAGGTAAATCATTATAAACTTTATAAACAGGAAACTAGTGATGATTTACTTTATGTTTTATCTTTAAGTGTCCCTCCACATCTTCCACATACCATAGTGCCCACCATGTGCTCTTACTCTAGATTTCAGGATTGCTTAAACTGCTAACTAATTAATATATATCTCAAGGAGTGTGAGAATGTTTTCTTCATAAACTCTTGGTGGTTCAGGGAGGGGCAGTTTGTGAAATGGAACTGCAAATGCCTGATGTGGAGAATGAAAAAGATGAGTTCAGTTTCTTTTCTGTGTTCTGATATGCTAAGATTTTATCAATAATATTGTTTTCCTGTAAAAATATCTGCCTCAGGGAAAATCTGCTGTGTAGCTGTCAGGATTACACCTCTCAGAATATGCCTGTGATGATTCTGTTAAATTGATAAAAACAGAACACTCTGGTATGTAGAAGGATTGCTGAAAAGAATATTCCGAGGCCCTTTCATGTGTAACAGCACTTGTATGGCAGTACATTTATTGTGCTATAAATTCCATCACTGATTTTGGCCATTTCAAATTGATTCTTCAGTAACTGTAAGTAATGAACCTTACAGAGAGAGACAAGGGGAAAAAAAACAACCCACGAGGCAATAAACTTGTGTCTGTTGGAATACAAATTGTAGAGTTCATTTAGCCTGTTTTTATCAGATCATACAGCCAATACCCAACAAATCCAGAAAATATATCCAATGAAATGTACAGTGCCATCGCCCTGGCTTGTTTTAAATTTAGCAGCTGAACCAGCAGTCAGTTCTTCTAAGCACGTATTTTGCAAAGTGTCCAGTGGATTTTACCTGAGATTTAAGGAAGGTGTTTAGCATAAGTGGATGATAAAACAGGAGAAATTACAATAGAAGTAACTTAAACAAGATAATGAGCCAAATCCTGAGCTGTTTTACATGACCTCAGCCATACCAGGCATCACTGGATCTCATAGGGGTGCAGATCAATGTGCCACTGACTCCCCAAGTCAGAATATGTAAAAATCTCAAAAATTTACATGTTCCCAGCCTATTTCCCTTTCCTTACTGAAAAGTTCTGCTGGATTAAAAACAATTACGGGATATATTTTCTCCAGATATGTTTAATGATCCCACAGTTTTTAATAGAGGATTTATGTGCTTGCTAAAGATTTCCTTAGGATTGTTTTAAAGCCCATGAAAGAGTGTTCCAAGGCTGTTCTGTAGAAACCCACTGATCTTGGTTTCTTAAATATCATATATATTTCCCACAATCTTATCAGAGGTTGCCAAGATCATTCAAACTCTTGCAAACAGACCGTGGATCAAAGTCAATGGGATGGTCATGTCATTAAAGCAGATGTGAATGTACATATATGTTCTCCCCTTCGTTTATAAGTGAAGAGCTAACTTCGTACTTTTTACTCAAATGCTGAAAAGACTGAAGTTTTCTGCTACGTAGTTTTGATAACATTACAGGAGAGAGAAACAAGGCCATGTTTTATTCTCAGTGCAAAAATAAATAAATACCTTGGTTGGTTTTCTATAAGCCCTGCAGCACTTCCATGCATCACAGCTTTCACATTCATGTATCTTACAGTCTGCACTGAGTGCTAAATTCATTCCATGTGTCTTCTTGTACCTAACTGTGCAGATATATCTGAACCTCTGTATTGTCTGTGAGAGATATTAAATCCTCATTTTGGGAGCAAAATGCTTGGGTCTAGTCTAGCCTTATACAGGCAACAGAGAAACTCATTATTTAAGGCATATTCCTTGCCTCAGTGTGTAAGAGAAGTCTATTTTGTCAGTTTTTCCAGTTTACAGCAGGAGCTTGAGTGACACACAAAGGAAAAAAGACACAGAGACTGAGGCTTTCAGTTAAACACCAAATATGGTGAAAGTCATAATAAAATAATGGGAATTGGGAACACTGTTTTTTCTCTCACTCTCTGCTGTTTAGAGCTGCAATGAGTAACACAGTGAGATCTTGTGAATAAATAGCCCCTGGTAAACAAGAGCAAAGAAACCTTGCTCATTATCTTTACTCTCCTTCTGAATAAATATTTTAGCCATCAGAAATGAGTGTGTCATGAAGGGCAAATGAATGGGTATTATTCCAGGTGAGGAACACTTGAAGCTGCACAATCAGAAGGTTGTTATGAACATACAGATCCTGTGACCATTGGATGATGGGGCAAGGTTACCATTTATTTCATTAGGACCTGAGATGTGTCACACTCCTAAAGGAGAGATTCCCAGCCTTGCAAAGAATAAGTCCATGGTGTTCAAACTGACTTTTGGTTAGGGCTGCAGTGAATGAGAGGCAGAGCTGCCCAAATTTTTTTCTTGCTGTTGTATTAAGTTGCATAGAAAAACCTAGTCAAATACAGGGAAAGGCTCAGTGAGAATTGACAGATGGCATGCAACACCCCTACTGTATCTCATTTATAAGTATGATTGATGTGGAAGTAATTTCTTGATAACCTGTTTTTAAAAAAAACAAACAAGTAATTCTAGGTGGTAGGTTAGTAAAAGAAAATTAATCTCTGCATGTTAAACTTGCCAGCTTTTGAATTAATTGCATTATTATAAAAATCAATTAATAAATGTTAAGCAAACAACAGAAAATCAGTGAATTAAAAATTACTAAATTGATTCCAAGAGCAGCTAAAGCAAGAAGCTTCCATAATTCTTCAGTGTAGATCCAGGAACACCAATCCTGTCTCATCAGTTCTTGCTTCCCATTTATCCACATCTGGCATTTAAAACAATGCTGTTTTATTATGATTTTTACCAATAAATTACTATCTATAATCTAGCTTGCTACATTAAATGGATTATAGAAACAAATCATAAATAGTAGTCCATTTGTAGCTGTCAAGGAGAAGGTCAGAGCTTTGCAAAGACCATCCATCTCCAAGAAAAAGTTTTTTCTTTAAAGAGAAATCACATACCTTGTTTGGTTGGACTTCAGCTTGGAATGACAGCAGTTTCTTGAAATACCCACGTATGTGTGTCTTAACATACATATTTTCAGATTGGTCAAAACTTTCAGGAAAGGCTTAGCTTGGCAGTGGAGGCTTACAGGTCACATGTCTGTGGGAAGGAGCTTGAGCCTGAAATCCGAACATTTATGACGTATTGTACCACTGGCACTGAACACACAGCTTGTATGTCTCTATTAATTTATCACTATTTTTTCACTGCATTTCACAGAACTGTGCAAAATAAGTCTGTATACTCATTCTCACTTTTTGCAGCAAGTCATACAGATATTTGTTTCATGGAGGAGGTCCCCTAGTAGACATGTTCCTTGCATGTAAGGTGATTTATTGTGCTTAATTTAAATAGCAGTAAACACCTTCCTTGTGTCTTAGCACAAGGGAGCTCATAACCTAGAATGTATCCACTCAAACTTAAATAAAAAATTAATTGGTAGACATCTGAGAAAATATGTCAAAGAAAAGTCAGACTTTTGAATCAGCTCTATCCCTGCCCAAAAGCCTGAAAGAAATTAACCTGCCAGGGGAGGGGAAGGATCTTCTCATGGATAAGGAAGTGCTTTAAAAAACAGGATAGAAGAATTGTCAGTTTTCTCAATGTAAGTGGTCACTGCTGCTTTTTTCAGAGACTGCTCTCCATGGCATCTTTGGGTCTCAACATGTCCTTAAACTGGTAACCACAGTGAACAGGAAAGTTAAAGCACTTATTGGATTGTGAAAATATAAGTTTAAGGTAGAGAGTAACACAAGAGCTTCATGACTCTGTGTAGGGGCAAGAAAATAGCAGATAAAATTAAGTTCAGGTACAAGTAAAGTAATACACCTGGGAAAAAACAATGCTGACTTAATTTGTACAAAGAAGAGATCTAAACCTGCTGTTACTTCTCAGAGAAGATACCTTGGAGTTGTAGTGGGCAGTTTATGAAAGGAATAGCTCAGTGCTCAGTAGTAGTGGTGAGACAGAGTGCTAAGAAATTATGAGGAAAGAAATGAAACAGAAAATGTCATTATACCACTTTATAAATCAACATTTTTCCTTTATCTTGGTATACTTCTGCACTTGTTATCTCACCTTGTCTCAAACTTCAAGTAGTAGAGCAGCAAAAAAGTGTGGAACAGATAAAATATACCTAGGAGATTCAGCTTGGAAGAAAGGTGATGTAGGCACTTTCCACTATCCCCCAATGCTCTGATAAACTCTATACACAGGATAGAAAACATCAGTGTATAGACAAGGTGATTGGGGTATAATTTTCTGCATTCTCTCAATATGTAGGATGAGGGGGAACAAAACTGAAGTAGTAAACAACAAGTTCAGAAGCAAAAGGAGGTATTTACCTATTCTGGAGTTCAACAGTGAAATTCATTGCCACAGGGCACTATGAATGCCAAAAGCTTACTAAACAGCACACCTTTACTTCAGGAACTCCTGGGAGATAAGATGTTTGCCTAGTCTGATGCTCTTCCTTAGTCAGACTGAGTGACACATTGAGGATGCTGACTTTGGTTTGACCTGCTACAAGTGCTCATAGGGACACACATTTGCTTCCCTGGAAGGGCTGTAGTGGTATGCCTTGGACTTCTCCTACAACCAGAATCTCTGTAAAGCCACTTCAGAGCTTGGTACTTGCAGTTTGAATGCCAGTTGCTTTCTTTATCAGGACCACGTGAGATCTATTTAAAGCTGTTCAACTATAACACTGAGCACATTCAGGGAACTACTGAGACTATATGTTGGCCAGAATGTGACATGACAGAAGACTCTTGCCTCCCATCCTATGGTGATTCCTTTTCACCATCTGGATGTGAAGCCATTACTAGCCACCTGCAGCAGCTTTTCTGAAATTCACAGTTGCATTTTTCATAAAAATCACCTCATAAACTTTGCTCTATGTTTTCACCTTCTGAGCTGAAAATTTGTGGCTTAGATTCATGTAAGTGTCATTGATGGGAAGAAGGGAAAAGCATATTAATAATTACCAGAAATTCATCTCTTTTTTGCCTTTTTTCCACCTTTGCTTTTGTCATAGTTGTGGCATTCTGCAGGAAAGCTCACACATTCTGTTGTCCATGATCTTTCAGTACAACTTCTGTGTTTGTATACAGCCAGCAGAAATTGGGACTTGCTAGGGGAACTCATGCAAGTATTAAAATAAAATAAAATAAAAAACAAAAAAATTATTACTTCTCTGTGTACGAGCCTGTACCAGACTTCATTAGCACAAGCAGAATAACCTTGGTAATAATGAAATTTGCATAGTAATTCGCAGCCTCCTTCATGCTGTGTCCCTGTTTTAGTATTAGAAAAACTCAGATCTTTCCACCCGTTTAACCACAAGATTAGGAAAGTGAATATGACTTTTCTTTACTAACTTCAGGATGAACTCTGAGCATGCGGGAACATAAACATTACTGTCTTAATCAACGCTACATTGGGAAATTCAAACAGAAGCCTTTTCTACATTTTTTTCTCAGTGTTTGGGGAAAATGTGTTAATACAGATGATTAATTTTTTTTAATCTAGCCCTTGCTTACTGTGCAGAGAATCTCCTAAAGTAACTTCTGAACAGCTAAGAACTACATCAAATAAAACACAACAAAACCAAAACACCTTTATTTCTCCCTCCAAAGACAGAAATAAAGACAGCACCTCTGAAGAATACTTATTATTGGTTGGTTTTAGCGTGACAAGGTTTGGTTGTCCTGACTTAGAGAATTCAGGATATCTTGTGAAAAAACTTTCTGCCCTCTCTGTTGCAGAACGATGCAGCCAGTTTCCACTATCCCCTGATACTCTGATAGACAGCATTGGAACTGATACAATAAAAGTCTTTTCTCAGGTTTAATTTTTACTGCTGGCAGAAGCGCCAGAATTCTAGAATAGTGAGCTTTGAGAGAGTTTGCTCATGGGCAGGGTTGACAATTCCTTTATTAGAACCCGGCACACTTCAATAGCTAAATGCTTTCAACTTTCTTTAAATGGTATTAAGGAAAAAATATCCTCAAGGCATTATTTTTAAAGGGGACTTCAAACATTCTGTGAGGAAAAAAAATGCAACACATTCGAGCACCAGGGGATTTGCAGTGGAAAATCTGTTAAAGTGGAGCTATCTTTTGAGTTTCAGGGTTAAATAAGCATTGGCCATAAATCAGGGATGCAGACTACCAAAACTTCTGAGGCATTCCAGATTCCTAGCTTAGACCATTCTATAACATATCATTTAGAAATGATCTGGTAGATTGTAAATAACTGTTCCATTTATTCTTTCAACATACAAAATCCATTATAACGTTTCCTAAAAGAACAAGAAAATCCATGGTTCTTAATCTTTCTTACTAGATAGACTTATTTCTTCAGTAACTCAATATTAGATATTTTAGAGTTTATGTTTAAAAGCAAGCAGATATGCAAGGGTAAATCTGCTCATCTTGAATCCTTCTGCAAATGGTCTGCTCTGGAGGTCATATCAAAGAGATTCTTTTTCCAGCTTAAGCCTGTCTTTTCCAAATAGATCTCAACCTGATCTCATTTAATGCATTGATGTCTGGTATCTTAGTCGTTATATTTGCTGTATTACATATCAAAAGGACTCTTGAGAAATTCCCCGAAATTGATAGTTCTAATTTCTTATGTATAGCTACTCTATATTCACTCTGAGGACAGCTGTATTGTATGCTAAACCACGAATTGTAAAAATTGATTTCTTTGTATGTAGGCTTGTATTAAATTGAGATACTTTATTTTTTCCTGTTTGTTGCCACACATGGGTTCCTGGTGTCAGTTTGTATTTGGCTGTTTGAGCATATTAAAGTTTTGCTAGTGCTTATGATGTTCTTGCCAAGAGCACTCTTGCAGCAGTCTGCACTAGAGCAGTCTTCGTGCCAATTACTTCAAAAAGTATTCTGTTACAAACCCAATTTTTATGGCTACTTATTCAGGTTGCAGTGTGGTGATTTCAGTTAGTTTCTTTTTTGTTTGTTTCTTTTTTAAATGTTGATCTTCAAATGCTTGTACGTTTTGGTTTATGAAAAATAATGCAGTGTTGATAGATTGAGTTATTAAGACATCTTAAAAGGAAAAGGGTTCAAAAATATTAAAGTAAAACCTGGCATGTTGAATAGCTAATACTGCATATATTTAAAGGAAACTATTCAATAGTAGAATGATTGGAGCTCTTACTGTGGGGGCTTTTTGTGAAAATGAAAAACTTTGCAGCTGTACAAACCAAATAATGAAAAATTATGTGTAAAGATTCAACACCATGTTCCTTGAGCTTATATTATGAGGCTGATTTCAAGAGTATCAGCTCTGCATCGTCTTTATTTAGAGAAAACCCGCTTGCTAATCCATTGCAATTAATAAAAATCACAACACAGAAAAGGAAGGCATGATAGCATAATTTAAAATACAAATATTCTTTAGAATGGAAGGTCTTGATCTTGCAGCTTTTACTACAACAGTGAATGCTGGTGCAACACTGGATGTCAGATTTCTGACATGAGAGCCATCATGGTGATAAAAATTTACACCTGTCCATATCACAGAATCATAGAATTATTTGGGTTGGAAGGGACCTCTAAAGCTGTCTAGTCAAACACCCCTTGCAGTAAGCAGGGACATCCTTAACTAGATTAGGTAGCTCAGAGCCTCATCAAGCCTCACCTTGAATGTCTCCAGGTATGAGACCTCAGCTGCCTCCCTGGGCAACCTGTTCCATAGTATGTATCACAGAATCACAGAATGCCAGGGCTTAGAAGGGACCTCTGAAGATCATAAAGTCGAACACCGCTGCCAGAGCAGGACCAAAACTAGGGCAGGTCATTCAGAAAGGCATCCAGACTGGTCTTGAAGAGTCTCCAGAGGAGACTCCAACCTCTCTGGGCTCTGTAACCTTTACAGTCTTCCTCAAGTTGAGGTGGAACTTCCTGTGCTCTATCTTGAATCTGTTGCCTCTCATCCTGTCACAGGGCACAAGTAAGAAGAGGTTGTCCCTTCCTTCTTGATGCCCAGCCCTCATATATTTATATACATTATATACATAGACATAAAATATCCTAAACAATAATTGCTGATCTCACTTATTATCTGAAAGAATAAAATGGAGATGATGTTATGTAACAGAATGAAAAATAAGCCGTAAATTGAAGATCTAATAATGTTTATCTAAAGGATCGAAAAAATGCTGATAGTAAATACTTTTTTATAAATTATTCTTGAGCAACCTCTGGACCTCTGGTGTGCTGTTCATTTTCCAGACTCCTGAGGTCTGATAACTCTTGGAAAACTACTTACATGGTAGACATTTAAAAATACTTTTTTTTTTCTTTAGGAATTTTTTATCATACACTTCTTTACTCTATCAGAGCTGTTGTAGCTTATTCTTCAGATAACCCTTTAACTAGACAAGTACAGACCAGGGAGCTTCTCGTGATAGACATAATAAGGGTGGTGTCAGGTTCTCGTTTTGTCTTTATTCTTTTGGAAAGTTGGAAATCTGTCCCTACTCCTCTCCTGTACTTCATTATCTAGTGAGAAGGTTATGCATCCTCAGGTTGAGGAAAAGTTGGAATTAGTTATCCAAGCAGGTTTTTGTGTGAGTGTTCAAAACACTAACTTTCATGCAGAAGAGCAGCTGCTCCCTGTGGTGTACGTGAATGAACGTACTGTGGCTATTGTACTTGCTGCTGATTTCAAAATTCCTTAAGTGCACTAAATAATACTCTTTTCAGGTCATATTAGGGACTGAGCAAGAGCAATGAACTGAGCCTGCCAAGCTAGGGTGTTTCTCATGTGGTGCTTGTCTTTAAGCACCCAATGAGTCTGGGGTCTCATAAGGATACTTTTTAAACCCCTTAGGATTAGTCTAAATTCTGCCTCTGACTGTTTTAAGCAGCAAAACGGCTTTTCAATCTTATTATTTGGAGAGACTGGTATCAGGGAGAAGATGGGAAAAGCCTAGAGTGTCTCCAAAAACCAGTATTGACTTTTTAACAATAAAATACGTCCTGAGACCAAATATGCTGTTTAAATGTAAATACCATTTCCATTCTCAGACTGTCTTTCGCAGGTATATTTGAGGGGATTTTAAATGTACTTGTAGATGGAAAAAGAGGCTATTGACCTTGAAACTATGTGTGTTAGGAATAATGTTTACCCTCCTTGAAATCAGACTCATGATCTTTGAATGGGTGCTCAAGACTACAGCTCCTAACAGTGGTACAGGAAGCATTCAGTGCATAACTGAACTAAGACTGACTGCTTTTTACTTACAAAGCTGTTTCTTAGGAGTCATAGATTACAGCATAATCACTTTATTTTTAAAAGCCAACTGTGGTTCAGAATGACTCACTGACGGCTGCACTAACTACTAGTTTCTTTTGTTCTGGTGCTGACTTGGTACTATAGGGCAAGGTCTGTGTAGAGACACAATGTCTCTTATTAGATAAAAAACATAGAAAAAAACCTGGAAGCTTTTTCAGCGTACAAGCACTTTTTCAAGGCTGAAACTGAAGCAGCAAAGTTCTAAATCAAGTAACTATTAAGAACAATTACAGTAAGTAGATATGTTACTCTGTTACGCTGTCCAAAGGAAAAGGTAGGTGATACATTTGAAGTTGGAGATGGCTGATGGTAACAAAGGTATGGTGACTTTTTTACAGATGAAAACAAATAGTAAATCTCATATTCATACAACAGGAGTATATGTCTACAAACTTTACTTTTCACAACTTCATTGTCTGAGGGCTGATTGATCAGGATTCCAGATAAACAGGGATACCCAAGAGTGACCACTGGGTACATTCAAACCATTTTATATGGCTCAGTGTCCTCTGTGTGTTAAGCTAACTGTACATGATGTAGAAATTATCTCCGTGTGTACAGCAAGTTGGATGCATGTGGGACACATCAAACTTGCTGCACATGTGGGATGGTCCAACATTGCAGATGTAGCAGCTTACTCCTCTTCAATACCAAAGTGTCATACTCCATGGGACCTCCCATAAGGAATACTGCTGTGTTTATAGAAATGCACTAAGTCTGAGAATGGGATTTGCAACTGTTACTGAACTGCAGACATAAAAGCCTTACTGGACCTCTCTGATTTCCTGAAAAACGTGACGCGAAAACAAATGGCCTCTGACTATGACAAAACATAAACGAATAGAAAATTTGCAGTGACTGCAGAAGGTACAGGAAGGAAGGGAAAGAATTGTAGTAGATAAAGAAAGCTATACTGAAGTTTACCTTTATAGACATATTTATATTCTAATGTCAGAAAAAAAGAACCTTCAGGATATCACTCTGTGAACTCCAGATATTACCGTAGATGCTGTTTTCTTTGAAAAGTCCAGAGGGAAGACTGTTTCCAAATGCTCAGTCTTAGCCTAAAAATCACCTGAACCCATATAGGAACACTTTACCTTGCAGAGTGTTAAAACATTTGTCTTGCTAATGTCACCAGCAGGTCTTGACATGCATGTCGATATATTTGTGAGTAAAGGAGCACACAACGGCTTGAAAGAAAAATACAAGAACATGCCTACAGTTTGTAAGATATTTCTTCAGCCAATCTTAGCAGTTCAAATTTATTGTGATTTAAAGCTCTAGGTGTTGACTTTGGAAGTATAAAATAACATCTTTGATAGAACAAACTCAGTATAGGTATCCCTGTGAATGAGAATTGTTTTTGTACAGAGTATAATTGTTTTGGACAGGATAAATATAAGTCTGGGTTGTTTGTAAGACAGCTAAATAAATATCCAGGCACATAAATCTAAATTAGGTTTTTTTTCATATGTGGTGGTCTTCTCAAAATTTGGATCTGAGCAATAATTTTAAGGCATCAAGTTTAATGTGTCATTAAAAGAAACAAGGTGGAGGGAGCAGTTTTGCCAGTGTTGTGGTTTCAGTGCCATAATAAATTGATATAGTGATTTATACAGAGAACAAAAGAAATAGTTTAGAAATTTCTTTCTAATGGAAGTTTCAGTTTTGAAGAATACAGAGACATCTGAAAGGTGAAATTCACAGATTTTTCATACTTGCTGGTTTTTATAGCCTCTGGTAATGCATGTCCTTACTCTGACATCACACGTATGTGAAAAAATAGATGTAATATTTAAAGATGTCTTTTGACAAAGGAAGTATTTCCATCTCCAGAGGTGAGAGTTAGTTCTGAAGGATTATGAGCAGGTTCCAGATGTGTTTTTCAATCCCTGGGCTTTCCTTTCCTTAAGTATTGACAAACAGAGGGAAGGTTTTATCAAGGTCTTTGTGATGTGCTTGTTTAGAATGAGTAGACATTAGTAGAGCACATCTAAGTGCTTATCACTAACAGATGACTAAAGAGAGCATATGGCAGGGAAAAGAAATATATATTTGCCCAAGCAATGTGGCTTGTTAACACTCCCACACTCATAAACTGTGTTTACATGTACTTACAATGTTTTGCAAATCCCTTTTCTAATCAGCTAAAAATAAAAGCCAAATAATGACTTTTATCCAATATCGGAGTATCAGGCAAAGTTGACTTAGAATTTTTTAACAAGGCATTTAAGCAGTACAGAAGATTTTCATAGTATTTATTTTGCTTCAGTACATCTTTACGCAGTGTATGTATTCTGGTTTACCCACCTATCTGTCCAAGTATAACTACTGTACAACTAGGTTAAACTACAAGCAATAACACAGGTTGGAATAACCTATGTCAAATCCTGGTCTGGATCAAGTCACAAGGTTGTCACAGTTTAACTCTGGCCCAGCAATTAAACTGAATAACAGATGCTCTCTATTAATCCCCCCCCCCTCCCTGATAAAGAAAGGAGAGAGAAAAAGGGAGAGAGACTTAGGGGTTGGAAACTAAACTACACAGCTTTAATGAAACAGTAATGATAAATGGGAAATATTACTAAATATATACAAATATACAGGAAAATTTATACCACATTCCTCCTCCCTCTCCCCCGGTAACTCTGACATCGCCACGGAGGCTGCAGGGCAGCCCTGGGAAAGTCCAGGCAGGACTCCTGGGGTCAGGAGCAGTCGGGAGCTGGAGGCAGGAACACACAGATATGGGCTGGCATGGATCAGGACCACAGGCAGAGGAACAGACGGAATCCTCCCAGGATGCCGAGGCAAAGAGGGACAGGGGTTTGACCCTTGTGATCCCACAGATTTATACTGAGTATGATGTGTATGGGATGGAATACTCTATTTGGTCAGTTCTGGCATCTATCTTGTCTGGTCCTCCCCAAAGGAGGGGTTCAGGTGGGACCTCTTTACTCCTTCTGGAGGGCAAAATGTTCCTCAGAGCTGAGCAGTGTCCTTGGTTCTGCTACCAGTCTCTGGCTGTAACTATAAACATCCAGTGTTACCAGCCCTTGAAGCAGACACTGTCTGAGAAACTTGCTGTTAATTTCAGCAAGTGCAACTACTTAGCTGAAAGCAAAAGTACAGGACAGAAAAATCACCTTTATCCTGGCCCAAACCAGGACAAAAGTTTGTTTTGACCATAGGATTTCACTCAGCTTCTGTATGATGAAATTACCATGAAAGTTACATCTGCTGATAAACAGTTTGTAAGCAAAAAAGTCTCTGACCTATAAACCAGTCTATCTCCCATTAGAATGAAAAAAGACACTAGCTACTGATTTCAGTGCACCTTTTTCATTTAAGAGGTAGATGGAGAAATGCTGGGGAAATCTGCACAGCTCTTGAAATACAAAATTTCTGATGATCCCTGGGGCCTCAGGGGTATAGCATCCACCCACCTTTTTATAATGGAGAAAATACAGAGGCACTGTCTTCTCTTGCTGTGATGTCTAAATGTCCCAGCCTATTCATATAGTATTATTAGAAAGCTGAAAACTATAGTATAAAGATGGATTTGGACTCGAGTACTTTTCAGAAGAAAGCATTTATAAAGAAAACTGCACAGAAAAGCTCCATTTACTTTTGAGTTTTAGAATATTCCTAGCAAATTCTTGTTAAATATTTACAGCTGGACCCAAGTATTGTCCTTCATAAAACAGTTTATTCTTGCAATTTAGCTCCATTAAGGTCAAAATACTGCTTTAGGATATGATAGAGTAGTGCTAAGGGATTGAATTATGAAGAGATTAATTTTAGCTGCTGGAGATAATTGACCCTATAATTCCTAGCACCCCTAATCCCAGTTCAAATGAGCCAGTGTTAAAAGTGGCAATACTCACAGTGTAGACAAGGTCATGACAGCTAGAATTGTTTTTTACTACCAATTAGATTTCCCACTTGGTACATTTGACTAATGCTGTCATAGAAAGCGATTTCAGGCATGGAAATAGACTTTCTATAGAGGCTTACAGGTACTGGAAGTGATGGGCAGTATGCTGTACATTTCCCAGTATAGAGAATCAGAATGCAGTTGAGTCCTAATCCCTGAAATTTGAAATCACATTGGGGTTTAGAACATGTTTGATCCATGATAGAGCTAGAAACAAACTGAATAATTTTAATCTGGAAGCAAAATGCTGTCATTCAACAATTTTCAGGTGCGTGTGGGGGTCTAGAAGATTTGGAACTGTCTCTTGGGGTAATACTGCATCCAAGGTGTGTTCCTCAAATGTATGAGGAATCAGAAAAAAGTGAGGTACTGACTGAACAGAGAGTTGTTCAAAAACAAATCATGTTGCTGTTTAGCTGCAACTGACATGGAGGCTTCAAAATACAAGGAAGAGATAAATGGATTTTAAATATGATATATCTCAAAAATTCCCTCCAGAGATAGTGCCAACTTCAAACATATTAGCATAAGGACTCATTAAAAACAACAGAACAATACTTTTGCAAAGCACGTTCAGTATTATTACTAGTTATCCATCAGCATTTTTTGAAACGTTTACAGATTTGAGTTTTTTCGGTAAGCTGAAGCTGCATGATAAAAAGAGACAGATAATGATAAAAAGCAGATGTTTATGCAAGCCTAGCTAGAAGGAGCAAAATACACTATTACGGCCCCTCCTGCAAAGTTAATCCTATTTCTTTTAGATATTTCTTCATTAGTTAATGGGGTCTTGAGGAAAAAAACCCAAAAACAAACAAAAAAAACCTCCCGTTTGAAATCCTGTTTATGCATCTTTGTCCTTAGGAACTTTTTCAAAAATTTATAGATTAGTTTACCCTTGGAAGGTGCATTAAGTGTGAGTTTAGGCAATCATTACTTTAAATGTAGGTGGTCAGAAACCTGCAACTGAAATGGACAAAACCAGCAGCTAATCACTTTACTTATTCAGATTCACTGAACCAGCTGGAGCTGAAATGTAAATAGTGGAAAAAGGAGATATTTACGTGATTAAGTTTAAAACAGAGAAACAAACTTCAAGGCTTAGATCACAGATCTAGCATGAATTAGATTTGAATTTGGATGCACTTTATGGCTTGCAGTCTAATTAATGAAAGATTTTCTTCTCTCTCACTTTCTATTAAGAGTCTATTTCAGAGCAGAAGCAAAGGGTTTGGCCACTGGTTTTGTGAGCTGAGTATCCGTGGGCGTATAGCAACATCCCATCTCTGTCACCTCTTCCAATGCACTTGGTACCTACCCAACATCTTTGTTGACCTCTGGATAGTGAGTCTGAGATCACAGTGAAAGGGCCTCCCATCTCCTGGAAATCCTTCTCTTCATGCTGATGTTGTAACACACTGAGAGTGAAAATCTGGGAGAGCCTGCAACTGCCAGTTTTATGGTTTTCTTTTTCCCTGAGTCTCTATTTACAGTTTAAGATCTAGCATCGGTGTTGTATTTATATTCTTTTATTGAAAAAAAACCAACCCTCTTTATTCACAGAACTGCTGAAGAAGGGCAACTGGGAGTGGTGGATTATTCTTTTCCCAGAGTTTCAATTTACTCCAGATCTCAGGCAACATTCTTAGAATTTCACTTGCCAGGGCTGCAATTTTATCTCCTGGGCATCTTGTGGTTTTATCTTGTGAAGAGGAAAAGAAACCATGCACTCCCAGAGCTCTCCATACTTACACAGTGTAATAGGCAAAGGCATTCAGAGTCTACCAGCCCTTAAAATCTTGCTGTGGATGTAAGATCATCCTGCAGCTGAGCTCATTGATCACTTGTAGGCTGTTGCTTCTCAAATTGCCAACCACAAAGAACTAATTCTAGGCTGTGAGCAGTGTCTCCACGGTGTAGGTGACTAGCAATTCAATTAAATCCACTCTGGAAAATTTTCAAAACTGCTGATCTTTTTGTCTCATATTCAATCTCCAAATGTTATAAAATTAATATTTTATTAATTTCTACTTTCATTATTGCAGTTTAATTTCCCTTTCTCTTTTCTTTTGTTGAATTTCTAGTTCGTTTTTTTCCTTCTCTTTTTCTGTAACAACCACCACAACAAAAATCAATAGCGCAGGGTTTTATTTGATGAATGTGAAGCATTTGCCTGTTATGTTCTTGTCTTCTTGTCTTCTTTTTTGCCATGAGGACATATAAGACATGTTGACAGACAATATTAATAAGCGTAACACTAATATTGGCAGTAACTGAGTACAATTTTTGGCTGTGTTAAGTGGTCTGAGGTAATAGTAATGCTGTCCTTTAAAAGAAACTGATGTCATAGTTGCATCCAGAATTCACTGGGGTTTCTTTTATTGTTTTTATTTTCCAGGTGATTCATATAACAGGCCGGTTACGTCTGAGAGTGTCACTGTCCCACGGACGGACAGTCCCCAGCCAAATCATGGGACTTGTTGTCGTTGCTCATGCTTTGCCACCTCCTACAATTAATGAAGTCAGGATTGACTGCCACATGTTTGTCACTCGTGTGAATATGGACCTCAATATCATTTACTGTGAAAATAGGTACAGCTTTTAGCTCCTTTTTGCTTTCTTTTAGCTATGTGTATTCTTTTTTCCATGGGCTTGACAAGAAGTTTTTAAATTTGTGACTACTGCAATATCATGCTAGTGTTCTATGAGACCACTGAATTCACTCACATCATCACCTTGATTTTCATTACATTATTAGAGGATAAAGGTAAATTAAAAGCCATCATTAGCAGGACATCTTGCTGGAATAGTGGAGGAGAGACCCGGGAAGATTTCTCTAAGCTTTCCCTGCCTTTTGCAATCTCTCACCATCCCTCTCAGAGGCAAGATTTGGGACTAGACAGACGTTGGTATGACCTGTATGGCTGTCCTTATGCTTCCCCGTCCTCCCCTCCGCAAGTCTTCCTGTCTGAATTTTTAAAGTTTTCCATTTTTGAACTAATTGGCAGATTACAGCACATCACGCTCAGTGTCTTAATGGAACAGAGGCACAGATGGTATAGATAGTAGGCTAGAGAGGTGGGATCTGTTGCAGTAAGAGGTGAGAAAACTGTGGAATAAAATTGATTAAGGGTGTACTCAGAAAAACAGCAGTGAAATGGGAACAGGTGATGAGGAGTTGTTTGAGAGAGGACTATGTTCGATGTGGTAGCAACAAGTGCTCTAGGAAGGTGGGAGGTAGGATTTAAATTGAGCTTTCTGCTCCCTGGAGGCTGGGTGCCCGTAGTGATGGGGGCTCCCCATGTGGGTCTGTTGGACAGACCCCTGGCAGCCAGGGCCCAGCCTGCCACCCCTGCCAGAAGCAGGGTAGCAGAGGGGCACTGAACCACCACCAACCAGAGGTGCACTGGGCACCTCACTGGAGATGAGCTGAGAAGAGGTCAGGACATCAGCTGGTCCTGTCTTGGCAGGGCTTGTGGCCAGGCAGGGCAGAGCTGTGGAGAACTGGAGACCAACCTTACTGCAGTGTAACTGGGGCAGGGACTGATGGCCCCAGGAGTTTCACACAGCGTCCTGAGCTGTGGGCAGGGTGGGAGAAAACCTCAGGGGGGATGATAAAGACCATTAGGGCTTATTGGTGCCCTCAGGGCCCTGAAAAATAAAAATAAAATTTAGGGAATGGGTAGTTTGAGTGGAGTGAATAGCTTAAGAGGAAGACATAAGTAATAAAGAAATAGGGATCTGCTGATGAAAGTCTGAGGTATGGAAGGTTGGAAAGGAAGAAAGCAGCCAAAAGGTAACGCATCCAAAAGAAATTCTCCTTCACTGAGATGTATCATCAAAAAGTAGAACAAACAAGATGATTAATTCAAGCTTTCCATGTGACAGCAGCCATGGCATATTATAAGAGTGGAAGCTCTCTGATATAAACAGTGATAGTTGTTTAATCATAATTAAATGCCTATGATCAGGATAGCAGTCAATATAAACTTTGATAAAAGGGGATAAACTCAAGTCCTAAGCTGAACCATTTTAAAATAATCTTGGATTTCAGTTATGAGTTTATCTTTGCTGTCATGTTGCTGAACTACCACAATAATATTAATTATAATATTACTTGGCAATTAGAGAGAGCACTTCATCTAAACTTCAAAAGCATTATCAAAAAGAGAATAAATTATTCTTAGTTTTAGGTTTGGAAAAAGCGCTCTGTAGGAAGTGGCTTGCACAAGGTCACACAGAAAGCTGGTAACAGTATCAGAGTTTGGGCTGAGTTTTTGCCTATAACCCTACCCAGTAATCTGGCAGTGGGTGAAAGACCTCTGGAGATTGGTGGTAGGATCTATGAGGAACCTTTTGCCCTAGTGTCTGATTTGACTCTGACCTACCTAGGTACTAATGGAAAGCTCCTGCCACTGCAGAGCTATTCAATGGTCTCTGAAAAATGAGTTGCTGGGATCTGTCCAGTTCCTAATGAACAGATTTCCTTTTAACAAAATCACCTGCACTTTCTGTTACCTTTGTTGGCAACCTCAACAAAAAAGCCTGAAACCAAATGGATGTGAAAAATTAACCGTTCCGGCAGGTCAAGTATGTTATGAATTTATGGGCTGTGTTAGAAAGATTTATACTTTCTCTGCCATCAGTTTGGCATTTTTATGAGTCCTAAATTGTATATTTTTTTTAATTAAACATTTTTTTCAAAGCTTTCTTTTATGTTCATGTAGCAATAAAACTTTCAAATGTGTGAGAAAGACAGCACTGAAAAAACAAAAAGGTATGCTTCATGGAGTGCTGATTAGTAATCATGTAGGAAAAGCTGATAACTCATGGTAAACTATGGTAAACCGACTGACTTATGCAAGAAAGTGTTAAGCTTACTAATGTTTTTCATTCATTAAGGTAAAGGCAACATTATTAAACAACTTTTCCTTGTTTGTGATGGATTTTATCTCATATACTATGGTACTTGGCATATGGTGGTACTTGAATTTCTATTGCAAGTTTAATTTTAAGCCCCTGTGTCAGTGTTAAAAATAGTTTATAAAAGAAATTTCAAATAGTAGAAACACTTCTGCTGAGGCTGGGAGGTGAATAGTAGGCAGAGGGATTTCCAGTGATGGAAAATAGAGTAAGATTGACAAGACTTGGTTTTCATAGCAGGTACAAAACGGAATGTGACTGTAAAAGCTGGAAAGGACAGAAGAAGGGAAGGAATTAACTGAGCAGCTGATAGAAGCTGTCATGTGAATTATCTGGGCATTTGCCAAGGCCATCTCTGAGTCAGGGAAGTTGGGATCTCTTTTCTGGGACTATAGGAAAGCAGAGAAGTATCCCATCCTGAATATACTGGCTTGACTCCTGGCACTTGTGGGCAGAGGGGAAATTCTTTGTGGTGCCACAGTAAAGCAAGAACAACACTGATGAAAATGGTGAAAAATGGATCCATGCTGGGGAAACTTTAAGCACTATTTATGGAGCAATGGGGAGTTACTGGCAGCTGCGGGGAGCGGGGAGCAGAAGCCGTGCTACTTAACTGAAATAAATGCTCACAGTGGACCATTGGATCAGCAGGGGTGAGATCAATAGTACTCCTAGTTTTCCAAGTGGTTGCCTGCTTGCAGCAGCAGGGAGCAGGAGTGACATTACTCAAGTCTTTGGGTACATCTGGTTACTTTGCTCTAAATGAAGAGATCTGCATCAGAATCCTGGACTCAGTGCACAAACTAGTCAGGTGTTAGCTTCTCTTTCCGTCCAGATCCGTTAGCTAGTGCACTGCCTATTTCTAACAATTATTATTATGTTCTAAAACTGTTAAATGGGGATGTAAAAATTTTCTGCCTAAAATGCGGTATGTTAATCCATGTCTGTTTGCCAAATGTAGGATTCTTGTTGTCTAAACATCACCATCTAGTCTAAAACAGAATTTCTGTATTGGCAAATGGAGGGAGAAAAACACTTGCAGAGGACAAATCATCTCGGTGGTGATAAATAACTAGCAGCAAAATAAAGAGACTGCTGCTAGAGTACAACATCAGTCTGTGTATTTTTAGTGTCAATTCTTAGTCATTTGAGACCATCTGGAGGCAGCTTATAGACCAGTTTAATGTGGACTTTATCGCCATATCTGCTAATATATGCCCAAAAGGAAATAACTTAGTTAACGTGATGTTTTCTGAAAACAAGAGGTTTGGCAGGTTGGCTGTGGCAGTGCTTACCAATGGTTTCTTCAGACATGCTTCAGAAGAAGCCTTGTGAAGAAAGCATAAAGGTTAGAGATAGATACAAATGTGTACAAAATTTGGTCCTAATTCAGCAAAACATTGTACCATATACCTACCTTTAACTTTCAATCATGTTAACAGTCCTGGAAGTCAATGAAACCACCAGTCTGCTCAAAAGTAAGCCTGGGGTTATGTTTTACAGGATCAGGGCTCTATATTGGGCAGGACTAAGTTCCTATTCATCCTCCTATTGCTTTATTTTGTCAAAGGGCTTGGGAGCCACAAGATCTTTGTCCTAACTAGTGCTTGAAGATATACTATAATACATCTTTCTTTACTCTGTGCAAATTATTTATTATCCATCTTTGGTACCTTTGATATATTCCTATGGCCTTTCTATGTCTGTTTGAAATAGCTTTTTCTTAATAATATCCTTAAACCAAGTTATTGTGAATGTGCTTCCACAGTCGCCTTGCTGTGTTCAGGCAACTGTGTTTTTATTCATGAGTACTTTACACAAAATTCTGCTGCAGAGGAATGAAGTACAGCTGAGTCAGATTTACCAGAGAGGGAAGCAGCATGGTTATCTTAGCCCTGGTGTTAGCCCTAGGAGCTGTAGCACTCACACCTGGGGTACATCAGAGGGCAGTGGCCTGCATGGGGATTGCCCCTTGCTACTTGGCTGGGCAGGGTGGGATTTCTTCTCCCTGATCTTAAGGCAGAGCCATCTCCTAACAGAAAATACACACTTCTTGGGCCAGAGAAGAGACAGTGAGGAGAGAGTAGACGTGGGAGGGGGAGAGACAAGTTCTGGTTCCTCCTTCATAGATTGTTGATATGCTTAGTTTAGTATAAAAAGATATTCCTGCCAGGGGGCAGGAATGTTTAAACCTCAGGCTCCCTTCCTCCTGGTGAGGTTTCTTTTCGCCAGGCAGAGATTAGAAGTCCTGTGTTTCCCAGCCACTAATTCACTCTGCAACAAAAATGGTGGAACTCAGCAGGAGAGACAGGGAGTCCCACTGCCACTGTTCCAGATTTCACTTTATCCTGGTTAATTGTGTCCTCTCTGAGAAGGGAGGAGAGACACTTTTCAACTGTGGTTTGTGCTAAACATTAGACAGGTATCTCTAGATGAGTATCCCCCATTTGATTAAGTGCTGTAACTACTAGGCAGTTGTTTGAAAGTGTACATCCTTCAACATGCACTGTCATGAAAGTGGGAGAAGTCTGTTGTGTTTCATGGTAAACACAATTTGACGTTTTTCACTAGCAAATTTGAGTACACTTGCTGTATCTGTGATGTTTTTCATATTTGTCTTGTTTTTTTTTTTTCCTCCAGTGCTGTTATGGTGCTGTCTAGTGCTTCCATTCTCCTTCAATCTTGTGGTCTAGGCATTCTTCCTGCCCCAGACACCCAGGCAAAGAGCTCTGCAAGTCAGTGCCTCAGCAGCTGTGTTTGCCCCCTCTGCCACCTAGGAACCCCCCAGACCTACACAGTTCAATTATTGGTTTAGCCTCCCTGCTGGCCTCCTTCAAGATAGCACTCCAATTGTTTCAGCTGCCTGGTTGTATCAAGATGCTTGGTGGTTCTTATAACTCCATTAAATGGATGGCAATTTTTTCTTACAAATGCAAATTGGACTTAACCCAAGTCATTGCTGCAGATTTCAAACCCTAAAAAATTATTCTACTGGTACATGCCAGACATACTATTAAATGCTTTTGTGGGCAAAGCATTTTCCAATTGTTTTTTTATTTTCTGTACTGCATTTAAGGACATTGACATCTTGACACTCCATGACAGAAGTTTACACATGCATACAGGCACACACACGGATGCATGCACACAAAAGCCTACGGAATAGATTTTAAAGTTTCTACGTGCAATAAACAACAAAGTCCCAGTTGAAAGGGCCCAGAGTGAAAACTGAGCTCCCAAATGAATTAGACTAAAAAAGATAACACCCTGAGGCATCTGTATGTCTCAGCATTTAAATTACATCCTGTGAAATATCAGCTTGGACATGGTGCCAAGAAATGGTTGAAGAGCTTTTTCATGAATATACCCAATAGAAGACCAATCTGTTGAAATGAAATGTGTCTCTAATCATTTGGTATAAACATAACATGTTTTACTTTATTATGTAACCTTGAATCATCTTGGTCTTTTAATGAGGATTTAGGATTGTTGCTAATGCTTTACAATTTCATGGAATTACATTGTCTTGGTGTTATGCTCCAGGGAGAATATGCACTAGAATTTAACTCTCCACTTACTTAAATGGATAAAAGGATTTCAAGGTTTCTTTAAAAAACATTATTTGTTTTGTTTCTGTTTTTTCCTTTAAGGATGTGTCCTGTTTGTACAGATATTCTATTCAGATTACTATAGTGATGAAAAAACTTTTAGAAGATCTCACTTTCTGAGTCAATTGTCAATTCTTGTATTCTTTTTCTTCTTGAATTATAGGCTGTATTTTTGTTTCCTTTTTAGGATTAGTGATTACATGGATCTGACCCCTGTAGATATTGTAGGAAAGAGATGTTACCACTTCATTCATGCTGAAGATGTGGAAGGCATCAGACATAGTCACTTAGACTGTAAGTACTTCCATTTTTGTCAAAATTATCTCGTATAACACTTAGTTGTTCCTGAACTGCAGTTTATATTCCATAACTGGGGTCTTCATCTTGCACCTGCTTTTTTTGTCATAGAGTGTTGTAGAGGGTGGCTCGAATACAACTTTTTAGAAGATTCATTTCCAAATCTTTTTATAGACATATAAAATTGTTCACATACATGAAGAAAGAAATTATATTTGTTTTACCAAACTTACCAGCAGCCATTTGTTTGAACGTGCATCATTTTACTCCTTCAAAGAGATATGGCATCAGTGAGAAACTGCTTCCCTGGCACAGAAAATTAACTTCTCTCTTTGTTTGGGGTTTTGTTGTTGTTGTTGTTTATTTCTTTCTGAGTCACGGAGGTTAAAAACTACAGCATATTTGGGAGTTTCACCAGATCTTTCAATATAGAACTGAGCTACAGCTTCACTGGTGTTGTAACCATTCCAGGTATTAACATGTAAATAGCCCCAACCTCTGCAGCATCTAAGTCCCTACACAGGTAGTATCTGATGAGAACAAGGATAGCAAAAGTTGAAAAATATTACAAGAGACAAACCTTACTAGACAGCATGTGCATATATCTGTGTTTGGGGGAAGGGAGTTTCAGCTTGATTCCTTGTAATTAAATGCTTTGTGTTCCTCTTATTAAAAGCCATAGGGCCTAATTCTTTTCTTGTTGAGATCTGTTGATTTCAGTGATGGTGCTCCTGATTTACCCTGGTGCGAAAAGAGATTTAGGCCCATAATCTCTAATTTATCTGTGCTTGCAGTGAAGCCAGATAATTCTTTGGAAGTTTCAGTGACTGACTGCATTAGTGATTGACTTGTCTGTTTTTCTTAATGTAAAAGACTGTCTGCAAACTGTCTCCTATGTTCAGAGTCCAAGATTTGAATAATTCTGTTCCCCCTGCACCATGTCCTGCTAGCATTTCCTAATGAAAGAGTAGCAACCCAAATAGAGTGACATTTAGTTAGCTTTTACAGAATCATATAACTACAATAGAAAGTGGTATAAATCTTCAGTCCCAAAGTACCTTGTTTGATCTGCAAGGAAAAATAGGAGGATGACTGCAGTTGGAAAGCAGAGCAGGGACGGCTTCGATGATAATATATGGCAGCCAACCATAGTATCAAGCTCTATAAAGCTTTCAAATTGTCCCTGTAGCTTCTACAAGGTAAAGTGCATTTGGCAGAAGAAGGTCAGGTTAGATACATTTCTGTGGAAAAAAATAAGATCAACTATCCAAAATGATAAGCAAAGTAATTTTGCATCATTTACATTTTGAGCCTTTAATAGCCTGGACAATATGTCAGTTGCTCACAAATGAAGGAACTTGCTTGGTGCTCTTGAAACTGGGAGTTGAAAATTACAAGTTGAACTTCCATCACACTCTCTGACCAAGGAAATAAAAGATATTTATGACTCAGACTTAACATACCAGCTGGCAGAGATGAACATCCCATTTGAAAAAGACCTTAATCTTCTGAATGACCACTTCTCTCTGAAATAGAATATGCTTTATGAAACATTCATCTTCAGGAAACTTAGACACCTCTGCAGACAGTGTGAGTGCGGTGTGGTGCTTATGCATAAGCACCCGACTAGGACTCAGGAGACCCTGGAGACAGGAATGACTTTTAGAAAACCACTTCACCTTGTGTTCCTGGTTTCACTGCACATGGGGGGGACTTTCTCCCATTATCAAAATCCAACACAGTGAGGTTCCAAACTTGGCTGTGTGGCTATAGCATCATTATTCTTACTAGACTAATTTTTTCAGTAGATGAGGCTGGTACCAGCTTGTTCTCATCTTACAGAACAAGATGTTCACAGAAACATTCAGGTTGGAAGGGACATCATCTAGTGCCACCACATGCTCAAAAAGGGCCAACACTGTGTCGAAGCAAACAGTTTAGCACATTGTCTAGGTGATCTCAAAAACCTTCAAAGTGAGACTTTCCACAAGGTCTCTGAGTTGCCTGTGCCAGCCCCTTAATAAGGGTTTAATTATCTTCACAGGGATCCGCTGTCTATGCACTTTTTAGTACAGCCCATAGAGCACACTGCTGGTTCATGCATGGCATACTTTCCACCAGGACCCCCAGGACTTCTTTTGCAAAGCAAGAACCCAGCCCATCAGTACCCAGCTTGTACTATTGCAGGGATTTGGTCCCATCCAGGTACAGGACTTTGCATGTGTCTTTTCATGATGTCCAAACTCATGCTCTGGATGAAAGATCTTAAAGTCTAAATCAGACTTGAGATTAGTTCGAGAAGTATACCTGCCCATTATAACTCCTGCAGAAGCTGAAGCTGCTCATATCTTCCCCAGAAAGAGATATGTCTGACTTTAACATTTGGAAAAAGACTTTGAAGAAAAAACAAGAGAAAGAAATTGCAAAACCCCTAAACACTTCATAGCAATTTTTCCATCGTAGAAAACTGAGTTAAACCAAACTAAAAAAATCTTCCTCGCTCAGTGAAATAAAATTAGCACTAAAATTCAGGAACTTTCAGACACTGGTTGTAGAAAGTAAAACCAAGTAGGACTGCAGTTCCCCAAAATAGACAGTGCGGGAAATTTGCTTGTGCAGCATATGAAATGATTGCTTGAGACTACAATGAAAAAAAAAGCAATATTGTGCAATATTTTGAAGAGGAGCTAGAAGCTAAAGGAATTGTTAGAAAGCCTTGCTGAAAAGTAGAAGCAGAACTTGAGAAAGCAGCAAACTGAAGAGGTTGTGTTTGATGGAAATCTGCAGAATGCAGCTAGAAATCATGATTGATTTTCACAGGAGATAAAATAATTTTTAAAGATTGGAACAAGAAGAATCCCAAATTGCAATGGTAGATATAAGGGTGAAAATAAACATAGGTAAAACTACTACTCTGCTTATTCACTGATAACGTATCAGAACAAAATTGGAAAAAGTAAGAACAGTACATCCTAACTTCTCATCCAGGTTAATATAGACATCAAAGAGGAAAACAAGCAAAGAAAATGTTGCACGAAATCACAAAAAAAAAAAAATCAAGAGGGCCGTTGATGGCTTCAGATCATAGCAGCCCATTAAAAACTTTGAAAAACAGGCCTTGTTAAGGCTATCTCAGATAAAAGAAGACAAAAGGAGTTTCAGCAATGTGACCATAACAAGTATAATGGTGAAGAAGGTTTGCAGGACTATAGCAGTGACAACAGTCTTTCGTAAGGGACCTGATACCATAATGAAAGGCCAGTTAGAGTCAGTGGAAAAGCTTTCATTGACTTCAGTTGACATGGGGATTATGCCCTAGAAAAGCGAAGCCATATGGACTAAAATTCTGACCCTAGTCAAGTAAATAGGAAAAATTCCATTAGGTTCAGAGAGGTCAAGATTTCTACTTAGAGATTTATGTTAGCTATACCTTGTGAATTAATAAAACAACAGTCATAGTCTAAGTCAACATAGTCCTGTATTTAGTCCAACACAGTAATATGAGATGGTGATCTCAAAAGCTATTGAAGCATCAGGTTTTTTTCAAACGTAAATAAAAAGTTTAGGGATATCTTGTTTCATTTAAGCTTTCAATGATCATGTTTTTTCAACAGTCTCCTAGCCAAGTTACAATTCTTCCTTATTTAATCTGCTTCCCATTTGATAATGCTTCATGATTTCAGAAGTTTGGGAAATGTCTCATTTGTTAATCTTCACTGTTTGTTGAACAAATTACTGGTAGGATACTGACAGGTACCACTTATCGTAAATCGGGTCTTTCTCACAGAGACTGTAGTTGAAATGTTCTCCTGTCCAACAGCCTGTACAATATCCAGCATCATGGCTCAGCTGTTGGTTCAGCTGACACACAGCAACTGGCTGAACTGTTACAACTTGTGTTTGAATCCAAGCCCTCAAAAATTGCAGCTCTGTCTCAGATACAGTCCCTGATCCTAGCTCTTAATTAAGATATGTTAGGGTTAAAGAGTTGAAATTGAATATTTTACCTTTCATAGCTATGAATCTAGAGCTAACACTCTAGAAAGACCCCTCATGCCCCCAGTTCTACTTTGCTTCAATTGGATCCTCTCTTTGAACTTACCTCTGGATAGAAACATTTCAGAGCTGAACTGCATTTCCAATATAGGAAAGTTTATAGACTTTCACTGGGCCATGAGTCCCTGTATTGGTAGAACTGCCCTTGTTCCAATGACAAGAAAATAGCCCTGGTCTTACAGCTATCAGGATACATTTTATGTAAATCAATATCAAAAATCAAGCAGATTAATAAAATTACTGTTGCATCAGGTCTTAGCCCTGTCTGTAGAGCTCAGCAAGGGCCATTGACACCCACTGCCCCCTGGAGTATGATGCTGTGTATATGTGCTTCCCTTTGGCTGACATCATACAGAAGCCAATAATGTCTCATTTTGTTTTAAAAAATGTCTTTCTTGCTAGGAATGATTTGGTGTCATGTGCTATAGAAGTATACATCTTCCATTTGATTGCAAAAAATTAATGATCCTCACTGAACATCAAGTACTTGATGTTACTGTTCAATGAAGGTTATTAGGGATGCAGCAAGGAAGGATAAAAGCAGGACCTCTAAAGGCAACCATGAATATACTTTTGGACAGATATAGGACAATGCACTTGTAAGAACACTGTCATGAGTATGTATTGGTATATAATACATGCTTTTTCATTATGAATTCCTAATTGAGATCTAAATTCAGAAACTTGACACTGAGAAAAAGATACTTGTCCTTAGCTATTGCTTAGAAAATATCATCCTATTTCCTCAGGATTTGATTTACAGCTATAAGAAATACAGTTCCTAAGTAACAGTGAGCCTGGGAAGTTCTTTTCCCATAAAGCAAAGGTCTCTGATGAGTATGTTTGGCAACACTCTGTCTAATCTACTTTATCTGGTTTCCAGTGGTTAGAATAATCCAGTCTTTCTGAAAAGAAACTATTCCTCATTCACCTTTTTCATGGCTTCCCTCTTTTTCCAGGGATATTACCCCCTCAGTCTGCTTTTAAATCAGTTATGATTTCATTTATGTGTGTTCAGTAGAGAAATTCTGTTGCTGTACAAAATATTGCTTAGTAGTTTAGCCTACCGGCTGTAGTTTAACTACCCCTTTTACTTATGCACATCAGTTTTAATTTTTTATTCTCTTAATACCTCAAACACATGAAAAACAAATAGAATGAGTTGATAATTTCTAACACTAAAATACACTTCACATATTTTGCTCTCATGCTGTGGAATAACTCTGCAATGTCAAGTAGCACACAATTAGTAAAACTGTAGGGGGAAAAAAAGAAGTGTTTTGATCCTGAGGAATTTTTATCCTAATCAGATCGAAATTTCAGTGCTCTTGTAGTCCTTAATATCTTCAATCACAAAAAAAATCGAACTGATTCCAATGTCAGGTTTTGCTTTCTTAGACTGAAATAAAATGCTAAAATATACAAATGAGTCTCATGTTTGTACAAGTTTATTATCATCACTAAAAAGCAAGATTGATTCTAAATTAGACTGATAGAATGTCTGGTATTTAGCTAATCCTTAAACCAAGCCTGCCTGACATCCTGATGACAGCCTGGTGTGTGTTGTTTTCAAAGTATTGCTGAATTGTTGGTCTGACCACCTGTACAGTCTTCCTCCCCATCCATACTATGGGCCAGGAAAGATTTCTGCTTTGGACACCAACATCTTTATGTCCCTTTGACTGGAGGGTAGTCGTAGAGGAGGGAACGGGTGATAAGAAGCTAGAATAAACAGAAGCATATAAAGAAAAAAATTATTTTATTTATCGGAGAGAAAAAAGGAGCCTGGAATTTTCTTTAGCCCATGCCTAGCATTCTTTTTTCAGTCCTAATGAATCTGAAGAGATGTGCACCTAACCAAGAATGTGTATGTTCTCTGTCTTTTAGCCATGCTCGAGAATCCTGCAGATGTTTTTGCTCCTGCAGGTGATTTTTTGAGTTATGAGAGATGCTGGTCTGTCTAGCTTGATTTCTTTGCTCTCTGACCAAAGGTGGCTACTTCAGAAGAAAGGGAAAACACTCTGCAATATGCAGCTATATACACCTTGCACCCTTATTTTTTTCATAATACAATAGTAATTTGTGGTTGCTTCATTCCTTGAAAGATGAGAATTATATCACTGCTTAATTTCTGTTTGTGGAGGACAGTTGTTAGTGTTGTAGTCTTTTGTATTCTAATTATCTGTATAAGTATTCAGATATCATTTTTAATCTCAATATATTTACGATCTTCATGATATTTTATGACTAGGTTTTTCAGGTGCAAATTTTGTGCTATTGGACAAATGTTTTTTCTGTGTGAAGCATGTAAGAGAGTTTACCAGAAGCATCAGATCTTTTGGATAGTAAACAAACCAGAAAACACTACAAAGCTAAACCTTTAAGCTATTTAAACCATTAGCTGCTGACCCTAATTGCTGAGTTTTGCCTGCTGTAGCTTAGCACGATACAGTGATTTTGCAAGATGAGTCAGATATAGTTTGCATCAGTAGCCCTTTAACTTAATTCCTGGTGCTATTTCATCTTCAAACAAAATCTAACGCAATACTGATTAGTTCTTATTTCAGTTTGTAAGCTCTGCACTGTAAGTTGTCCACAGCTCATAATCAGCTGAAATTTACACCTAGACTCTTCTCCTGTTTTCATATTAAAAATACATGTAATAACAGCTGTGTAAGCACAGCTACTGCATCAAGAGGCTATAGAGTGAAGGCTGAGCTCTTATTTTTGCTGGGAACCTCTGGTTTCCTAGTTTCTCCCTTAATAATTTTCTTTACTTTTCTTTCACAGTCTCTTTTTGCTCAAAATTTCTAAACTCAAAGATGAATTTATACTTGGAAATCATTCCTGTGATAGATTGCAGAAGCCCATGATAAATTGCAAAGCCTTGGGAATAAAAGGTTTTACTGTGCACCTCCAGCAGCTTCACCTACACTGTGTCTACTAAAGTATTTCTGTGGTGATTTCTGCTATGTAATTTATCATAGAATCATAGAATGCCAGGTTGGAAGGGACCTCAAGGATCATCTGGTCCAGCCTTTCTAGGTAGGAACACAGTTTAGGTGAGACGGCCCAGCATCCTGACAAGCTGAGTCTTAAAGTGTCCCGTGTCACTGAATCCAGCACTTCCCTGGGGAGATGATTCCCCTGGGAATGTAGAAATATGCCATTTTAAAAATTAGGGAGGAAAGTATTTAATTTTTCTTCCCTTCAGAAATACCTTGAAGGTCTGATCCAAGATTACAGACACCAGCGCATTCATCACATTTAAGTCAGAAACAGTGTAGATTCATCAAAAATCCAAAAACGGATTAAGACTTTTGTTTGTAGTTTACTTGGCTGTGAAATGCTGCATCCTGAAATGTCACTGTGTGAAGGTAAGAAGAAACTGTTGCAGATCGTTCCAGAGTTTTAGAAACACATTAGGGCTGTTGGGTTTTTCCCTCTTTTTATTTTTCAAAGGTCCAGACAGTTGACCTTGTGTCTCTGAGGCAGACAATTTTCAAAGCCAGAAAGATATGAAAATAGTATCAGTAAAATATGTAGCATATATCAGACATGTGACAGTGTGGCAATAGGTCTTATTAGCACTCTTTTGAACGAACTTGCATAAATCACTTGTGGCTTTGCTATCCATGAGTGATGTGGCCAGTGGTGGATCAGTGTTGGGTTTGATGTCTGATAACTTATAAAGCGAGTGGGTTGGTGTCCAGGACTTTGGCTCAGTGAGCTTTTGGGAATACGCTGCCAAACATCTGAAGCCTTTGTACTCAATGCCCACAGGTTGCTGAGTAGTGATTCTGGAATCATAAGACAGTCACTTATTCAGAGGTCCTTTTATTTTTATTTTAGAAGGCATTACTTTTGGTTAGTGTTAAGCTGTCTTTTAAAATGCTTGTGGAGAAAAGTGGAAAGATTTATTTCCTCTTCTTGTTCCCTTTCCCCTTTTCCATTCCCTTTCTTTTCCTTTCCTTTTTACAAGTTACCTGGTATAAAGGGACAATATTCTTTAAAAATGTTTAATGTAGCTTACTATGTATGTACTATGTAAGTCAGTGATGAATCTTTGTGGTGGTTAGAAGGGTGTTTGAACATTCCATCATGCACACAACACTGCAGAGCTGTGGATCCCCTTCCCTCTAGAGATTAGGCTGAGAAACCACTCATTCTACTCAGTCCAAGTACCCAAACAGGGGCTCTTATCCCAGAAATTAAATCATGTTCAAAGGGTTCCTTTGCCTTGAAACAAACCATCTTTAACGTATAAAATTCAAAAAGAAAATTAATATTGCTGCCAATCTCCTTCTGTGAAACTTCTGTTTTCCTATTTGTAGAAGATATAGTTGTTTATAGCCTGCTGATACATTTGGCATGGAAAGGGTTACGTTCTCAAATCATTAATCATACATAGGTTGTCAGGTGATGGACATTAATATTAGAGAAGAGATGGAAGATGGATTTAAGTTTCTTGAGCAAGCAGGGCCAAATTTCTTCTCTGATGTTGCATTTTAGTAGCTGAGGGCAAAATTTGGATCTGGGATTTCATTTTCCCCTCCAGTTTGAACAGAGAGAGTTCATTAATGATAATGGAAGTTCTGTCTGAAGTTGGTGTTCAAAGCAGGCTTGGGTTTCTAAATGACCTTTTCAATATTAGCAGAAGGAAATCACTTTATGGCAGGATTGAAGTTATAGAAGTCATGGAGAGACAGGCAAATCAGAGGGGAAAAGGAAAGTTAAGAGAGAAGAAAACATAAAGAATCTTAGGTAGACAAATCTAGTGTTCACTTTTCAATCCAGCTTATAATTAAATAAATTTGTTCAGTTACTACTATTTTTATCTGTAGAAACAACAGAAAAATTTTCTGATTTGCATGCTGTAAGATTCCATGGAACAGTGCATCTAGTGATACATTATATGTTATAATTCTGTCATTAAGTTTGATCAATACTTATATAATGTTGTAAAGTAAATATCCCAGCTACTATTATATATTCTTATTAATAGCTACTGTTAAATATAATTATGAAAATGGAATTTTAAATAATGGACCACTAGCAAATGGTATATTATAACCACCATGAAAGAAAGAGAGAGGAAGAAAAGTATTTCTGTTGTTCAAGCAAGAGAGGATGCTTTGTACTTAATGCTGGGAAATACTTATTTTTTTCTGCTTTCACTGGAATTTAATGAATTTGTATTGCTGCTGTGAACTGAAATCATGTAAACTGGTAATATAGGGTTGATTTTAAACAACCCATCTTCCTGGTCCTTATCTGTGATAATTTGGAATCAAATGAAAACAGCATTTGTAGCAAAGGTGAGGAATTTTCAGAGGGCGGGAGTGCCCTTGTCCTGGAATTAGGATACATTACGAAGTCCATGAATGTTTTTCCAAACTACTTTCACTATTTAGAGTTGCTTTTTCTCCCTGCCTGGATGTGTAACATGTAAGATTTCTCTCGATGCATTTGGCAAGTGATGATGACTTGAGCTACAAACTATAATCCTATTATGAACCCACACTGTTTAACAGTTTGATTCAGATCACTTTTGACATTTGTTTTTCTGCAAAGGGAGTCAGTAAAAATATTGCTTAGATTTTAAAGATCCTTAGGTTTTCCAGTTTTTTCTAAATGGTTGATTAAGACTTCTGGTTTTTTGGTTGTTTTTTTCCCTGTAAGGTTGTCAGTTCTTATTTTTGCCCAGTTTGTCAGGTGTTTAGGTGTGCAACATTCCTACACTGGAAGATTAATCAGTATTCCATATCGCAGACGTAGCAATTAATTACTTGCCATACTTAACATTTTTGGAGTCACCATATGTGCCTGGAAGAATTATCTCAGGTGGATGATCAAGTTAGGTGGGATTTTGGGTACTGTGAGTTTTCTTCCATTAATCCAACCTGCTCCTTCCTGCTTGACTTTGGAAAAGATGGATTTATGTTTAGAAGCCAGCAATTATTACTATCTACTAGTCATATCATGATAGCTGCCAAGTTTCAGTGAGTGTTATTGACACAATATGCTGCTTTCTACCCAAACCTAAAGAAGATGATCTCTATGCAGCACTCAGGGCTTTCTCCTGTCATACGATGTGAGTACATTGCAACATTCTAAAGCCTCACAGAACCAATATTTTTCTAAATAGTTATAATTCTTCTACTTTTCTTAAGAGAGCTCTGTTGAGATACTATAAGTCTGCAATGAGGGCAGGTAATGCAACATGACTGAGGAACTTTTGTGATGGGAATCTGCTGTGGAGGCCACACTTTGGGTAGGTAACCACATTTGGGTAGAGAACACCCAAATGGTGGGTAGAGAACACATTTGCATACATGGCTTATGTCCCCCCCTACCCATCCCATTCCGTGTAGTAACTTGGAAATTAAAGTGTTTATGGAGAATTACATAGATGTTTACTCACAGAATGCCTGCATCCTATCATGTAGCTCTTAATTCTTTTGAAGTAAGAAACATCATTTAACATTGCAAAATACTGCTCAGTACTTTTTTTTCCATTGCTCGGATCCAGTTTGTGGATACCTACTATTTAAAACATCTAACTCACTAATTGCAAAATCTATAGAAAAGTCCTTACAACATCAAAGGCTCGCTTGATCCTCGGAGCTGTTATAAATGTAAAACTGTCTCTGTTACAAGCAAATAAGGCACTTAATGTACTCTTTCTGGCTGTGATGCTATTTTTCCTGTGGGTTTTGAAAATGACCTTCCTGTAAGCATCAAGGACTGTAACTTTTCAGATAAAGAAACTTGTTCTTGTTTTAAGTATATGCCAGGTTCATTCCCCTATAGCCCACAGTTTTCAAAAGCAGAAGAAAAAGTAATCCAGAATTAAAAAAAATAAAAACCCCTCTGTTTCCAGAACGAAGTTACCCTGTCAGCTTGCCTTGGGCCTTAGGTGGAGAAGTGGAGATTAAAGAGTCAGTATTCCTTTTCATGTTTCGTCTGCCAGTTTTGTGAATGTAGAAAGAGTACTTGTGGCTGCAGCTAAGTATCTGACTAAGGTATTAAGTATGGCATTTTCATCCTTTTGCAGTAAATTAAAAATACTCTTACATGTTTTTCACAAGGGGAATTCAGTATCAATACCATCCAGTCATTGATAAAGGTATTTCAAGGAGAAGGGTGAATAGCACAGCAGATGTAACCTCAATATTTTCACCAATTATAAAGAACCTCTTTGTGAAGCTGTGTGAATATGTAAGATGATCTCATCATTTCCTATTTACTCAATACTTACCTGAATACGCAATATAGTGTAGCTTTTAAATGCATATGCACATGAGTAAAATGTCCTTTTGTAAGAGACTTCACTAAAAGACTTCTTTTGATACACAATTTCTTCATCTCCTCTTCAAACTGAATTAAGCTACTTCCTTCTTTTAAAACACAACTCACTATTTAGAAGCTTTGGCTTTGATTTCTCAGAACAGCCTTACAGGAAGAAACTATGTCCTTTTTCTTTTTGTAACCATATTTCTGAAGACAAACTTGTACTGATTTATTTTTATTTTCTAACAGAAATAGGTTCCTGCAAAGAACACTGACTGTTTCTTCTTCTCTCCCCTCCTGCACTTCACTGCTACAAGAATACTGCTGTGCACAAAGCTACCAAGGAAAACTGAAATCCCTCTGTTGGGAACTGTGTACACAGCAATATATTCTTACTTTGAGAAATAAGTGAGATTTTTTTTTAGTTCTTAGCATGGCACGCTGTACATTTCTTGCATGCTAACCTCTGAATTCAAATTGAGTAGCTAGGGAACATTTCAACAAATTTTAGTCAAGTTTAGCATCCACCATTTTAGGGTATATATCTGTGCAGGTAATTTAAATGTCACCAGTTTTAAAGCATTAATCTTTAGTTATTCCATTTGATTAAAGGTTTTATATACATATGTGTATATACACAATTATATCTGTTCCTACTACTGAAGATTTGTTTCATTCTCCTGTTCACAGACTCATTGTAAAGATTATTCCTGGCGGCTATTAGGCTGATCTCTGTATCCACACGGTATGGCTCAGTAACAAGGCCTTTTTTCCTCTTTCTTTTAAACATGTAACTCCCATTAACATTTTAGAGGCTTATGCATTGATTAGCAGAAGAAACAAGCCTGTCACCTTCCCTGCTACTCTTAGAAATAGACTGTTACACTCAGTCCTGCATAATCCTGTGTAGCTTCAGTCACATGAGCCACCCACCCGTGTGATCACAAGTCTCACCTGTACCCCATTCTCTGCCAGACTGGGTACTCCATGTATAATACAAGCAGAAAAGTAAAACTATGCATTTCGTAGTGTACAGAATTACAGAGCTGAACCCTGATTCTCATTTAGCAATATGCCCTAAGTACAGTCTGAGTCAGGTCAGGATGTGGTCCACATGGCATTACTTTTTCAGAAGTTTATTTTTTTTTCTTCATTATTTCTCTTGCATTACATTAAGAAGTTTCCTCCCAAGCTATAGCATGAGCTTTCAGAATTGGCTTGGGGGTGCCTACTGCACTCTCAAAGGATGTAAGAACCATATTTAGCAGCATGGCACAGCTGGCCTGCCAGAGGATCTCTTTACAGAGAGAATTTTTATATTGAATCGTGGGACTTCCTTCAGAGAGAGTGTGGTCCACAAATCTCTCATATGAAATGTGCTTTAGAAAGATGCAGGAAGACAAATCCTGTGTATGTGGTAATATATTGGAGCTGGCCAAATAGAGAATGGGAATTTGCAGGCAGATGAACTTCATGGGAATCTCATTTTCAAGACAGTATTTCAAATATTCTTTGGCTGTATAGTTCTTTGGGAGCCTGAACTCTGACTGGTGGATGGTTTGTATGCAGCTTGGATCCGCTGATTTCTTTCTTGAAACAGCAAGCACCTTTTCCTTCAGAAATAACTTAAAAGTTTTAATTTCCCCCTTTTTTCCATGTTTCTGAAATGAATGCTCTCTCTGTTCAGTTCATGACATAGACTTTTCCAGTGGTGCAACAACCAATATAAAAGGTATTGAAGGAGAAAGGACTTGTCTAGGATGAAATGGACTGAGGGAGCTGTCACTACACAGAATTGCACTGTGGTCGGGTCACTGGCAAGTGACTCACCTGGTACCTTGGCATTCAAATGTGCGTGTGGGCAGTTGTGAGGTTTCATCCTTTGGTATTTGTATAGGATGATAAACCTTTCATTAAAAAACCTTCTATGCAGAAGAAAACAGTATAATTAATGGATATAAATCCAGATAGATTTTCCTAGTTGCTGCACGCACCTGGGGGTGTTCAAGCTTCCAGAAAGGAGCCAATGTCCCTCCAGACTTCCAGGCATATCAGTTTTACTCTCAGCTGTAAGCAGAGTGTTTTGAATGTCCTGTTTTACTGGAACGGAAAAATCTGCTGTAATCAAAACTTACAGCAGTACTTTTCTTCCCTTGTTCTTCATAACTGATAAAGTTGGGCTAATTTATGTGCAATTGTTTTCTAAAGTGGCATACAGCATTGGTTTGACAGAAATGCTGGGTAGTCAGTTGTTCATATTTTATCCTAATTCTGCTCTATAATGAGGTTTTGAAACCAGTGAATTATCGTAGCAAAATATTTAGAGCTGGGAATACAAAAGGAAAAAATTAGGGAACCTGATAGATCTCTGCTAGAAACAAACCTTGTTAACTAGAGGTTGCTGCAAAACAAGCCCAGATCACAAATAGTTGTCCATATTACAGCTGAACGTAACTTGCTCTTTATACTCAATTTAAATTGCACTTTTCTACATGCATTTTTTTATTTAGTCATTGAAAAATTGGGTTGAGGGTTAGAGGGTAGCTCCAAGGTAAGAAAATGTCTGTGTCTGTATGGCTGCCTTTGTAAATATCTTTTCCCGTAGATATCTATTGTACATGGATTTAGATATAGAGACATTAATATGTATAATTAGGAGTATAGACATTTGGTTAACTTGAAAGCTCCAAAGTGTCGTTTGTCACATTTATGGTAGGAACTTTAACTGCCTTAAATACTTATTCTTTTCCAAAGTGACTTTTTTCTTTTCCCTCAAAAAAAAGAAAAAAAAATGTACTTCATGAAACTATTGTATATGAAGCACTTATTAGCCGTAATTAAATGGACAATATGAATTTACTACGTCTTTAGGACTCTGGCTTGTTCTGGTTTAGAGCAAGATGATTAATGCAAATACATATTACTTGAGATAACCATTTAGCAGCTAATTTAGCCAAATTTATTACAGCAGTTAGAGGTTTTTCATTTTAGCAGACGGAGACAAGGACATGACAAAAGCAGAAGGTGTCTGTGAAGACACACTGCCCTCTAGTGCCCAAAGCTTTATGGGATTAATGAGATGTGCAGAGAGTTAGTGCTCCACTAACAATAGCACCCAGGTTTTGTATGTTTTATTTTTTTTTAAAACCGTACTGCTCCCTTCTGCTGAAACATTTGCATTTCAGCCCCTTTGCCTTACACTGAAGCATCAGATACAAGCCAAATCCACTCCAACTTGGCAATATTTTGGCTGAAGTATTACTTTAAACATCTGTAATTTTAAGCCTTCTTGCTGTGAGAATTTAATAACACCGTTTCACGTTACTGATTGCATTTACTAGTTTCTCTGTTTCCCAGCATATTGCAAACACTGGAAACAGCTCTCACTCTTTGGCTCTAACCAAGCCATTCTGTGCCTCCCTTAGGCCTCTTTCTCGGTTTGTTGGTGAATTTACTTTGCTCTGGTAGAAAGTAAATTCTCCCAAGACTTTTCCCCCACTGACCAGTGGAGATTTGGTTCATCTGAGAACTGTAAATTCTGTTTGACAAGATCAAAGAAACAGATGTGTAAGTTCAGTGGTTGATATCGCCTGCAATAAGGAGAAATGATCAAAGCAGCAGGGGTAGAGGATCTTCCCAAACCTTTCAAATATCCAGAATCTCAAAGAGGTCTACCTAGGAGCTATGAATAAATCACATATAAATTTGCCTCTTTTTTTTCCTTTTCTTTTTTTAGAGTTTGACATTGAGTGCATCGAAAGTGTCCATACAGCAATAAGTATTCTGTGAACCAAACAGATTTGTAGTTCTTTTTACTTTTCTTCTTTCACTGCAGTTTCCAAAACCAGATTAAAATTATTCTTCAAAAACTTTTAAAATTTACAGCTAGTTATGCTGAACTTCAGTTCCTGTTTTTCATCTCTCTGGCATGCTGCATTACACCTAAAAGAAGCCAAGTATCTTCTGCTCAGAATTGTGGCATATTGTACAATGAAAATCATTTTACTACACTTCTAACATGCCATGTATCTTGCTTCTGTTTTGTTTGCATTTTCTTGACAGTGCTGAATAAGGGTCAGTGTGTAACAAAGTATTACCGCTGGATGCAGAAGAACGGGGGTTATATCTGGATACAGTCCAGTGCAACCATAGCTGTCAATGCCAAGAACGCAAGTGAGAAGAATATCATCTGGGTGAATTACCTTCTTAGGTAGGTCTTCCAGTCACTTCTCTCACTCAGCTGCTGGCTCTGTTGCTTGTCTCTGTTGGTGAAAGTTTTATGGGAAAAATAGTTGCCTAGTGGAGGAAGTTAAGGAGAAGAAATTTTCATATGGTCCACATCAAAACCCGTGCCATTTGGTTGTATTTATTGAGACATCTGTCATGTCTCAGTAAACTGGAATATTCTTGAATTATTATTCTGCCTGAGTCTTCAGATAAACCCTCTACCATTTTATTGCATGCAGCCACTGCCCTGAAATCTATTTGATCAGTTAAGTTCAAAGGTAAAAATGATCCACACCAACTTTTCATAGTTGTGTTATAAAGCCTGATGTGAAATGCTGGACAGCAGTTTTTTTGGTTATTGAAAATGCATGGAAGCAAACTTATAGAATGCTATGAAAAGGTCTTTCTGAAAGGTGTTTGTCTGTTCACTCCAGAGAGAAAAATTTTCTCAAGAGAACTGTCTTGAACTAACATGTTGTTCCTGTAACCATCAGACTGTACTAACACTGAAAAATGCAAAATAGAGTTTAAAAATGAAAGTAGCAATTGAAACTGTTTTAAACTCTTAGTACTATTTTTAAAAGGAATAGCAGTAATATCTTGAATGAAAGACTCTTCTCTGAAAAATTCTGTTTTACCAAAGCCCAAGTATTTTTACAGAACTGGTTTCTGAGCTCAAGGGAAGACCAGCAGTCACTGAGAGACACTGAATTATAAGCCTGACCTTTCTCATCTGAAAATACCTTTCAACGTGTTCTGTTTTTTGAAAATGTTCAATAAGATTGGGGACTTTCTGTTTCATTCCAGAGCAGAACAAACAAACAAATAAAATTTGAAACCTTGAGATTGTTCTTTTAAGTTGCTTGTCATGGTTTGTTATATTTCCTTTGATGCCATGAGAGTTCAAAGAGATGTCTAGGGGTTAGATTGTGACTTACTGTGCCAAGACCAGCAAGCCCTGAAGAGACTGTGCCTGCCTATGCTTGCATGTTGAAATACTTTCGATTCCCCTTTTGGGGAAGAGAAGGAAGCAACTCCTGGCATGAGAGCATTGAGGGATACTGTAGGAAACCTTCCATAGCAATGGAGCGTTCATTGGGGCTTGCATGTTTTTCTGTCCTGTTATGACTGAGCACAGACATTTCTGAATATATCCTTATTCTGCTACATTTTCTCTTTTTGCAAGAGTGAGGCAGAACGCTGAATTTCAAGAGGTCAGATTAAGTCTGACAGTTCTTAACTGGAAGTATAATTTCACTACTCCAGTTCTGACAGGACTTAAAAATGCCTGGGGATGTGTTCATATTCTGTCTGGGAAAGTGATCCATAAGAATTAGGAAGAGTTGTCTCTGTCCCCTTTGCTACTTTACACACATAGGAGAACCTAATTCACAAACATCCCACAAAATTTTTTTTCTCTAACAACAAGGTATACCTAACACAAAACAAAACAAAAATAGAAAAGCTGTGCAAGCAGTGTGGTCTTTCTCAAGTCTTCTCCCAGAACCTGATTTTTTGCTGCATTGCCTTCACCAGTCTCTTAGAGAAAGATTAACTTCTCCATGGAAATAGTGTTTTTTATTTAGTTTTCTCCTAGTACTGGAATTCACAAAAGATCCTAATGTCCAAATAATATTTTAATGACAGATCAGGGCATAATTAGGTCTACTCTTAGCAGGAGTACTGGTCTGTATACATTTCCATGCATTAGAAAGTGTGATTCAGCTGTCTGTAAAAGGATAGACTAATTATAGTGACAGGAAGGATTAATGCTGTTCTTGTTCTAGCAACTTGTTATTCACAGTATGAAAAACCTCAAACTTCTTTTGCTTGGAGGGGGCAAATTTGGGGACTATCCTAGGATACAACAGCATAAAGTCACTTTGTCAGGACAAAACCATAAAGATGATAATCATAAGAATGGCATTTCAAAGTGAACCATGTGAACTCTGAATTTTCACAGTATACCCTAATAGGCTGGATATGGGCACAGTGTCATTGTGAGAGTGTCACTCACCCCCAGTGCTGCCTCTTGTTGTTCTACGCAGGACTGCGGATTTTCTGCTCTGTCACTGGGTTGGAATTTGAACTGCACAGAAGTGCTCACCTATTCAAAAATGATTAAAGAGTTTGTTTATTTTCACCATTCCTATGCCACTCATGTCTAGCTGTGTCTGTTCCCCTGCCTTTGCCAGATTTGGGAAAGGAACATATTTTAAAGGATACAAACTAAGAAAAAGCATAGAGTGGGGTTTTGGTGGGGTTTTTTTCAGTTTCTCTGGCAGTGTAGCTTTTTTACATTGCAGTCATGTTCATTGCTAACAAGTCACAGGTGAGCACCACATGAGCAGATGAAGATATGATTATAATGGGTGTGTTGACAGTTCTTTATCCCTAACATATGCATCTTAACATGCACATGTGCATCTGTCATATATTTAGAGTGGTTGCTTTTGGTTTCTTGGTGATAGGGATGCATGTGTGCGGTGTTTAAAAATACATTACCTTTTTTCTCTGTTTTTTGGCCAAATTATTTGAAGCAGTAGTCACTCTCTAGCCTTAACTCCGTATCTTTTTACTAACTTTATGAATGGTCTGCTTGAGTAAAGCATGGAAAACAGGAATGTTGAGAAAAAAATGGTATTGAAAGGGCTCTGGCAAGGGTGATACAGCACACTGTTACAGAGGTAACTAATAGACATTGCCAGTGGGAGAGAAACAGATTGGAAAAGTTAAAACACCCTCTTTGCCCTTCCAGTCACAGTAATGGGACCAAATTCAAGATATTTTGTTGTTGGATGATTACAGTGTAGCATTACTGTTAGGTATCACACAAGCCATGGTGTCCCACTTTGGTGTGAATGCTTTGATAGCTCTAAAACTTCACTAGAAGCAAACGAGTTTTAGTACCTGGTCAATATAAGTATTTGAAAGCCTTATTAAAGTAAACCTTCATAAAAGCCCTGCTGTGAAGCTCTGAAGAGACAAAAATGTATGTTTCTGTGTTTGCTCTGCTATTTTTCCTATTTATGTTCTCTGTTCCTGAACTTTGATATGAAAAGAAGGAAAAAACAATGAAACTGCAAATCATCCAATTGTACTTATATTTGCTGTCTCCTCTTAAGTAATCCAGAGTACAAGGACACTCCAATGGATATTGCACAACTTCCTCATCTGCCAGAGAAAACCTCAGAATCCTCAGAGACCTCTGACTCTGAATCAGACTCAAAGGACAACTCAGGTAACACACATGGTGTGCCTTCACACCTACAAAAGGTTCATATCATGGGAGTCACATGGTTGGCTTTCCAGTTGCTTTTATTTCTCAAGGTTTGTTCCATTATAACAACAACAAAACCAAAAATTCCTTTAAAATTAAATTGGAAAACCCTAGCAACATTTTTCATGGTCTCAGCAATTCCACAGTATCTCCATTACCTCATCATTTCTCTCTGATCTGTGCATGCATCCTTGCCTACATTTCAGTGATCTAAACACTTGACTTCCCAGCTAAGCTTCATCAAGTTTTTTTGCCTTGTGCAGAAGACCTGAGATTATAACAGCTGAATATCATTGTAGTTTTTATCTTTCCAGAGTAGGCATATGTCCTGAAGATTAATCTCTACTGTCAATCATTATGACAGTAAAAATACATTTTTTTTAGAAGTCTCACTAGGGGGCAGTGAAGATTGAAAAATTTGAGGATTTTCTTGGGTAACAAAAAAAATCTGGATTTTTGGAAGAGGTGGGTTCAAGAACTTGTTTCTAAGCTCTTTAGGCTTGGGACTTCATATTTTTTAAAAAAGCTAAATTTACTTGTCAAACTCAATTGTGTAAACTAGTCCTACAGATGGGTCATATATTCCTCCTTATTTTTAAAAGTGTTTACCTACACGGGTACAGATCAACTGGCTTTGGAAGGAGAATGGTTTCCTGTGGCCCAAGAACTAAGGGTGTTACTCTGCTGTAGTACATAATATAAAGATATGTCTGATTTTAATCTTCTGTCTGAAATAACAACTATAGGAAAATCTGGAGCAAATGGATCACAGTGACATAAATCAAGCAAAAGCAAGAGGAGGACCAGACCTTAATGTTAAAAGATATGACTGTTCTCTTTCATCTTTTGCCTTTATTTGTTCTCCTTTAACAGCTTGGTTTGATTATTAAGTCAACATTAGGCACACATTCAGGGCCACCATCACTAGGAATCTATTCACCCAGTTCCAGTGTTTCCTTTATGCTGTCTTGTTCCTAAACAGCTAAATAACACAGAGAACAGTTTGTATTTCCCATGTACACTGCAAATTTCTCCAGGTAAGAAGTGCATCTGCATACATGACTCCTAATGCTGATGCAGAGCTCTGATAAAATCCCAGGCAAATTTTGTGCAGCTTTAGACTTCCCCACCTCCCCACCGGAAGCTCATTCTTCACAAGGCAGAAACCATGGCCTTAAAAGAAAACATCTTCAAAAAAAAAGAAAAAAGAAAACTGTAGGAGAAACTCAGCCCGAGGTGGAACAAAAAGCTGGATGACATTTAGGGGGTTTGTGGCTGTTACTTTTCTTCTGTGGGTTTTATATTTCAAAAGGGAAGGTCTCTCTGCTGGTGGAGACTAAAGCAATTGTCCTGCTCAGTGTCTTGTGAAGTGCATTTACCTAAATCTTTGGACAGCCTTCCTGTCAAACCCACCTTCTCCAGCACTTCTGGGAAACTGGGGTTGACATGGTTCCAGGAGTAACCAGTCTTTAGAGGAAAACTGGCCCTTCCCCTCTCTCCCTAAAACAAGTAAATTGAAAAGGGTATTACTTGGCTCCGCTGAGTGAGAAAACATCTTTTATTTCCCAACAAAAGATTTCTGGATGGTCTGTAAAAGAGGTGGTCTCCTGAAGCCTTCCATGACCCTTTCCAAACATAGTATGATAATGGAGCGTATTCATTCTCAAAGCTACTTTGGCTCTCTGAGTCCAGTGTGCTAGAGTCTTTATCTCATCTGTATTAGAATTAGGTAAAAATCTAAAACACAACTAAATGAATTCAGGCAAGAAGAGTGACAGCTTGACAGTGCTATAGCTGGGCTATTTTCCATGGCCCTTAGATGATTTGGATCAATCAAGAACTTAATTCACTGCCTACATTTTTTTTCTTTTTTTTTTTTTTTGTTTGTTTATTTGTTGCCCTTCAAGGGAATATGAGAAGACAGTCTTGCAACACAACAAAATTGTTTCAACTGGTTTATTCATTCAGATTTATACATGTATGACCTCCTTCTCCTCTTGCACAGGAGGAACTCAACAATAATTCCACTGAAGTCAGAAACACTGTCACTTCGAAAGTGGCAGCGGTGAAAGGAAAATGAGAGGACTAGAATCTTCATTAGTAAATAGTGCTACACCTGGATCCCTGCCACTGTAAGACAACAGATGTGAAAGAACAATCACCAGAACATAAGAGTCATAAAGGGATTGTTCACTGTCTTCTCTTCGGATGACACAGCTACAATGCCATTGTCAATGCTACAGTTGTCATAATTATTCTTGTTCAGCAAGCAGAATAGAAAATCGAGGTGCAGGTCATGTAGCATAGGCTTTTAGTTCACTAACAGTCCTGAGACAGAGATTCATAGTGATCAAAACTCTCCCAACCCAAGGTTACAAAAAAACTGTGGCTCTGCCGAAGAGACTGCCTTTTTCCAAAAAAGTTCAGAGCAGTCAAATCTCATTGGTAGGTATGAATTTGGACTTGATTAATAATACTATGATCCAGCTGCTAATGGTTTGTTTCACTTCTCTTTTGTTCCAGAGGACAATGAGAACTCAAAGTCAGATGAGAAAGGAAACCAGTCAGAAAACAGTGAAGACCCTGAATCCGACCGGAAAAAGTCAGGAAATCAGTCAGATAACGAAATGAACTGTAATGATGATGGGAACAGCTCCAGCAACCAGGACAGCAGGGACAGTGATGACAGCTTTGAAAACTCTGACTTCGAGAATCAAAAGGCCCCTGAGGACAGTTTTGGCACTCTTGGCTCTATGCAGATCAAGGTGGAGCGCTATGTTGAGAGTGAGTCAGATTTGCGGTTGCAGAACTGTGAATCACTGACCTCAGACAGTGCCAAGGATTCAGATAGTGCAGGCGAAGCAAATGCCCAGTCTTCCAGCAAACATCAAAAGAGGAAGAAGAGGAGAAAAAAGCAAAAGGGAGGCAGCATGACCCGGAGAAGGCTGTCAAGCACCTCAAGTCCAAACGGACTTGACACAGCTTTGGTGGACCAGCCCCAGCTGCTCTCGTCACCAAACAGTGCCTCAGTGCTCAAAATTAAAACAGAAATCTCAGAACCTATCAATTTTGATAATGATAGCAGTATTTGGAATTACCCACCCAACAGGGAAATCTCAAGGAATGAATCACCCTACAGTATGACCAAGCCCCCCAGCTCTGAGCACTTCCCTTCGCCCCAAGCCAGCAGTAGTTTACATGTCTCCATTCCAGACTCTGTTCTCACCCCACCAGGGACTGAAAATACTGCCAGCCGTAAAACTCAGTTCAGCACCTCATCCAGCTCGGCCTTGGCTCCTGTGTCCTCTGACCCTTTGTCACCCCCACTTTCAGCATCTCCACGGGACAAACATCCCGGAGGTCCCACAACTTCCAACTCTTTGTTGTACACTGGGGACCTGGAAGCCCTTCAGAGGTTACAAGCAGGCAACGTGGTGCTTCCTTTGGTTCACAGGGTAACGGGAACCCTTGCTGCAACCAGCACTGCTGCTCAGAGGGTCTACACCACTGGCACTATTCGGTATGCTCCAGCTGAAGTTACTTTAGCCATGCAGAGCAACCTCCTCCCCAACACCCATGCTGTTAACTTCGTGGATGTTAACAGCCCCAGCTTTGGGCTGGATCCTAAAACACCGATGGAAATGCTCTACCACCACGTTCACCGACTGAATATGTCGGGACCGTTTGGAAGTGCTGTGAGCGGGGCCAGTCTGACCCAAATGCCTGCAGGGAATGTGTTCACAACTGCCGAAGGACTTTTTTCCACTCTTCCATTTCCTGTGTACAGCAACGGCATTCACACTACACAGACTCTGGAACGGAAAGAGGATTGAAATATGACCACATACTGTGTTCAGTGTTATACTCTGAGGCATAGACTGTGTTTTAATTTAGACCTTTAATTCTAGCACTTTGAATTTGAGCAGGTCAGCTTATTCTCTCAATATGATGGTCCCCATTTCATTCTCTTTCTCTTTAACTTGGCTTATTCTTTCATGTAAAGATATTTTTTTATTTTTGCCTTCAGAGAGTCGAAGTACCAGTTGCCTGCCATTTTGTCTTCTTCTAAGATGTGTGTTTTTTCCTTTGCATCTTTATTAAGATGCCTTTAATATGTGTATGCCTCTGCCATAGAATACTCAGTGTTGTGGTAAAGAGATTTTAAAGTGACAACCATTGGTTTTACTTCAAAATGATCTTGATATGATCAAGATTAAAAGAGACAAGCATAAACAGTGTGCCCTGTTTGACTAAGTCAAATGACAAGGGGTTTTTGTTCCTAATTCCTTTAAAAATAGGGGATAGTATTTTAGAATTTTATGCAGAGTTTAATTCTCTTTTTATGGTTAAAATTTTCTTACTTGCACATAAATAATTTGGGTTCTTAAAACGTTAATTTCTGGCCTGTGACTAGAATGTTAAAAAGTTGGACTAAATGTTAATTACTGAAACTTTAACTTAATTTCTAAAACCATGGTGCTATCATTTATTAATCTGTAATGTCTTCATACAATATGCAGCTTGTGGGCTGGGTTTTTTGGAAAGAATGTGTTCCGTACTGGTTTATAGTCGGGTGCTGCAGTCTCCTTGGTTAGTTAAGACAAAAGCCCTCATTAACATTTGCTGCAGGACTTAAATTTTTTTACCTCCAAACTAACAAGCATAGCCTCACATCAAAATTAAATGGGTCAGGAAGCCTTTCTCAAAAAGTGCTTAAAATCAAAAAAACTCAATTTAATTGACGCGAGGAGCAGTTTCTTAGGTGCATATTGTTTTGCTTTATTTTTTTCTCAGTGTAACTGAGGCTAATTCTACAATGTCAAGTAACACTTCGGAGTAAAGAAAAAAAAAAACCAACAAAAAACCAGAAGAACTATTTAACATGTTTTGTTTTGTTTTTCATTTAATATTATAGAGGGAAGGTTGTAAATTTCTTTTTGTTCTTTGATTTGGGTATTTTTTGTTGTTTTTTTCTTATTTCTAGTGTTGAAACCAATATGTTTTAAAACTAAAGAATGGGTTAATAAGCTTGAAATAGATAACTACAACTGAAAACTGCACATTAAGGAAAAGAAAAGAAATCTCCTATTTTGTCTTTGTTGCCAGAAATCACAGTGTAGTGTCAAACACTCCAAATGACTGTCAAATATAAATTCTTCTTCCACTCCATCTTTGGCAGCTGTTTGTTAAGGCATCTAATAACAGATGTGAGAACTGTAATGTGTACAATGTGTAAGTGTCCTTGGCTGTCAGTCCCATTGCAGTTTCAATGTGTGTTACTATATGCAGTATATACTAAGCTAATGTAGTTGTTTTGTCCTTTGTCTTCTCTGTGCTTTATCTCTAGTCCGGAGTGGTTAAGTCCCATTCCTGCAGTCCTAGTGAACCAGTGATTCTTGGGGGTTAGTGGTTTTTGTGTGGTGGCCTTCCTCTGTAATGTCACCTTATGCTGCTTCCACTGTCTGTATACCTTTTAATTTCTGCTGTTGCTTTGCTGTTGTGTATTCTCCAACCTCTCCCTCCCCCTTCCTCTCTCCCCCCCAGCCCCTCCATGCCTCTCCCCTCTCTCTTTCTCTCGCGCTCTCGTTCTCTCTTCTTCACTCTCAGAGATAAAAGACTCTTAACTAGCTCAAGGTTAATGGAGCCATTTTTCCCACAGAGGAACTCTGGGTATGACTTACTCTTCCAGTGTACCCCACAATGCACTACAGAGTAATGCTCAGATATATTAAGCAAATTGATGCCATATCGCCTCAGTTGTCAACATCCCCAGAGTCCCTTGTGCTCGAACTGTAAGCAGAGGGTGCATTTCTTTGGTGTTCTCCCAGGTAGGCTGGTGGAGCAATGCGTAGAGCAATTACCAGTGAGACAGAGAATGCTTTCAAAGGCCAACCAGCACTGTTTAAAAAGGAAACTGAGCTTAGAATTGTCATATATATATTTGCTTATGTGTGCAATGCTAATATATTAACTCAGCTGTCCTTTGAATTTTTGATCGCTCACTGCGTCGAGTCAATTCCTGCAGTACCTTTGAATTTGAGAAGTCCAAGACACAAGTAATAGTAATAGTGAAAAAGGAATTGGGTACGACAAATTTCATTAATGAGCCTTTTTAGAGGCTCCATTGGAAGGATTCTGGAAATCTGATTGGGAAATTCAAAGTTTAATTTTGGAAGCTCCACTCTAGCTATGGAACAATCAAAGGAGTGCACCTATCAGACACAAAGAACAGCTAGACAGCTGTTGTTGTTTTGTTTTGGTTTTTTTATAAATGTTTCTGTGTTGTGTCAAAATGATTTCTGGTGATTTAAACTAACAGATAATCACAGCTGCTGTCTAAATCCATAGTGTTTAAAATTACAAAATGAAAAAAAAACTTCATTACCTGTGAAGACTGTGTCTGTGTTTTTAACTATTTCTTGTACAAATATATGAAATCTTTTATGAGGAGACTGGTGCCAAGTAGCTGAATAATGGGGAAAGGGATTCTGTTCGTATAAATCTTAGCAGTGTTACCAACTCTACAATATAAAAAAAATTAAAATGTTAAAAAGTGACAGCTATGGTACATTTATTTTGTGTTAAGCTAACTGAATCTAACTTCTTGAGTGCCTGGCTTATTTGAAACATTTTTTTTCATTGACCATTGATAATGCTGCAAATCAGAAATGTACATACTTCATTTACAACAGGGTTCTTTTTATACTTTTGTAGATTCTCATACATGTCATACATGGTTGTCTTTATGTAACTTAATTTTTTTTCATCCCGCAGGTGCCATTTTCATAATAAACTTCTCTTGGATTTGTTACTATCTGGCATCATTTCTTTTACATATAACCATCCTGACTAATGAATGCTGGTAGTAGTATTTGTTTGAGCAGGTATTTTTTAATAGTTTTCTTAAAAAAAAAAAAAAAAAAAAAAAAAAAAAAGAAAAAAAAAGAAAAAATCACTAAAAATCAAAGAGGATAAAGCTAGAGATTTTATTAATGCTTGTGAAATGAAGAAAAGAAGCTGTGAAGATGTAGGTTAAGAATGCTAATCCAAATACTACAACAAACTTGCCACCATCCTAAATTCTCAGCTACCCCAACTCATTGTCATATTGAGCATTTTTATGCACATTATCAAAGCTGAATAATGGACCTGCAACATTAACCACAATAGAAAGTGTGCATTTTTTCTTGATTAATGCACACTGGAAGAGGTCAGCTTTTGTACATTAATCATTTAAAATGCACTTTATATTTTCATTTTTGTACTCTGCAATCTTACAGTGAAACTCTTCACTCACATTATATCCCACCTATGCTGATGATTCTTTTAAATGTGTACTTTCTTTCCCCAGACCGGCAATGTGTAAGTTGTTGGTGTCACGTGGCTAGACATTTTGCCTTACACATTGAAGGACAGAAGCATTTGCCAGTGTAGAAAAGACGAGGCAAAAAGCCTTGACCTCACAACTGAAGGAAAAAAATGTCAAATGCAATTTTGGTGCTGCAGACATCCACACACCACGGTTAACTCTACAAAGGGCGCAGCCATCGGCTATTCTGCCTGTGTAAGTTCTGGAAAAAAGGCCTAGAACAAGAGTGTTTGGTCTCTGGAAAAGCAGGGAGAAGCTGTGCTGCAGGAGATGTCACCCTGAGGTACCCCTTGCCGAGTGCTGGCTCTGGTGGGGGCTGCTGCAGGTGCAAGGAGGGGCTGGGTCACTGCAGGGGCTGGGGCTGGAGCCTTCTCACTCACTGCTCACGTGGTCTCTGCATTATTCCTTCATTCACTGGTTTTCTTTATGATGCCTCCCACTCCTGAGACAAGGAAAAGCGTTCCATATTCCATATTTTATTTCCTTATCGCTGGGTACACAGTTTCTAAGGACACAAATGGCAGCATGTAAAACCGAGACAATGCTGCCTGTCTTACACTCAGATGAAGTAAGAGAATGTGATCCTGTCTTCCCAGGCTGATAAAAAAGAAACCGAAACAAACACAATAACTGTACACGCATGTATGCGCAGTTGTGACTCGGTGTACCAGCCCAATGGCTTAATAACTTGAAGTCTGGCTCTTTGAGCTTCTGAGCTGTTGAGGTTTCCCACTTCCCAGGCTCCAAACACTGAGTTTGATGCGTCTCCAACACGCAGGGGGTAGAGAGGAGCAGAGGTTAGCAGTGCTGCTTTCAGCTCTGCTGGCATGTTCCAGTTGGCAATGCATCTTGTTTATGAGGTAGCTAAGGGTACAGATGCCAACCAAGAGGAAAATGGAATTGAAATGGAGATTGGAAGAATGAGCAGAATAAATAGAAGAATAACGTGCCTGTTCTAAACAAGTGTTAACCAGTATTAACTAAAGCAACTAAATCCAAGAAGGAGCTTGAGGGGGGTGATTCAGAGTTGTTACAAAGGCTTTCGAAATCTCAACCCTAATGCCTGTATGTTGCACCAGAGCACAGATTTGATGGTCAAAATGTATAGACTTCTTCAAGGCTTCAGTTCAGCAAGTCTGTGCATTAAAGAAAAATGACAGAAAAGCTGTTTCATGGAGGGTGTTTATAGTGACGCTGTTGCATCAGTTAAGCTCAGGGGAATTTATTTTGTAAATTGCTATTTGCAGTAACTTCAAGAAGTAGAAGCAACTGCTGGAAAGGGTTTGAATCCTCTGGAAAAGGGCTCTTAGGAGTTAACCTGGTTGTTATTTGTTTAATATATGGAAGAAAAACTATTTGCCATGCAGGAAGTTGGGTAAACTTCATCAAAGTTATCTCATCAAATAACCTATCTTAAAATCACTGTTCTCAGTAACTGCCATCTCTGGAAAGGTTGTTCCTGAACGACTTTTTGCAAGGTGATACATGCAACTATCTGAAAGCCATCTGAAGATCTGAGAGGGGAAAAGGGTGCTTTTGAAGCATCATGACACTGAAAAGTGACAGGGATAGAAAACCAACAGCTTGCATTGGTGCTACTGCAAGGTGGTCATGTCACTGGAGTAACTGATGCCCCTGAGAGCACATTTATTTTTATGATTCTAGAAACTGCATTAGATTAAATGTGTCAAAAAATTAGTTTAAAAGTGCTTTAAGAGCTATTTGCATAGTATTTTTGTGTTTTGCCACTGTAATTTCTTTAATTTCATTTTAGGGCTGGGGGAGGAGGGGAGAAAGGCTGGATGTGCATTTTCAACTAATTTAATGAACTATCATCTATCCAGCAAGTTCACTGAGGAGCCTACAGAAATGTGAACACATGGAATGTCACCAGAGCCGCAGGTGCTCAGGTAAGATCAAATCATTTATAAAACATGCAGATGCACGCACAAAGACACACAGAGCTGCTGCCTCTGAAAACCAGTTGGGCTTTCAGACTGGGCAGCATAATACCTATGTACATATGCATAACAAAGGTCCTTTCTTCCCCTCTTCCACCTATTCCTTCCTCTTTTCATCAGGAGTGAGTACTGAAAGCTGTTTTTATAAAACATATCCAATCACATCAATACTTTTTTTTCACCAAAACACAGCATCTTTCTGAAAGCAGTAGGTCTCAAGGTAAGCCAAGGATGCAGAGTTCTGCTTTTAACCCTAGTGGACCTGAATCAGGATAGATATTTGTTCCAGATCCTAAATTTATCAGAAGAGAGTGGAAGAGCAGCTTTTATCTCCTTAATCACCGTGATGTGGGTTTTTCAGCAAAACAAAAGCCCAGCGTAGTTCAGATTCATTTCATGTAAACAGCCACATTTCCACAAGTATCACCCCCTAGAAGTAAAACCAGGGTGCTTAGTGACTCTGGTTCAAAGCCATAAAAATGAAGTCAATAAATGAGAGTAGGAAGTAAAAAAATCTTTCCTATCTTGTAGGAATTGTGTAGACCAGATGCAATGCAAACAATAAGGGATCTTTTAATAGACAATAGTACAATGAGTATAGACTTAATGCCCAAGCAAAAAAGATCACCAGGATCCAATAAAGCCTTATGGGAAGTCAGTGGGAGAAAGCTTGCAGTGCTTTGCAGATAGAGGACTTCACTGCCCAGCACTTTGTGTCTAATTAACTTTCACTGACTCTAGAGACGTGGAAAGTATTGAGATTACCTTTCCCATTACAAGTTTTTCTGAGACAAAGGACCCTTTGTCTTGTTTATAATGGAAGGGAATGTAATATTTTCTTGCGAAAGGGAGGGAATCAGGGTTTCCTCTTGGTTTAAAAGCATTCACAGATTTATAGTGGAAATGACAGGAACAGGATGTATTAACCGTATGACCCCAGCAGAATGAGTCTACACCCTTGATTGATATAAAAGTTTATCTGTGTCCTCTGCATAGCCCCAAAGGGTCGAGTCTTGGTTCTGTTCAAATCAATGAGAGCTTGACTAATGACTTGAATGGCTCCAGGAACAGGACCAAAGTTTTGAGCCAATACTCATAAGCAAATAACAAAGCAGAGCCTATAGCACGAACTGCAGACACACGAGTGAGGCTAAGCAGTGCAGTGCATCAGGTTTCCTTTTTAACCCTGTACCACACCACTCACACACAAAGAGGGCAGCTCTTTTTTGTTTCATTAAAAAGTATTTTCCAGATTTCCCGAACTGAATGGTCCTTCTATAGACAGCTGTCTTTAGAAGACGTGGGGAGGCAGAGGCATAGGAGGACTGAGGGGAGACCCTTCTCACACGTGCTCTGTGGGATTGGGCTTGGCTTCCTGGGTCTTTAATATGACAGCAAAGGACCCCATTGTGGAAACTCTGCAGGACATCATAGAAGTTTGCATTTTCTTGAACTACCAGCAGTGCTACCTGATGGCAGCACCGATACCACCAGTACAGATTTCCCAGAGCCTCTTTGAATAAAATATATTCATAACAATAAATCATATCAAAATAATATCATACAAAAGATGGGCAAGTTCAGCACATTGTAAAGAGGTGAGTATTCACTGAAAGTACTTGAAAATTTCTGTTAAGTACTGTGGATCTCTGAGGCCTCTTAGCATCCTTTGTGGTTGTTCCTGTATCTCAGTTAAAATTTCATTTCTTTGTTCTAGCCAGTTCTCTGCTTTATTACAGCATGTAAGACAGTGTCTTGCAGGGAAGTGATAAAAGCTGGTTTCAGTTCTGGAAATCCAGTCTCCTTAGCAAATAGAAAGAACCAGGATTCTCCAAAGTTTGACTTTGGGTTGCAAACACATCCTAAATGCTGTGATTCCTTCCCACAGGAAGGACCCAGGGATATTAGACTTACCGGGTAAGACCAGTTTCTGAGAACATGGCTTCCACTTATTGCTCGCTGGCATGTAAAACAAGCTCTGATTTTTTGCCCTCTTTCCCACTTGAAAGGAAAGGCCCCTGCTGCTCTGTATCCTTTTGCTTCTGCCATGAGACCTGCAGCTGAGGGAACTGGCTTGGCCCCCCCCTCATTTCCTAGATAATTTTCTTCAATGAGCATTACCTGAAATTTCCAATGTTACTTCTATATGTCATTCACATCTCATGAGGCTGTAATCTTGTGCCTTCGTGTTTTCTATGTGGGATGATTTTTCCTCTTTTTTTCCTACCACCTTTGGTTGTGGCTTTTCCCATCCTTTTTAGCTTCACAGTGTCTTCAGACACACCCCCCTGGGTGCATAGCACTTCCCCAGTATGATCTATAACCATTACTGCCACTCCCTGCCCCTTGTTACCAAGCCAATTTTATATCCAATCGAGTATTTTACCATGAGTCCCACACTTGCTAACCTTATAAATTAATCTGTTATGTGGCACTGTATTGAGAGCCTTTTCAAGTCCAAGTAAATTATGTCTCTTTCTTCACCCCTGTCCACTCTCATTGTCACTTCCTCAGAGAAATGAATCAAGATTGTTAAGCATGACCTCCCTTTTGTAAATCCATGCTGACTATCTCTAACCAATCTATATTAGATTGGTATTAAATCAAGGCACAGACTCGAAGGGGGCCTGCTATACAAATGCAACCTATGGTTGTTTCTTGTGGAGATGAGAGATGGGAGTCACTGTTACACTGAAGTTAACAGTACTAGGTCTGATGGTTTTCCAATAACTTATTAGTGGTCAGATCCCTGCTCAGGATGACAACCAGAACTCCTCCAGAGAAAACAAAAGCTTTTACCTGCATTTTCCTAGCATGTTTCTATTGCAGAAGTGACTGTGATCACTAAGGATGAGGAGAGAACTGAGTTCTGCTTTTATTAATCTATGATGAAATAACAATCACAAAGACATTGGAAAAACGGCATTTTGAACAGTGTGTTGTCCAATGGCATCTATAAAGAGCTATGTTGGCATTGCCTAAGGCACATGTCAAAAGACAGCACAGGGTCTTGCTTCATGTACAAGCACAGCCAAAGGATACCAAGAGAATCCCCCACCTTGGCCAAAGTGCTGGAGAGCACGGGTCCGACATCAGCTGCAATGATTTTCCCAATATCCTTTACAGAAGCTTAAAGGATAAGGGAAGGTAAAGAAAGAGAAAGAAAGGGAGAAATTGTTGTTTAGTCCAGGTTCCTCAGGAAATGATCAGACTGACATTAAGACATTCGGTATCTTGCTTCCCCTGAAGCACGTGTATTCTCTGTATACAGGTCACTACTGACTGATGCCAGAGAAGCAAATTTGTCCCTGAAGATTTAGAATAGCAAGCATGGGCTCAGGGACCAAAAGGTGCATCTGAATGAATCACACACTGTCCCTCCTTGCTTGCTGGATTATGAAGATGACAGCCTGCACAAATAGGGTGAGGAAAGAGGCTCTTAGAAGGGGATCCTGGCACTAGTTTAAGCCATATTTTGCTAGCTTCTCTATTTCTGTGACTGGAAACATCTCCCTCAATGCTGTGAGCATAATTGAGGTCCCTTCAGTTTGAGTGGGGAAAAAAAGATGGATCCCAACCATCTGTCTTGAGCTTGTTTGACAAATTACACTACAAGCATACTGAGATCCAGGGCAGGTCAAAGATATCCCTTGGGAAAATAACTTTTGACCTCCTGCCTCATAGCACACCCAAAGTACACAGAATGAACCTTCCAATATGTGCCCTATAGAGTCTCATTGTTTATATCCTATATATGGGCATTTGATTCCCCTACGCCTTCAAATCAGCAATGGGACAGTCCCTGCATGGTGGGAGAGATGTTGTTCTGAGAGAGTTCAGCCCAGTCAGTGCAGCACGTAGATATTCTGGCAAACATCCACTGAATCAAAGGAAAGAGGCCCCCAGCCCAGCTTGGCTTGATTTCAAAGCCTTGACCCTGTAACAGCCAGTATGGACATGTTCAAAAAATACCGTGCAAAAACAGTAGGTCAGTACAGAGAAGCATAACTTAAAGATAAGGGTTATAAGTGTATTAAAAAATAGTTGGACTATGCTTCCCTGTTCAGAAGAAAAACTTGCTCAAGTGTTTTATGATGAAAGAGTTTCGAAGAGGAAGTAAAATTATCATATATTTCTTAGGCAAAAAAAAAGCAGAAAATTTAAAAAAAAAATTCAAAAAGTTTCTAGAGTTACCACATTGCAGGTGTCTGCAGCTAAAACGTGTGCTCTTGTCACTGGCATAAAGATACATCACACCTACATACAGTCCCACTGTCAAAGAAATATGATTTAATATCAGTGCATAATATGAAGTTATACATTTAATCAAAGTTACCAAACATCTTTAAGGAATCAGCTATTGGATAGGCATATATTCTAGAAATTTCTGTCAGACAGCAAGTTATATAACATGCCCTCCAAGAAGAAATTGTATAGATATTTTCCTGAGCAAATCTGATCATGGGTGACAGATCAGATGAGGATAAACATCCCTTCTGGTTGTAAGACCCCATGGAAACAGTGACTTTGCTGACCCTAGTAAGAAACCTGCTCTTCAAATGTGCAATTTGTAGAGTTAAGGATTCGACAGATTAGGAATAATAAAAGGGGAATGAAAAAAATGTGAACCAAAACCAGCAGCAAAATTATGTTATCACTGTAAGTTTCTGCCTATTCTTTCAAGCATATTTTTTGTGAGCAAAGGGTGAATTTTCTGAAGGATCTAAAGTCTGTGTTTTTTAAATTACATTGGCTCTGTTTTCTCCTGCAGCAGGTGAGTTGTATCTACAGGAATCAGAAGTGCACTTCAGAGGAAGCACTGGTAGGAGGAGAGGGTGGGGACTGACTTTTGAAATAGGAGATGCCCTTTGCTTTCAGCACTGAGTGTCTGCAGAGCACCTGACTTGGTGGCTCATGTGTCTCCGTGCACTGGAACTGGAGTGGGTCCCCACCATGAGCAGGGGCTGACGCCAGCCGGGCAGCCCAAACTCAGTGTGGCAGAGGCACAGCAGGGCAGGAGGGGACATGGGACCCCAGCACAGAGCTGCCCCTGGCAGCCACCATGATCTGCATGCGGTCCCTCCTGCTGTCAGGCATGTACTGACACTGCTGGGTGTGGGCACAGCACAGACTCTCATGTTGCTTGGAATATTAAAACTCATGTCCGGAAAGTGCTCCATGAAAATGCTTTTCCAGACCCCACAAACAATGACCTCACCACTGGCTTAATAGCAGACTCAAAAAAAAAAAACCAAAACCCCAAAGCCAACCAACCAAACAAACAAACAAACAAAAAACCCAACCCAAACCAAACCAAACCAAAAAAAAAACCAAAAAAAACCAAAAACAAAAACAAAAAAAGCTCAAAAATTCTTCCACTGCTTTAATGGCATTGTCCTGAGGTGTGCATCATCTCAAGTGTCGACTACTTCAGCTTTGTGGTGGTATAATGTGACACAGACTTTGTCACCTACCTATGCATTTATTCCCATTCATTAAATTAATCTCGTTAATCAATTAATTACTGATACTAGTAAGAGGTTTTTTTTTCTTCAAACTGAATTAAGTCACTGCAATATTTTACTTAGACCATGGACATGAAGCTGCTTTCCTCACGGAGATTTTCTGTAACTGAGACACTGCTGTGTATGGGAAGATATCTACCTGGAGTCCACACATCGCCCTTAAAAGTGTGAAACCCCAACTGCCTCTTCTGAGACATTCTTGCTTCAGCTTAAAGTTTTCTCCTCTGCTATTTTGTCCAGGTCTAAAAGAAGAAAAAACATTGAAGAGAGTGATAAGTAAATGGGTCCAAGAAAACAAACCTAATGAATGCGTAGGGATAGTAGAGCTACTTAGTAATGTTACTGCTGCTATTAGCAGCAATAGTTGCCTTAGCGCCAGTACTAGTGCTCTACTGCAGTAGTAGTATAGCATCTACCAATAGTAATGATAGTACTGGAGATGAAATACTTGAGGCCTTATCAAGATAAATTCAAGTTACTGCTGGATTTTTTCAGTGCTTGTGGAAGTGTGCTCGACTGGAAACAGCTGCATCCAACTTCCTTGACCCTGTGCTTGCTTCTACCCTTTTGGGTCATTGATAGACTCATTTTTCATTTGCATACAAGATTACAAATTGCCAGAGGTTAGCAAAGTAGGCAATTTGGAGGCTTCATTTTGGAATATTATTTGTCTGTTGACCTTGTAATACTATCACTTGGTAACTGCATATGACACCAGCATTTAATACTCTGTCTGAGCTGACAGATATAATTCAAGGCAAAAATCAGTAATTGTCCAAGGACTTGATCTCCAGGAAGACTGACTGCCTCTTCATGCTGTGCCCAAACTAATGCTGCCTAAGGAAATCTACATGAGCAATTAGAAGGGGTTCATGATGGTGGGTCACTGGCTCTTAAAATGATCTTTTAATTTGCTACAGTGGGAACTGGAAACCTTGTCAGGGTCATGCAAGTTTTCCTTTAGTTGTCTAAAATGGCTGAAAAATGCTGTGATGTTCCAAGTCAGAAATAATATTTACTTCGATGAAATGGGTAGGTTTGGGGGCCTGCAAGGCAATCCTCTGCTCCATATTATGAGAAAAAATTACAGACCAGGGCTCAAGTGTACCAAAATGCCTATCACTATCTCAACACACTTTGATGATGATGATGATGATTACACTAATATAGAATTTTTAAACAGGCTTATTCATAAATATTATCTAGAACTGAAATCTGATTAGATCTTCATACACATCCCATCTGTATACTTCATAACCCTCTGCTCAGAAATCAAGGTGAGTGGCATGTGCTCAGTGAAGCTGACCCATACAGTGAAATGGTTCATGAGAAATGACGATATATGATGAGAATACAAAACCTGATAATAGGTTTATTTATTGATTGAAAATAAAATTCATGAACTGTGAAGTTGAAAACTGCGCCAGAGGGAATTGGTCCAAGAGGACATTAGAAAAAGAGGGAGGGGGAGAGGAGGGAGAGAGAGCACGTCTGTGTGTGTGTGTGTATTACACATAAACTAAGTTAAAAGTTGCCTAAAGGCTTCTGATTCCACAAGCAGAGCCTCTGAGGATAGGAACTGAAAGCCTTTAATGCTACTAAGGCTTTGTCAGTGAGATATTTGCATATTTTGCCTACAAACCCAAAATGCTATATTAATTCATTTTTATTTACCTTTCTGCCATTTCCAAAAGAAACCTTGCAGGAAGCTATTAATGACACAGCTTCATAAGAGATAATTTTCAGAGAAGCTTTGCAGGTAGTGACTGAAGGGGGAAAAAAAAATGTGTGTCAAATTTAGGTTATTAACAACATAATCCTTAAACAGACGGTATCTCAAAGACTAATTCATCTTCAAATTTGACTGTAAAAGCTGCGTGATCCTTCTCTCTGTGTGCATGAGAATTTATATTGCACGTCTATTTTAATTCATGTTTACTAGAAAAGGAAGCAGGAGAGTTTTGAAGCACCAGGCCGGAGGCTGGGAAACACAATTTCATATTCATGCTATTGCACCTTCCATGCAGACACCAGTCCCTTTCTCCACAGTCCATCAGCAAAACCACTGGGTGAGCAGCTTTCTCTCACAGCCCATGGGCAGTGCCATGACCCTTTTCCAACAGCAGCTGCCTGGGAAGGGCTCTTTGGGCAGGGTGGGCTGGTGGGGAGCTCTCTGCAGGACATCCCCTGGTCCCCAGCAAGGAAGAGCCTAAAGATTTTGCTCAGTGAGCAGTTGCCCTCTCTGGCATCACACAGGGGTAATCTGGATTTCCACAACTCACCACAAGCCAAGTCATGCTGGTATCTGAGGTGTTGCTTGGGTTCCCCCACACAAAACTGGACCTGGCATGCCCGATCTGTCGACATCTCACAGCAGTAGGCATTTAGGATAAGAGTGCTCTATTTTGTTATAAGTTAATAATACTTTTTGTTTAGTTTAGTGCCAGGTTCTCAGTAGACAAACCTTGGGACAAACTGAATGAGAAGCAATTGCTCTTAAATCTGTGGCAGCAAGAAAGCAGGAGCCCCATTTAATACAATTTTAACAGCATGATTTGTTAATCACAATACTGCAAGAGAAGTCTCAACCTTTTCCTCATTTACGCATAAAGTAACAAAACCTGTGTGTCCTCCCACACTGAGAGAAGTAAAATCCCTTTTTCTCATGTGAATTTACAATATCCAGTGCCAGCTTCTTTTAAACTTTCCTATTGTTGGAGGTACATTTTTCCTCCTTGTATTCCTATCCTTTTAAGATACATAATTTATTAGAGGTTTCCTCTTCCTTCCTGTATTTTTGTGCTCTGGGTTCTCTATTTATAGTCTTGCTAATGTCAAAATTATATCTCTGAGGAAAAACACAGACAGTCATATACATAGCCAACTCTATACAGCAGCCCTTGTCTCTGCACATGTCCTGGTCTCCCATTGCATCACTTGTTGGGCTGGCATGCACATCATGTCCCTGTGTACAGGGGGGTGTCACGTCCATGTCCTCCAACCCATCAGTGGAGCTCAGAGCTGAATAAAAAAAATGCTTATGTACAACAAGCATATGAAGCACCAGGCAACCAGACCCCACTGCTCAGAGCTGGACAGCAAGAAGTAACACATTCTTTACTATCCTTACAACACCTTCTCAGCCATTGCCTGGTGGAAGAGAGTGAGATATTGTGCAGCTTTGAAACTCCTTCAAAGGGAAAAAGTGCCACCTGGTCATGCCCTGGCTCCTTCATCCCCTGCTCACCAATTGCACCAAAGTGGGTCTGCACCCAGTCTTTCATTTTTGTTAGGAAAAATACTTGACCCATCTTGTCCTGGAGGAAGACTCTTTTCCTTGCAGAGCAATTATTCCCAGCAGCAATCCCACTGAAATCAATAGCACTCCTCCAGCAAGTCCCCACACCAGAGTGCAAGTGTCTCAAGCCTGACCCTGCTGCAGTGAATACCCCTGGAGCCCATTACAAGATGAGAAGCTGAAATGTTCTTCAAAGAGAGCCCTGGCCATTGTGGGTGTCTGCCAGCCCCATGTGGCACAGCCTGGGGAGCCAGATGGGGGGGAGGCTGTGAAAGCAATGGCAGCAACCAGAAATGGTGGGTGGAAAAGCCTCGGTTTCTACTGGAGCATTATGTGTAGTTGAGGAAGGGTTTTGTAGCTCTATACAAAAAAATGCTACAGTGCATTGCAGTTATGTTTGTTCTCTGCAGAAACATTGCATCTGGGAAACAGCAAGGTCAACTCTCGCCAGTAGCTACTGCTGGAGAAGCAACCCTGTGACACCATTAACCAGGCCACTGCCACAGCTAATTAACAGCAAACCCCAAAGATGTTTTTTAGATCATGACCGAGAGAAACAGTAGAGAAAGCAAGAAATGGAGATTTCTGGGTAGGGCACATCAAGCTGGGACAGTTCCTAAAACAACTAATATGGGGGAAGAAAAAAAGAGAAAGCTCAGGATTGCGTGAATGTCAGCCATTTCTTCCTCCAAATACAAGTGCTTGAGATATCTTTGAAACCCAGCAGCAGCTCTGGGCAACTGCCCCCTGCCCCATGGTGGGCTGTCCCAGGGACGTGGCAGGGGAAAGGGCCACAGCAGTGAAATCAGGTGTGCAGAAAGGGGCTTCCCCAGTGTCCATGTGTTCACAGAGTCTGCATGGGTAACATGGGGAAAAGTCTCTTTGTGATGATGTTTGGGTACTATAATTCTACTATGACAATTATTTTATAATCTTTCAATGTATTTTTAAACTAATTTAAAGTTCAGAGCTGACAGTAGATCAGCTATATAGCTAAATTAAATGCTTAAGTCTTTTCTAACATATCAAAAATAGAGAGGAGTTTAGGTATTTCAGCTTTAATGTCTCGTTATAAGTTTTCCCCTTCCATTCAAAAATGTCTGCAAAACAAACAAATTCATGAAGTGAAACATTCAGGGACAGAAATGGTTTCTCTTTGCTGCTCCTCAGGAGTCATTACCAAGGTTTAATCCTTACTTGCTAGCCTATAAAACAAGCAAGGCATGGGCAGTGGTCTGTCTGGTCCAGGTGGGGACTGGTGCTACATGTCCACACAGCCTGGCTGGTGGGAGCAGCTGGGACCACCAGGGGATGCTCAGGCCAGACAAGGTGTGGGCTGGGCTCTGGAGCTGTCAATCTCCAGACACCTGGTGAGGTCAGCCTGGAAGATTATTTGTCTACCTGAGACACCATGTAAGTCAGTGGTGGCAAATCCCATCCTCCACCCTCATGTCCTCGGTGGGTTGCATGAGAGAGTTTGCAGCATCCAGCAGGACCAGGATGAATCTCTGAAGATGATGAGCGTGGCATGTGGCACCCTGAGAGTCACATCTGTCACCTACAGCCTTGGAAATAAACAGAATATGTCTTTGCTGCTCCTGTGTTGTCTCTTGTTCCCAGCCAGTTTCATTTGGGTCAGTGGCCTCCAAATTTGCTCTCACTAAAGCCTTATAATAGTTTGTGTACCATTTTCTCACTGAAATGTATACACTCTGAGCAACCAAACTACCTGTGGGGTTTTTTTTTTTGGGGGGGGGATGTTTTGAGTTCTGCTTGGCTTTTTTGTTGTTTTTCTGGTCTTGTCAAAGAGATATAGCACAATATTCACTGAAGATTTGACACCTTCAGTTCAGGCACTATTAAGCCATAAGCAGAAGTAGAAACAACTAGAAAGTAGAAACAACTAGAAAGCTTTCTGGCCTATGCAGAGTATTGGTAAAAAAAAAGATGGTCAAATACCTTGCCTAAAAGTGTTATTTTTCGATGGACAGACTTTTAGTTGAGGACACAGAAGTTGAAGTCATGGTGACTCCTTTGTGTTCTATTGTAACATGGTTTTATATTACATTCTCTAATGTTCTGTCTCTTCAGAAGGAGAAAGAATTCAATATATATAGAAAAAAGTATATATTGTGCTTGCAAACGCAAGTGCAACAGATGTACAGATATAGAACAGATACAATCATGTACAAATGAGCATTTGCTAAAAATCTGGCCTCTTCCATCTGCAAAACCTCACTGGAAAAGAAAGAAAACCTAATTTTGCTGCAATAATTGCTAAAATAACTACTTAAACTGCTACTGAATTTATTATATCAAATTGGCTGTTTTCTTTAGCTGTGTTAATTATTTTTAAAGGAGTACTAGTAAGAAGAAGTGGAAGAATCATATGCAAATGTGGTATCTAAGGAGCAGTCATCATAGTGGAAAAGAATTAACTATTCATAAATGGTCAAGTTAAACTTACTTTGTGTAATAGAGTAAAACATAAGCCATTTCAGGCAAGTTCTCCTGCTCCTGATAAGACATATTTTAAATAGATCTGATATCCTAATTGTAATAATATCCCTCTGGGTAACAACGTTAGATGTTATTGAGGTTAACATCTCCCTTTACATTATTTCCTTTCTCTTTATAATATGAAAAAAAAAATTAGAATTGAAATGTATTCACACTCACACTTGTAAGAGCTTTGGAAGTTATGTGGCAAGGTTTTTGGAGACCTTTTCTCCCTTCAGGTTTCACTAGCACACACATTTGCTAGCATTTCCCTGGGAGTGGTTCCTTTCAGATGATCAGCTGCATTAATTTAACTGCTCCACTGTGATTTGTAGTTAACAGAGACTAAACCTGGGATAAAAGGAGCTTGATGACTGCTTCTGCCTTTTGCCATCATTTGCTTGGTCTGAAGATAATGGTGGCAACACTGACAATGTGAAAACACAAAAAAACCCAAACCAAAACAAAACAAAAAAAACTGGAATACTTCAGGTTTCACTCAAAGAAACAAAAGGCAATTACCCAAAGACAGAGAAAAAAGATGCTTTTTCAAAGCTGACATTCTTTCACAGCTTTCTATCAACAATCTCTCCCTTTCTCTCTAAGTCTTTGCTGTTGAGCTCCTTTTCCAGGTGTTGATCTTATCCATGAGGCCAGCACTGTGCTGCCAGCCACCGTGCCAGTGTCCACTGTGATTTCCAGTTCCCCAGACTCCTGCATCACCCACCAGAGGAGAAGGAGTGGTGGCTCAGCTGGTGCCTGCTTTGGAGGCAGAGGGGTATGAGATCTGCAGAATGTCAATGCTCTGGCATGTGCTAGGATTTGAGCGTGCCTGCCCTGAGGTGGGACCCATGAGTGTGTACCTGTGCACAAGTCCCTGTATCCCTCTTTCTATTGCCTGCTGCTGCCTTGTGCCCCAAGCAGCTCTGGGAAGCCCTGTCCTACTGGGAAAGGCACTTCTTAAAGATAATATTGTGTATCTCACAATATAAATAATAACGAAGGTCAAAGAGAAGTCTTTTCTCTACAATATGTTTTTCCCCATCCAGGCTTTCTAACTATCAGGCAAGCAAAGGGCATTATTCAGCTCCTGCACAGGAAAGAAAAACACATGGCTAAAGTACAACGGACTTAGTACTTTGGCTGAAACACAAAACACCTCAATGCACACATAAGCACCATTAAAAAAAAAACAAAAAAAAAAACCACACCACATATAAATCTACAAATGATTTCAAAAGTGTCAAAGTCACACAGGAGGGGCTGTGCTGGAAATGATGGGGCAGGCTGGGACATTGCTTGGCTGGTGGTCAGAGGCACATTCCATGTCCCCCTGATGGGCCCCTTTCTCCACTCATACATGAGGTTGCAGAGGGTGGGATTCACCTCATCCAACAAGACGGGGGACTGCATCAGAGACACTCTGCAAAGTCTCATACACCATGAAGAACATACATATTTGTCTCTCGACTGGCTGCAGCTCCAAAAGAAGATGAAAGAGGGAGGTAAAATACCTTGTGACTGCATGGAGATGGGTGCTAGTACAATCGTTTAACACCACAGGAAGTACAATGCACCACACAAAGAAAAAGGTAGCTAAACATTGAAAAAAAAAAAAAAAAAAAAAAAAAAAAAAAAAAAAAAAAAAAAAAAAAAAAGCCTAACACAGCTTGTACCACTTGGTGGCAACACTTCCATGTTTGATTTATTGAACCTTTCTCATAATCTTTCTTCTGGTACTTGAAAGAACAAGTGTAGGCCCAGATTTCTGCAATTAATTACCATAGAGAATAAAAATAAAATCTTGGATGGTTTTGCTGCTACTTTATGTCCAGGAGTCATAATAAATAGTTTGCAAGAGCATTTTGCTTTAGGTCCTGAAGCATTTCTAATAAGAAATGTTCACATGCCACAGAGGCATCACTGAGCAGCCTAGTACAGCAAGCTTGTTTTAAATATTGGCATAAAATGATTTCTTCCAATGTGCAAACGGAACCATGAAAAAAAGTATTGGCCAGCTGCTTGCAGAGCATCATGTGCTCTGGAAAGACAGGGTAGATGGCTAGGACTGTGCAAGGCTCTCCATTGCAAATGTGTTTTAAGATGACAAGTACACATCTGAATGGCAGCCAAGCTGCAATTTTTCATGGTGCACAATCAGCATCCATGCCATTGCCTTTGCTTGCTGTTTCATTTTGATCTGCGAGATTCATTTTTCAAGCAAAAGTCACGCAGTGTCCCCCCCTGCTCACCTTTGGGCCCCCACTAAACCTGAGAAGTAATGTCACTGCTGTCAATAAATCCCAGAAGTGCAGGGTGTGAGAGAGAAACCTCATTTCCTACAAGAGGGAGAGTCAACAATCTCAACACCGTTAACCCCCAAAATGCAGTTTGTGGCAGCCTGCCATGCCACATGTCATGACAGTAACATGCCACCCAAAGCTATCCAGGGACAGAAAGGATGGCTGTGGGAACAACCCAGGGGTGGTACTAAGAAAAGGAATGCTTCTGGGTCTCTGTTCGCTGCTGTGGGCAGATTCTGGGTAGCAAAACAGTCCACAGACAGTGTAGGTGAGGTCCATGTGCTGCATTAGCCTCCAGGAATGGTCTCTAGCCCAGGCCACCATAGCCTGAGACAGCACAGAGACAAGGAAAAAGGGATGTACCTGTTCCTTACCTGCAGGAGACAAGGCACAAATTTAATAGCACTAGGTGCTGGAAATCAGTGACTGACACAAGAAATGGAGACACCATTTGAGTCTTACAACCAGAGGGGACAAGTCTCCTAGATATTCTCTTGCCCTTGGTGCCTGCTCCATGTGTTGATGCTGGCCAAGATGCAGGGCACATTGGGACAACAGCAGGGCCCATCCCCTCCAAAGGTCTGAGCAAGCTTGAAGAGGTTGTGCCATCTGCAGAGGCTGGGCAAGCCCCCACCTCATCTAAAAGGGCCTTTCTACATCTTCTGGCTATGATTTGCTGACAAGGGGAATGAAAGGAAGCCAAGTCACCAACAGTTTTCATGTGCTCCCTGGGCACAGTTGCAGAGACTAAGCAAAGGAAATACAGTAACAGTAAGGAGGGGGAATGTTTTGCTCATGATATTAATATATGTATAGCAGAAAGTATACTATAGGTCCCAACCTTATATAATATCTTGATGGACTGCCAATTTTACAAGGGAAAGAAAAGTTTGCAAGAACTGCACATCATATTTAATATTAATAAACAACACATCTAGGCTTAAGTACTGGTATCCCAAGTTCTTGAATTTATGATCACACTAGTTAACTCAAGTTCTTTTAGATGTGTTGAAAGAATTAATGACTCTACTGAGCTTTTTCTTAAAATATACTTGGAAATCAAACACTTTTGCAAAGGGGAGGGGGAGGGGGGCTAATGTTCAACCAAGGTAGCAAATCCTGACTGTGAGATGGACGGACATACCTTCTCTTTAATCAGGACATGAACTGGGGGAGGGAGTGGAACATTTCTTCATCATCCACCAGCAATATTTCCACTTGTAACAAATGACTGAAGATAAACTAAAACTCAGCACTTACTAGAAAACAGACATTCCAACCAGCTGCGTGGCTACTCTGGATAGAAAACAATGAAGGATGTGGTCCCTGCTCTAAATCTGTTCTTAGCACTACCTTGATGTTAGATCCAAGGACATATAACGCTCAGAATTACAATTCCTGAATTTGAGATGGGGAAAAGAGGAGGAGAATCCACAGTTTTAGGCACTAGAGCAAAAGTTTTGGGCATCAAATTACAGGATGAATGTAACCTGTGTGAACTACCAGACAAGAAGCAGGTACAAAAGGAGCTACCACCACCTCATTGCTGGGGGGACAAAAAAAAAAAAAATGGGTTCAGCTCTTTGCTGAGTGGGGAGAGGCAAGTTTTTGCTCAGCACAGGGGAGTGCCAGGATTCAGAGTCCTCCTGGGGTAGCTGATCACCATGCCTGACCTGCTGCCCAGTGCATGCACCATGGGTACCTGCAAGTGTGTCAGGCCAGAAAGAAGGTGGCGAGGAAGGACAACTGCTGATTGCATTTTTGGGCTGATTTTCATTCCTTGGGAAGAGCAGCTTTTGTCTAGTGCTGTATCAATGAGTGTTAGGGGGACCTATAAACATTCATGGAATATGACAACCCCAAACCCTTCTATGGAGTGTCTTGACCATGTAGGCTCTAAATTCACACTTCATTACCATGACACAGGACACACCATTTAGTCTGGTCACTCTCTACTCACTGTTCCAACAAAAAAAACCCAAAAAACCCCAACACTTTTAACTACATCACTCCTGGCAGATGTTTCCCCAGCCTCATCTCTGGTGATGTCATATCCACAGCCTCTTCAGGCACTCCAGAGGTTCAGTGTCCCAGCCATAAGGAAGCTCTTCTTAGCAGCTTTACCAGCAACTTCCTTGTTGCACTGTTATCACATTGTTCTCTGTACCTTTGATGGATAACACAGAAATAAACTTGTTCCTTATCCTTTGAAGTAACCTTTTCTGCAGTTTAAGATTATTACTGTCCTTTTACTCCCTCCTTCTCTCCTGTCCCAACTCTCCTTATCCTTGAAAGAAACAATCATAGAATCATAGAATCGGCTGGGCTGGGAGGGACCTCAGAGATCATCAAGTCCAACCCTTGATCCACTACCACTGCAGTTACTAGACTATGGCACTGAGTGCCACATCCAGTCTCTTTTTAAATATCTCCAGGGACGGAGAATCCACTACTTCCCTGGGCAGCCCATTCCAATGCCTGATCACCCTCTCCGTAAAGAAATTCTTTCTAATATCCAACCTAAACTTCCCCTGGCACAACTTAAGACCGTGTCCTCTTGTCTTGCTGAGAGGTGCCTGGGAAAAGAGACCAACCCCCACCTGGCTACACCCTCCTTTCAGGTAGTTGTAGAGAGTGATGAGGTCTCCCCTGAGCCTCCTCTTCTCCAGGCTGAACACCCCCAGCTCCCTCAGCCTCTCCTCATAGGATCTGTGCTCCAGTCCCTTCACCAGCCTGGTTGCCCTCCTTTGGACCTGCTCCAGGACCTCAATATCCTTCCTGAACTGAGGGGCCCAGAACTGGACACAGTACTCGAGGTGTGGCCTCACCAGCGCTGAGTACAGGGGCAGAATCACTTCCTTGGACCTGCTGGCCACGCTGTTCCTGATACAGGCCAGGATGCCATTGGCCTTCTTGGCCACCTGGGCACACTGCTGGCTCATGTTCAGCTTCCTGTCAATCCAAACCCCCAGGTCCCTCTGCAGAGCCCTCCTGCCTTCCAGCTGATCCACACTCCCCCCCAGCTTAGTGTCATCTGCAAATTTGCTGATGATGGACTCAATCCCCTCGTCTAAATCATCAATAAAGATATTAAACAGAACTGGGCCCAACACTGATCCCTGGGGGACACCACTAGTGACCGGCCGCCAACTGGATTCAGCACCGTTCAGCACCACTCTCTGGGCCCGGCCCTCCAGCCAGTTCCTAACCCAGCACAGAGTGCCCCTGTCCAAGCTGTGGGCTGACAGCTTTTTCAGGAGAATGCTGTGGGAGACAGTGTCAAAGGCCTTGCTGAAGTCCAGGTAGACCACATCCACAGCCTTCCCCTCATCCACCAGACGGGTCACCCGATCATAAAAGGAGATCAGGTTGGTCAGACAGGACCTGTCCTTTCTAAACCCGTGCTGGCTTAGTCTAATCCCTTGCCCATCCTGCAGGTGCTGTGTGATTGCACTGAGGATGATCTGCTCCATAACCCTGCCAGGCACTGAGGTCAGGCTGATGGGTCTGTAGTTTCCCGGGTCCTCCTTCCGGCCCTTTTTGTGGATTGGCGTGACACTCGCCAACTTCCAATCATCTGGGATGTCCCCAGTGAGCCAGGACTGTTGGTAGGTGATAGAGAGAGGCTTGGCAAGCTCTTCTGCCAGCTCTCTCATCACCCTTGGGTGGATCCCATCTGGTCCCATAGACTTGTGGGGATCCAACCAGCTCAGTAGGTCACTGACTGTTTCCTTCTGGATTACAGGGGGGCTGTTTAGATTCTTGTCACCTTCTATAAGATCCAGAAGCCAGCTGTCCTCAGAATAACCTCTCTTACTGTTGAAAACTGAGGCAAAGAAGGTGTTAAATACCTCAGCCTTTTCTTCATCTTTGACAACTATATTCGTTTTCCTTGCCCCTTCTTTTGCCATTGATATATCTGTAGAAGGACTTTTTGTTATCCTGCACAGAGGTGGCAAGATTCAGTTCAAGTTGTGCCTTTGTCTCTCTAATTTTCTTTCGACACAACCTAACTATATTCCTAAATTCCTCCTGAGTAGTTATCCCTGTTTTCCATAATTGGTAGGCCCTCTTCTTAACCCTAATTTCTTTCAAAGTCTCTCTGTTCAGCCAGACCGGTCGTCTTCCCCACCGGCTCACCTTTCGGCACACCTGGACAGCCTGCTCCTGTGCTTTCAAAACTTGCTCCTTGAAGTACGTCCATCCCTCCTGGATCCCTTTGTTTTCAAGGGCTGTTTCCCAGGGTATACTCTGGACTAGTCTTCTGAATAGGCCAAAATCTGCCCTCCAGAAGTCCAGCGTAGAGGTTTTATTGACGACCCTCCTTGTATCCCTGAGTATTGAAAACTCTATTATTTCATGATCGCTGAGTCCCAGACGTCCACCGACCACTACATCTCTCACTAGCCCCTCTCTGTTTGTGGAAAGAAGGTCAAGCGGGGCTCCATCCCTGGTAGGCTCATTTACCAGTTGGATCAGGAAATTATCTTCTATACACTCCAGGAATCTCCCAGACTGCCTCCTCTCTGCTTTGTGGAGTTCCCAGCAGATGTCTGGCAGGTTAAAGTCATCCACGAGAATGAGGGATGACGATTTTGAAACATCCGCCAACTGTTTGTAGAATAATTCATCACCCTCGTCCTCCTGGTCGGGTGGTCTGTAACAGACTCCCACCAGGATATCAGCCTTGTTGGCCTTCCCCTGATTCTGACCCACAGGCACTCCACCTTATTATTACCGACTTCAACTTCTACAGAGTCAAGAGACTCTCTATCATACAGGGCTACCCCTCCACCTCTCCTTCCCTGCTTGTCTCTTCTGAAGAGCCTGTAGCCACCCATGGCAGCACTCCAGTCATGGGAGTCATCCCACCACGTTTCCATGATAGCCACTACATCATAGCTTTCCTGCTGCATGATGGCTTCCAGCTCCTCCTGTTTGTTGCCCAGGCTGCGTGCATTGGTGTACATGCACTTCAGCTGGGCTGAGTCCCTGGTCTTTTGGCTTGTCCTTACAGGTCATGTTTTCTAGCAGGTTTTTTTCATGTTTTTTTCCAGTGGACTGATAGAACATTTTTTTCCCACATCTTTCTTGATAACAGCTAAGCCACAGTATTCCAATTCAGATAAATTTCCTCTTGAATCCATAAACTTTATTTCCTCAGAAATGAAAGAGCTTCAATTGGTTTACAATGAAGGTCACATTCCCTTGTCACAAGGACACCCTGTGCGCCCTAATACTCAGGATCTTCTCCTGGTGGGTGAATGAAACCAGTTTGAAACTCACTGGGTGAGCCTGGTGTCAGACCTTTGGCATCCTGCCTCCATTCACTGACAGTCAAGGACTGGAGAAAGGCAGAAGGCGCAGCTCCTCTCCCTCCTGCTATGGTCCACATGGGACCCAGGTCCAGAAGACTCATGTCTGCACTGTTAAGACTGAGGCAGCTCTTGACCAACTAGAAGGAGACATGCTGGTGCTCTGGGAACTTCACTTATATAAATATAGATGACTGTGATGGTAGGCAGGAGGTTGGGAAGCTCCAGATGAAGATCTCTAGCATGTGGTATAGCACTTGGGCATCCTGAGCCACGTGTATGCCACTTGGTTACTACAGCTAAATAACCTGAGCTGCTCAACTGGTGGAGTCTCAGAGTCCTCCATCTCCTCAGCCCTGGGAAGGATTCACACCCAAGCACTGCATTTGTATGATGTCACCATGGATCACAGCACCAGCTTGGCTCCAGCCCTGCTATGTCCATGCATTGGGACTGCAGCACAGGCAGCTAAAAATAAAGTCATTAGTCTCTCCCAAATCAAGGAAAGATACTGCAGGTTAAGAACAACAGAGTGAGAGCTAAGTAGAAGGGGAAATAAATCATTTGAAGAAAGAGAAATCAAAACAACTTTCTGTATTAACACTTGTTTTTAAACTAAAGATATAATTATCGTGTTACAAGCCTTGGCTACAGAGAAAAATTTCTTGTTGAGAACTAATTAAAGAATTAGACAGTGTTTAGCTTCTTATAGATAAAGAAGCATAAGCTTTGAAACAGAAGTGTTTGCTGTGAGCTTTTGGAAACCCTCTGAAGGCAACTAAGCTTAAGTCTGTTAAGCCTCTTCCTTCCCTTATTAAGTATCTGTTCAGATGCCTTTTTTTCTTCCTTTCTTTTGTTAATTCTTATAAGAGAAGCCCCTGGTATCTCTTAACAACAGGCACTTTCCCCCTCAATGAAGTATGGGGTGAGGTACCACTGCACATCACAGTGATGAGCACAGGGCATTCATTGAACCATGGAAAAGGTGGGACAGACTTGAGTCCCCCTGGCATGAAGTCCAGTGTCTGGCAAATAAAAAGCAACTCACTGTCACCACACGCTACAGCATCACTCTGAGGTTGCATTCTGACCAGATCTTTCCCAGGCACAGCTCCCTTACCTGTCATGCCTGGATCAGCACTGTGCTCCCCACAGAGGTAACCTCTGGGTGTTGTAGGGGATGCCTGGTCCTTTTTAAGAAGCCGACCAACTTCTTGGTCATGTGTAGGACAACTTTTATTCAAGTTTCCTTGTCTATGACCTCATTTTTCCTGCTAGGATACCTTTCATCAGTGAAAAATAAAACTTTGATTATATGGGTGTTTCCAAGGGCTGTTACCCAGGGAAAACTCTATCTTCCCATTGAAAAATCTGTCAGCTCAAACAGCTCCTCTTGTGTGTTTCCCATACTTGGAAAGGTGCAAAGATGCATCTTTCAGAATCACTAAATATTTTAATTTAGATCTATTCCTATGTCAATCCTGGCACAGGAAATCAGTCCCTTCTATAGACTGGAAAATGCAACACATGTTTTTCCCAGTAAGAGTAATAAGAGAAAGATGCCAAGAGGTTAGCTGAGACATAACAAAGGGTTGATGATAACATTACTGCTATCTAAACTATTCTGATTTCACAAGATGCACTGTGTAGCTTCATTTCACAGACCTTTAAAAAATCTGGTTTACATTACCAACATAAGTTGGTAGCAGAGACACTTCTAGTTTTCTCAAATTTCCCCTTGAAATCAGGCTTCCCTCTAGATGTACAGGGAAACACACACACGTACCTGCTGAGACCAGCAGAGCCTCAGGTGCTTTTCCCCCTTTCCCCAGGTAGCAGCTGCTGAGTCCCTGTTACAGCTGAGCTGCAGCTGCTCTCTTGTGCCCACATCAGAGCAAGCGAGTGGCAGTAGTGACAGTAACGTCACCTTTCATGAACTTTCATCTCTTGATGTCCTCTGCCAGGGAAGGGATGGCCCAGCCTGAAGACAGGGTGCTGCTGGCCTCCGTGCGGGTCCCCACGTTGGCATGTGGCGTGGCACTGGGTGATCTCCTCAGGGGTAACTGGGCTTGGATTCAAAAGCAGCTTTGCTCCACCAGCTCATCCCTGAGGCTGTCCCAGCCAGGGTGGTGGCAGTGGAGCTTCAGGGACAGCCTCACTCTGCAGAAAGAGAGTGAAAATAGAACTGGGACAAGACCAGTTTGTTGTAGAAGGTAGGACAGGAGTTACAGGGGTAGCCAGGGAGATTGGGTGGTTGTGCAGTGCACCCCATGAGGGTAGCAATCTGTCCAGACAGAAGGATACTCTGAGGAGTCTTTTGTCTCACCCAGTCTACTGTAAAGCTCACAAGCACCAGTGATGCTATCACCATCCCACATACCTGGGTCCAGAATGTGTCTGTGCTCACAGCAAAGCGAGATGCTCCGGCACTTGCCTGGGAGGTGGGAGATGGGCTGATGACTGCTCTGCACCAAAGGGGAATGAGCTCCTCCTCCCAGATCCAGCTGCAAGGGCTGCAGGGAAAGAAGCCCTTGTCTATTCCCCTATGCACCACCATCCCAATATCTTTTTTTCTGCTTCCATGTACTAGAGGAATTTGAATCTTCAAGTTCTCACAGGATCCTGTCATTACAGCACCCAAGGCTGCAGTGTTTTTAGGTCACACCCTCAGTTCCTGAAGCAGTTTCTTCCTTAAACACTCAAGCCTAAGAGACACACACTTCTGAATTCTACCGTTAATGATGAAGATGGGGTAAAAGGCCCCCTTTTTGCAAAATTTGTAGTCCTCAGACAGGTGTTGCTCTGAAATTTAGCTTCAATACTTTTGCCAGGGCATGGTTTTTACTGCTGTGCTGCTGGCTCATCCCCCACATACCTTCCAAATTTACTTGGGTAATGCTCTGTTCTGAGAAAGAAGCCTTGAGGGAAGATGGTTCTGTTCCCTCTGCCCACCATCCTGACCAGAGCTTGGAATTCAATATCCTCTGCCAGCAGCAGAGGCAAAGTCTGTGGAGAGGGGGTTGAGGCTGGATGGTTCTGTTACCCCCCAATGCATAAATGCTTGTGTTCCTGTCCTGGTTTGGGACAGGATAAAGGTGATTTTCTGGTTTGTACTTTTGCTTTCAGCTAAGTTTCTTGTAAGTAGTTGCACTTGCTGAAATTAACATAAAGTTTCTCAGACAGTGTCTGCTTCTAGGACTGATAAGACTGGATGTTTATAGTTACTGCTAGAGACTGGTAGGCAGAGCCAAGGACACTGCACACTTCTGAGGAAAACATTTTACCCTGCAGAAGGAGTAAAGAGGTCCCACCTGAACCCCTCCTCTGGGGAGGCCTGAGACAAGATAGATGCCAGAACTGACCAAACAGAGTATTCCATCCCATACACATCATACTCAGTATAAATTTGAGGGATCACGAGGGTCAACATCCTTTCCTGCTTCCTTCCTCCCTCCTTCCTGCTCGTCCTGCCTTCCCTTGCCTGTTCCCTACGTGCTTCGGCATCCTGGGAGGATTCCGTCCGTTCCTCTGCCTGTGGTCCTGATCCGTGACAGCCTGAATCTGTGTGTTCCTGCCTCCAGCTCCTGACTGCTCCTGACCCCAGGGGTCCAGCCTTTCCTTATCAGGGAGGAGAGGGGGATTAATAGAAAAATCTGTTATTCGGTTTAATTGCCGGGCCAGTGTTAAACCGTGACAGTTCCTGAGCTCAGCTTTCTGCATCAGACTCCCCAGCAGATCCCTGGGCTCTCACACACTGGCAGGATGATGTGCCTGGTCACAGCACATGCAGGCAGAGGCCAGCAGCCCCTGTTCCCAGGCTGCTGGGCAAATGTGTCCATCAAACATTGGAACCCAGACTGCTGCCCTGTGGACATTTCTTGGGTATCCCATGTCTGCTCTCACCTAGTGCTGTCATACCCCCTGATAATACCTAAGCAGCCCACCACAGCACCACCCCCAGTTATGTAGGGCAAAGAGGGCTTCAAATAGCTTTTACCACCTCTTCCGAGTAGTGCTGTCCCTTCTGCTGCTGCTTTGCTAAACTGAAGGATGACTTCTCATCTGAGAAATCTTCTATGCTACATACAGAATTAGTGTTGAAAAGATTATGTGGCTGCAATGCTTCGTAGATCATGGGGCATCAGGGATCAGGAATGCTATAAGTCCATAGTTCTGGAAGTTACTGCTGGATCAGAGTGGCAAGGCTTGTAAGGGGAGAGAGTATTTTGTGATTAATCAGACTGAGACAGTTAGGAAAAAAAGGAGACATCCAGGCACAGAAACCCTTGTTTAAATGCACTGGGCCTACTGTTTGGAGATCTCTTTCCCCCTAAGTGCTCTAGTTTTAACCTCTGCTCTGATTTTGCTACTCTGATGTGTTTCAGCACAAGACACTCAACAGATATGAACTGAGAAAAATGCCAGAACTGAAAGAAGTGAGAATAGCTGCATGAAATCATAAGTGATCTTCAGAGCTCTAGTAGCTTGTGCTACCAGGTCTTCATTTCCATGGCTTCTCGCCAGCCACCCATACAGGAGACTTAGACAGGCAAATTAACACCTTCCCAAAGCTTTGGGTCTAGGGAGTCATACTCTGACTCCTTTCCTGCTCAACCAGTCTCCAGGGTGTTCACTAATACTGGGGACCACAAAGTCCTCCTCTCTCACCTCTAGCTGGAAGATTTACCACTGTGGGTGTCCAGCAAAGGAGACCTGCACACTGGCACTGACTGAGTTTGCCACCCCAGGAGAAGTGCTGTTGACTGCAGCTGGCCTAATGCAGTTTATTTAGCATCTCCAGCATTGTTTCAAGTAAGTACACGTGCAGATGGAATTATCCCCTCTTTCCGTAAGATAGATTAAAAAAACAAAAAACAAACAAAAAAAACCCACCCATCTACATCTTGTGAAAGAGAATGGGAGTTTTACCAAATCTGAAGTGGAAGTACTCCACAGAGACAAAATTATGTGGGAGAGGGGAATCAGTTTTTACTAACCTCTCTTCCACTGTCATGCTACTTCGTAATTTTCAGTGCAACCTCTGGTATCAGATGCATTCTCAAGAGTCATGGGAATCGTCTATGCAAGTATATTTAGCCATATCCCTTTGGGTAGGTGGGGGCGGAAAGAGACCCCTAAATAGCTGTAAGATAACACTTACTGCAAGCATGTTTTCTTAGAGAAAGTTTAGTCAGAGTTCAGAGAAAAGACAAGTCCCTGGCAGATGGATGGCCAATGGCCAGCTTCTTCTCAGGCTTTCCCTCCAAACCCTTACTCAGCGACGAGCATGCTCAGAAGAGAAACCCCTCTGCTTTCCTTTGGTCGACTTCATGTGCTCTAAGCAATTCTCAGTGTAAAGAAATGCTTAAAGAAGTGGGAATTTATCTAGACTTTTCTCCCTTCTTTAACCAAAAAAAAAAAAAAAAGGGGGTCAAATCCAAGCCCTCCACAAGAAAAAAAAAGTGTCTTTTACATGTGGGGGAATTCCCACTATTCACAATATTACAAAAGAATCAAAAAAGTTCACAGCATTTCAACAGATGAGTGAAAATGTCCTGGCTCTCATTCAACTGCAGCTAGTGGGAGTGAGGAGAAGCCTCCCCCACAGCTGCAGGAGAAAACTGTGGGACTCAGGCTGGAAAAGTAGCAGGCGGAGGATGTGAGTGCAGTTAAAAATAAAACTTATCAGATGACAATTGAATTGTGAGAACGTTATCTGGTTCAACAGGAGTGTGAAAACAAATAGGCATTTTAAGATTGAGGGCCTTGAGCAAGGTAAATAACTTCAAAATAGCAGGAAGTGACCAAGGAAACATACCAAAGTGATGGAAACAGAGTTCTCCCTGACAGCAGTGGCCAAGGATTAGGGTGCTGCCCCCCTTCATCCAGCTGTGTGGCATTGCACCCACCTGACACAACCCTGACCATGGGAAGACACAGGACTGCAAAGATTAGCACAGGACAATGCTGAACAAGACCCAGTGTTTATTGACTCCTGCCATGTATGCAACAGGAACACAAAATGTGATATATGGTAACATACTGCAGGGGTTTCTGTATCAATCCGATGCAAAGTGCCAGCATTGTTGACCAGCATACAACCTGACGAGAAGATGTAGCTATAACTCATCCATCTGCTGGGAGTACAGCACAGTTAAAGTAGAACTACTTATTTGCCTGCAAATAGATACGTTTGCTTCTAGATGGAAGTTATGTTAGAGCCAGATATTTCGCAACAAAGACAACAAATACATGTAATATATCCCAACATTTAAAAAAATGCAATAGAAAAGGTCTAAAACTGTTTAAAGAGAGAAGGAAAAAAATGAGTGGGTCTTTTTAGACACAACTTTGCAGAGGCCATTCCTCATAGATCCAGATATCAAGAGAAAATAAGATCTACTAGAGGCTACTTTGCTCAAAAGGCTGGTGGTTGCTGGTTTAAGAATAAAAATAGTCTCTTGATTTTCAAGACTGTTTCCTGGCCTTTTTCCTCCCCGCACAGCAGAAACCACCTGTTGGAAATTGTGGCTTAGTGACTGCAGATTTTTCTAATGCAACTCCATTTGAAAAGACAACCATATTTTTTTTAAGATCCATTAAAAACTTCCATGATGCACACGTGGCACATAACATCTTCATAAATATGAGTGAAGGCACTTTACTTAAAGGTTGAAAAAATACAACAAAACTTCTGGAAGATTAAACACCTTATAGAAAACATTCTTGTTCTCAACAGGACAACAAGCACTGTTTAGCCATATAAGTTTCAAACAGTTTGTTGTGAAGACAAAACATAAGGTTAAGATTCTCCTTGAAATGCTATTCCTACTGTAGCAGTCTGCTTCCCCCACAGTTCTGCAGACAATTTCATTCTTGCAAAGCAGTTTGCAACAAGCTCAGAAACAGGCAAGAGAAATCTGTGTAGATAACATCAAGCCTGTTGATTCCTACAGGACCAACACCCTACCACCTCCTCAGTTAAACTCCAGCATCTTCAAGATGATCCCACTGGAAACAGGGTAAATGTCTGGAACATAAGACTGAGGAGCTGGTTTCAAATTTCTGTGCCAACAACTTTTTTGTACTCAGTTATCTGTGTTAATTTAAAAAAAGACTATGTTCCTTGCCATGGAATTGCTCTGTCCTCTATCTAGATCAGGAAGACACTGGCTAAAAATGAAAACATGTACTTTATTTACAATAGATGCATCTATATAACTCCATGCTACATCTACCACACACATTGCTGATCCCTGCAAAAGCCAGGTGGTAGCAATAGTGGTAACTGAAGTACCTTTCATTTTCAACCTTTATACAAAGTCCTTCCCCTCCTACCCCGTAATTTTGCCACTATTCTAGGCTTTAATGAGATGTGTACTAACATCTCTTTCTAGTGCATTTTTTTAAGGTTACAGTTTCTAAAGGCAAAGCAAGACTTGCTTTGCTGTCTTTTAGCTGTCTTTGACCCCTTTGAAGTCCTGTAGGAGTTTCAAATTTACATACCATTATTAACTTTGCATAGCAATACAACAGCAGGAGTTCCTCCCCCTCCCTTTTAAAATAATAATCCTGTGTCCTCCCCTTTTTCAACACCTACCATCTTTCAGAGGATTACCTCTCACTCTCACAGAAGAGCCCTCTCCACACTAACATTGAAGAATGAGAATTTCAAGTTGTAAGTTTCCTTCAAGTCTATGTTGTGCTACTTAGAAGCAACTATGCTTCTAGTATGCAACTAGTAGCAGACTTACGTTTTTCTTAATATCAAATGACATTTATCAGATTGCCATCTCCTAACCTTGAGTTATAAGAATATTTGCCACACGTGTTCCCTCATATTCCTCTCTTAAGGTGCCCAGTGGTCAGTCTGAACATCAAGTCCAGCCCCGTAAGACCACAGATGGATCTCTGGGAGAAGCCAGAGAGAACAAGGAGATTCTTAGCACTACTGTATTTACATTCAGAGTTTGAGGGCAGACTGAAGGATCACCAGGGTTTGTTTTGTTTTGTTTTTTTCCTTTTCTTTGTTTGTTTGGTGGTGGTTTTGTTTGGTTTTTTGTTGTTTTTTTTTTTTAAGAGACAGAACTCCTAAAAAAACACCCTTCCATTTCTAAGACCATTACTTATGCTATGAAAGCTGTTTCTTTTCTGTCCTAGGCAGCTGTTACCCTTGTGTCACTTATATTTAGTAGTTGTGATTGCATGTTACCTTTTCATTCCCCAGCTCAAGTGCAACAGAGCTGGCCTGCAGACCCCTCAGCAGCATGAGAGCATGGTGAAGAGATGCGGGGGCCAGCGGTTCGGACAAACCATCCTCCCCACTGCTAGCAGGAGGCACAGGAAAATATGGGACAATAAAGAGGACAGCTGTTTGGAAAACTTGGTAGGGTCTGACATACACATGGAAAACATGAGACGAAAATGAATGCAAGTGAGTGTATTAGGTTGAAAACAAGTAAAGTGAGTGATAAATACATCCACCGTCAGCTTCCACCTTCATTAAGAGCTATTCTGAATTGCATAGTAAGTGCTGGTTGTAGAAGCTTAGGTAGATAGGAAACAGCCTGCCAATTACTCATTGAGTTTAGGAACATAAAAAAAAATAATGGAGAAAAAAAAATATATGCTTTGTCATTTGAGTAACTGATCTCATGGCTCGGGCACAGCAGTAGTAGTTACCTGGCATAAAGGATCAATCGAAACTGAATCTCTGTGTCATTCAAATTACATACACATGCAAAGTTAAACAAGTGTGTTAACTAGGGATAAGCAGCATAGAAATCAAGTGTAAGTTACCCATTAATTATCATACATTTGTCAGACTGCCAGACATATCTTTTCCTTTCAGATTCTTACCTGTATCATACAAAACATAGCAGATGGAGAAGTCACAGTAACATAACTCTACACATCACTGGCCTTTGGTGCCAATGCACTGTGTGCCACCAGCCTTTCAAGCTTACAAAACTTTTGGGAGAAAAAAACTGCTTTACCAAACCATGAAAATAGAAAACATACAACCCATCCTGCTCAGAACAGAAAGGAAATGGATTTACAAAGTTATGGGCAGACACAGAACTACTCCCCCCTCAGTCCTGGGACAGAAAGAGGAGGCAGTGCAGATGCACAGCTAGAACTTGACTCTTGAAAAGCAAACAAAATCCAGGAGATGTGATAACTGGGTGGAAACAATCTGTTTGGAAAGTCAAGCTATCGAAGCGTTGAGCCAATGTTCTGCGCACCAAAGTGACAAGCAGTATATCAACAAGCCCATGTGGGACAGACCATAAGATGACACTCTACAAAAATCCAGTTTAATTTCACTTTTCAAAAAAAATCTCTCCTTGCCCGTTAGCAGTCTGCCACAGATTTTAAACTTGTAAAGCTCCCATTGAGCTAGAATTTTTTTCCCCCCACCCATAAAGTGCAAATAAGACTCAGCTTTTTACCACTAGTTCCAGTGATCATTATCTTGGTTACAAGAGTGATCAAGAGCTGGTTGGCTGAGCCCCTACCACTAGTCTTAGTGATACTTTTTTTTATTTTTTCAAACCCTGGTTACTTATTCCAGCAAAAGGCAAACAGAAAACAAGCGTCCCTTCTGCCAGATGGAGGCATGACAGGAGGCTGCCTTAAGTACCATCAACATAAGATGCACATGCTAGACACAACCAGTGCATTCTTGTGCATAACAAGAATTTGCCCTTGCTCGCTGGAAACTGAAGTCATCTTTGGGATTGTATTTCCTCACAAGTTCAGGAACAGTTTATTAGTCTTCATTAAGTGGTGCTTCTCTCTTCCTTGCATCTAAATCAAAAAGATGAGAAAAGGAGAGGCAGTTAAGCAGAGGGTTCTTACAACCTTCATTTGAAAACTCAGAAACAGAATAAAGTTGGTTTTCAATGAACAGCACTTGACATTTCAGACTCATGATACAAATTCCATTCATGGACTAAAACACTGTATGAATCCACAGCATGTTAATGACAGTCATAGCAAGGTTTTTTACATATGCCTTGTTAAAACTGAGACAATTCAGGCAGTATTTAAGTATCCTAAAAAATTTTCAGACTCCAGATCTGTGATACTTTGCCCATGCCCTGAATCTTGGCCCCTTGCTCATGATTGCCTTCAAGGGTGTAGCTAGTATTTGCTTTGCCTACCAGCTACACAGATGACAACAGTCTGTTGTGAAAAATACTGTACTAATTACAACTTTGCTAGTGCCCAGCTGCACTGCACACATTTCTAAAAAGACAAATGCCTTTCACATTGTATTTTGAGGGACTGGCAGTCCCTGAAGTCCAGCTCTTAAAACTGCTCCAAACAGCAAACCTTTGAGCATGGCCCCAGGTAGGGTGTTGGAGCCCATCTGGACAACTCATTCCATTGCTCATATATCATTAGTATAGTAGCAGGACATGTGGCTGCTGTTAGGAAAGCTGGGGTCACCTCTTCCCAGGCTCCTGCAGAAGTGTCCCTGGCCTAACTTAAAGGTATCTGCCAGACCCAGTTTAGTGTAGGTAGTCTTGAAGTGCACCATGATCACAGCTACTCTAGCAACTGCCAGCCAAAGGATGCACTTATATGTATTTCTAGACTTAATTTATTTCCAACTCATAATCTATACATTCCAAGGTAATAATTAATATCCCCACGTAGCAATTATGTGTAAAATAAAGATAAAGCCCTTTTGCATTACTGCAGGATGCTCCTGCCCTTCATTAATACAGAAGAAAGGCCCTGTTTGTCTAGAACATTTAGAGAACATGATTATGAAACTGAGCAAGTCTCATAACTTTGTACTAAACTAAGTTTGAAGGACACAAAATGTACTTCCCAAATAACAAAAAAAGAACTCAGACTCCCAGTGACTTGAGCAGTACCTGGGGTAGGACAAAATTGCAGCTGCCATTTGGGAGAGAAATCAGAAACCGTCTGTCCCGTGTTCCCCATCACACTCATCAGGCCAGGCCTGAATCTTCTTCTGTCACATCATCTCCACTTCACATAAAATAACTGATTCGTGACTAGAAATTAAAAAGCTTTCTGAAAATGAATATCATGCCCACCTAGCTACAGAGTTATTCCCAGTCTGTCACTGACATTGGAAAGACCAAAATACACTGAATTCTTCTGGTGAACACATAAAATAATCATACCAGTTAAGTTCCTGAACTTCTTTTTGGCTTCTGCTCTTTCTTCAGCATCAAAATACCACACAGTCATGGCATATCTGTTAAAAAAAGCAATCTTATGTTTGTTTCACCTCCTGTTATCAAAACAGAGCCTTGGAGTTCTATGCTCATGAAGAAACAAAAAAAACTCCCAATAAGTTAAATTAAAATAAGTAGATAAAAAACAAGGATTCAAACGGCCCAATTTTATGGACAGAATTTTAAATGTGTATTTTATCAAGTCAGACAGAAATATAGGTAAGAATTTCTGCTTGGAGGCACAAAAGAGTGCACAGCCCCTGGTAACAGAGGGCAAAAACAGGTTACAGACCTTTGCATGTTTTTTCTGTTCTGGGAGGCCTGCAGGCAGCTTGGGGGTTGCCCTGCATCACATCAGCTTTTCATAGTCTGTTGACAGTTGGTAGCCCCAAGAATCCCTATAGTGTTAGGAGGGCAAAAGTATAACTCAGCATCTCCCAGCTAAATAGCTATGTCTGGCTTGGAAGATTTCTCGTGTCAATGACAAAAGGGCTCTTTTTGCCTAACACAAGCAATCTTGCCATTCAAGCTTGTTCTTCCTTACTTGAGAGAATTCCCAGTGACTGAAAATCAGAAAATCCACTGAAAATCTAGCTATTTATTTTTTATGCATATGATTGTCATAACTTCAGTTACAAATATTAGTAGAAGAGATGCTTCGCTTTTTTTGGCCAAATATCAATCCCAAATACACTATTTACCTGGTTGCATAAGAAGGTTGGACTTCATGTGGGTTCCTTCGATCTGACCAAAAAAAAAGTAATCGGTCAAAAATCGGCTCAACATCTGCTACATAGGACTTTCCCTCTGGGAATATCCGAAGAATTCCACCATGCAACTGAAAGAAAAGGAAAGGCTGCTTTTTATACATAAACACCCACACATTCATATGAGCAATAACTTACTTCTCCTTCCCTCAGCAGAAACAAATGGGGAATAAACATCTAATGATAACCAAGACAGCTACATGACAACACTAGAAAACCATACACTGAATCTCTTGGCCACTCTGATTTTCCCAAACTGCTTGTCACGTTTTAGAATAAACATCTGGCTAAAGTAAATGAACCAAGATAAAGACAACATTGGCCCTGTAATAAACACTGGGAAACTTCTGAGATCCAGTCACATCCCTAGAACCAGTGAATACCACAAGGGAGGTAAAAGAACTCCACCTGACCAGTCTGAGACCAGACTCTCCCAGCAATTGCTAGATACTGTTTATGGTATTTCAGAGCCTGCATCTGATCATATGGGAATTAACTTTTACAGACTGGGAAGACTGAAGTGTAGTCTATTGTTGCATTTGTAATAAACTTCTCATAAATGCATTCTATTTCCCAGCCAGTTTTTTATCTACTTATGACATAGCCTGGTTTCTCTGCCACATCATTTCTGTTTCCACGTGCCATCAATTTCATGGAAAAGTCTGCTGATCTACACACACTGCAGAAACTTCAAAAGATGCAGATGAACTCTGCCTCCTCCCTGCTGCTGTTAGAGGCTCTTTGGAAGCTTTTATGCTGCACCACAGACTGCAGGGAAGATGTTGTCAGCCTGGCACTGACCTGACTTAGTACCTCCACACGGCATGCAAACCTCAGTAAGAAACTATTAGGTCAGGTTTAAAGCAACATGTTTGCTTTGATATATTGCATCTACTCCAGAATATATTTGCATAAAATTACAGTCACATCCACATAATACTCTCCACCAGTGTCCTGAATTTCAGTTTGCTTTCTTAGCGTGCGCTTGGATGCTTCCTCACTACTAGAGTCAGAGTGCAGGGCACAAAATAAATTGGATAGTTGCATTTCCTCCCATATCTCCTCCCTTATTTTATTACATTTGAAATGTTTCACTGTCATACTATCCAAAAAAGGAACACATTTTTCTCCACAGGTGCATTTCTAATGGTATCACTTCTATATCTGAACTCGCTTTTGGAAGTTCATAGGATTTACATGTGCTTAAAAAGCATCTACCTAAAGTGGCCAAGACAAATTAGAGGAAAAAAATCATTGAGCAATTTTCAGTAGATAAGCCATGTGAATGGTTTGAGACACATTATGACAAAAGAAGTGCAAAAAGATATCCTGCAATTTTACAAACCCTGAATTTGTTTTTAACTTAAAGGCAACTTAAATTGAGGGCTGCCTTTATTGCCTTACTGTAATACAGGCAGAAACAAGAGCACTGTCCTATCCAGAGACCCACTGATGGAGCCAAAGATGGAGAGGACAAACCAAACCATCTGCTTGTTCCTCTTTGTTCTGGGTTGATGTGGTGCCATTTTTGGTATCGGGAAGGGGGAGGGGGTGTCCCAGGCACGGCTCCTTTAAGAAGCTGCTGAAAGCTCCCCAAATTCCAAAATGTCCAGCCCCACTTCTGGCTAATGTTGAGGCCAACAGTGACAATGGATGTCTCTCCTCAATTAACATATTCGAGAAGGGGAAACAAGCAGCTGTAAGACCTCAGGGCAGAAGAGAGAAGGAGGAGAGAGCAATATCAGGGGGAGGGAGCAACGCCAGAGATGAGAGCAATGCCAGAGCAGAGATACCAAGGTTGGTGAGGAAGGAGAGGGAGAAGGTGCCTGAACAGAGATTTTTTTTCCCTACAACCTGTGATAAGATGGCAAGCTGTCTCCCTGCATCCCATGGAGGAGCATGGTGGAGCACATGTGGACCTGCATCCATTTAGGACCCTGCACCAGAGAAGGTGACTGTTCCAAGGGCAGGCTGTGGCTCCATGGTTAGACCACATTGGAGCAGTTTGCTCCTGAGGGACTGCACCTTGGGAGGGACTCCCATCTGAGAGGTTCGTAAAGGACTCTCTCCTGTGAGAGAGAACTCTCCTGCTTCTCATTGGTGTAGAGAAAGACTGAGAGGAATCCTTCTCTCTGAGGAGGAAGGAGCAGCAGAAAACAACCTGTGACGAACGGACTGGAATCCCCACTCCCTGTCCCCCTGTGCCGCTGGAGGGAGGAGGTATCAGGAACAAAGTAATCTGCACCTGGGAAGAAGGGAGTGGGGTAAGGGAAGGTGTGTAAGCTCTGGGGGTTTTTGTTTTTTCTTTGTTCTGTTTTGATTAATGATAAATTGAATTAAACTGATTTTTTTCCACGAGATGAGTCTGTTCTGCCCAAGACCGTAATTGGTGAGTAAAACCCTCCTAGTCCTTGTCTTGCCCCACAAGGGTCTAGGTGGATTTCCTCCTCACCATCCTGAAATGGGGGAGGGGGAGTGAGCAGCTGCATGGTCCTTTGTTACCGGCCAGGCTCAAACCACCACAATCTTTCTAAGCCTCGTCACTTCATAAGGAAGAAGACCATGAAGATAACTGCCTGAAGAACTTATGGAGGCCAGCCTAAAGGATCAGAAACACTGAAATCTCAAATTTGGGCTCACATTTTAATCTGCTCCCAGAATCCATTTGTTCTTTAGTGGATTATGTTTTTCTTTCAAGTGCTTCACTGCTCTTTCCTCTAGACAAAGCACAAAGGCCAGAAGCCCAGGGCTTAAAAGCTTTATTCTATAGCAACAACACAGTGTGTGTGGGATGGGAGAGAGAATGGTAAGGAAACAGTTCAAATCCTTGCTTCCAAAGGGTTGCCATAAACACCAAGAAAAGAAATGTGGAGCTGAAGAATGGACCAGCTGTTCAAAAGTTCACCAGAGTTCACAGAAGCAAATGACAGCTCCAAAGCTCTCTTTCTGAAGTAGTTTTTTCTTTGTGTTCTCCCTCAACCCCGTGACTTACTTACCTTAGAGTCCCAGTTCTTATTCAGGTAATAAATACAGGTGATGCAGCGCCCGTCGCCGTTTGGATTGTCCACATGACGAACATAACCAGTTCCATTTCCAGGATAGCAAGCAATCATAGCCTGAAAAAGAGATAAGGGTCGTAAAAAAAAAATAAAAAAAAAAAATTCTACAGGATGTCCACCTTCAGTTTTTCTTTCTGAAAAACTCCCAGTGCCAGTTAGGCTCAGCATTTTTCAGACGATCAATCCAAAACTTAACAACAGACAGCAGAAAAAGGTATTATCACACAAATCCTTCCCCTGGGTGAGCCAGTGTGAAGTTCCAAACTGGAAATAAATACCCTTCATATCTCACAGTATTTACATTAAAGTAGGAGAGGGGAAAAAACGAAATTAAACTAAAATACTGGTATGCGTGGTACAAGTTTAATGCTCTCTACAAGCTACATGACTCTGAGGCAGTTTCAGCTAATGTTGGCTGAGCAGTCATTGCAAAACTGATTTGCCAGTCATAATGAAAGTAGAAAGCAATTCCAGGATGTTATGTCTTAGTGTCATCATCTTCCTCTATTCATATCTTCCAGTGTCATATACATCCCCATGGTCCAACACAAACGGAGGATCCCCACGAGGCGTAGGTAAAAATCCATAGAGCAAATTCTGCAAAAATCTGCAACTCCTGCTGTGTTCGCACAGGGCAATGCACATTTGCTTTCAAGGACTGAGTCACAGAACTAACCAAACAGCTTCAAGAAGCATACTTTTCTCTTTGATCATCTCCAGACTTGCTGATGCAATCACTTAATTTGTGGTTTGTTTAAATTTCACCTTGAATGATGATATAAGCCTAACATGAATTACTCCAAACCACACTACATTCAGCAGGTCTTAAGAGTTTTACAGGAAAAACATTTTAAACAAGTTGACACTATTAACAGCATAATTCAGGGAACAATTCAGGGAAGAGCAGGTGAGACTGCTGGTAAAGTACCAGATCTGTGAGTCACTTCACTATTGTGACTGCTTGGTAGTAACACCAACCTCCCATGGAATTTATTCCACCGAGGCTGTGGCAATAGAAGTCCTGGTCCTACTCCTCTGACATGTCCTTTCATTGCTTGCCAGCCTTAGCTGCAAGAGATGGGGGGTGATGGAGTAAGTCTGGCTGGAAAATTGGACATGGTTTCTAGACCACATGGTGGTCTTTGAGGACAGGGTGATAATCACTCCTCTCAATCCACTGGCTGTGCTCCTGTGACTATTGCCCTGGATGCTGTTGTACAAGGAGCACACTGCAGGCTCCTCTTCAGCTCACTGCCCACCAAGACCATTACGGTCCCCAGGCTTCCCTGAGCAGCAGAGATGCTCCCCAGCCTGGCAGCCTCCAGCCTGTACTGCTGCAGGGGGCTCTTCATTCCCAGGGGCAGAATTTCACATTTGTCCTTGTTAAATTTCCTAAGGGTTGTCACTGGTCCATCTTGGTCACTTCAGGTGGCAGCCTTACCCTCAAGTGCATTAACTGCTCCCCCTCAGTTTGATGTCATCTTCAGACTTGACAAGTGCACTCAGCCGTATGCATCAGGCTACTGGCAAGGCTGGTTAACAGGTCAGGTCCCCTGATAGACCCCTGTGGTGCTCCATTTGTTACCAGGCTCTAGGTATACTATGACTGATTAACCATCACTCTCTAATCCCAACCATCCAACTAGTTTTTTATCCATCTGATTATCCATCCATCCAAATCATAACATCCAAAATTTGGATACAAGAGTAATGTACATGGGCTATGCCACAGAATGAGGATGTGACTGTGCACCATTTGCATGATCTGCAACAATCTGCCAAGTACAGTTGATAACATCAAAAATTGACAGTATAGGGTTTACCAAGAACAACTGAAAATTGTCTCAGAACACCAGAACTCTTCTTTTCTGCTTCCTAGCACATGCTGAAGTCATGCTGCCCTCATGAGACACATGATCAGCTAGAGTATAGCACATGCTGCTTTAATCACGGAGGTAATTTTACTGTGCCAGAAAATACTGGCACAGAAGTTACTGTCAGCCAATGCAGTGGATTCCTTGTAACCCTGCTAACCAAGAACAAAAGTCTGTTCATTGGAGTTGGACAGTTAGGACAGGTGTGCACATACAGATGCAAAAATACTGCCCTGCATCTCAAGTCCCATATGAATTGACTTTCCTTCCTCCCAAAAGCAAGGCAAATGGTACCTGCAAGCAGCAGTAAGTCACTGGAGCCTGCTCCGTGCCTCAGCACCTCAGGCCACAGCTGCTGTGGGGCTGGTGGCCCACCAGGGCAGAAGATTATGCTGAACAAAAGGGAGTACTTTTAACTCTCTGTGATAAGCCCTTTTCCATCACACCTGGCAGTGTGATAGGTGCCCTGCTGTAGGTTCTGTCTGCTCTGTTGTCATTCTGATGTTAAAAGCAGCTCCACAGCTGAACTTGCATTTTACTGTCAGCCTGACAGCAGCACTAAGGGCCAGTCTACAGCCCAGCACTGGAAACAAGCTTAGCTTACATCCACAAGCCTGGTAGAAACCACAAGCCAGCTGTAACTGCCATGTAGAAATGGTCCAAGGGAGCTGTACCCACACTGGGGAAAGTAGCCCCCCCTTTGTAGATCCCTCCCAGCTGCCAAAACAACAGCTCACACAGGGGCACCCTTCACTCATCCCATGCACATTAGGGAGCTGGATTAGGTGGAATAATTAAAATAGTAACCCTCTGCTAAACCTGATCCTTTTATGCTGGGGAGACCAGAAGCTGAGAGCAGAGGAAAGGGGGCAGCAATGCTGCAGAAAGGCAGGGGGGAGGATTGCAAGGAGGCAGCTGGGGCTCCTCTCTGCAGCAAGCACAGCTGCTGCCCAGGGGATGTGCCTGCACTGCCAGCACCCAGCCTGGATCAGCAGAGCTCTGCTAATCTTGCCAGAAAGACAATGCACGGTGGAAATAAAACTTTGTTGGTGGACAATGCCTTGTTTTTGTGTTGATTTACAACACAAAATTAAGAAGGCTTTAAGTAATTCTCTCTTTGGAGAGCAGACATTACTCCAAGATTACTAAACTGCCTAAAAATCAATCCAATATTACTACTATTTTTTAAAGCCACAATCAAAAAGCTGCTGGAGACTAGTAAGACTGCCGGCTAGACCCTTAAAGGGATTTAGGTGCTTTACTTACTACCGAAATCTGGGCAGAAGGCCAGAGTTTTTCCCCAGCCTCCCTCATGTAATGTGTTCTCTTAGCAGAACATGTGGTTTAACTCCAAGACATTGATGCATTATTTATTTATTTATTTACAGCGTGCACCTTGTGCAACTGCAATTCACAGAGTCTCTGGGGATGAAGAAGTAGTATAATTCCCACAGAATCCAAAAGCACTGGACACACTGGAGCTTAACTTTATGAAAAGGGGAGAAAAAAAGTTTTCTAGTAGCAATGGGAGAAAAGCAGAAGTGAAATATCCTTTTTCCTGGCATGGTGAATATTTGAATGAAACCTTAAACAATGAAAGGAAATCATTGTGGTCCTCCTAGAGCCTGTTGAAACGATATCAAGCTTTATCAGAGCACTGGCTGGAGCAGCTCCAGAGCTGATCAAGCTGGCCTCAGCAGGGAATCCAGCTGTTAGCACTACTTTTGGATTCATTCAAAGCAAACAAGAAACAGGAGATGAGATGCGTGACCCAGATTTAATTTAGGTAATTGGTGAACACTGGTATTTGCTAGTTTAGTGCACAGGCTACCTACAAAAGCTGGAGGCTGGATCATAATAAGCAAACCATTTATCAGGTGAGCAAGTGAATGTTTCCTGCACTTTTTCAGATATTGTGGCCAGAACAGCACACTCTGGTTTTGGAAGCATCGCCCTTCCTTAACCAACTCTAAACCTACATGAAGTATAGCAGGCAGCATTGAGCAGGAACTTAGCTTCTTCCCCTACCTCCCCCAAACCCCAAAAAATACAATCCATTACAATGGCTGCTAGTTGGCTTAACTTTCCAGTGTAAGCACTCGGAACAAATCTCAGCAACACTTCCCCCCCTATTTTAAGCTAAAACAGATGAATCTGTCTTATATTACAGCTGTATGGTTAAAAGCTCTGATATAGGGATATATGCCTTTACAGTAACACACACAAACACAGTTTGAAGACCAGTGCTCTGGTGGTCTAGTTGACAGTCATAAATTAAAGCCTACAGGACTTGTAAAATGAAAAGCAAATCATCAAGGCTGCAGTTTCTGTAATGGTTTTTTTTTCAGAGATGCTGTGTTTCCCAAGAGAGTGCAAATCAACCACTGGTTAAACAAGCAGTAATTACCAGCTTTAGTAAGGAGCCAGGAATCGTCAGTAAATTCCATGTTGCACAGAAGCTTGCAATAATAAGTTATTCATTATTCAGCTTAAGTATTACACTCAAGTCAGCCAGAGAAATCTGAAAGTCAAACTGCAAGACACCAGCAAAGTTTGGAGGCAGATAAAAAACCAATTGCATTGAGAGGATTTTTCCCTGTTTCCCAGTGCTCCTAGCAAGGCAAAAAACAAATTCTCTCAGCTGATAGCCAGGACCATGCTGTGAGGCACCATCCTGCTACATTTCATGAAATCAGCAGCACTGGAATGGACTGATACTTGGACCAAAACACTTCAAAGCTAGAAGGTACTCTAAGTGGAAAGGCACACTGCCTAATAGAAAGCAGTGATGACAGCCATTCAGAAGGAGATGCTCTCCACACCTGTTAGCACTAAGCCAGGGCCCTAGTGTACTCAGAGTGCAGACTGTGTAAGTGGTATTTTAGCCCTATACTGATCCTGTATTTTCCTCTCGGAACGAGGATGACCTCTGCAACCAGCAGAGAAAATCCTGACCTGCACTGCTCTACTCTACCAATACCAACTGCTCTTGCAGATTAAGCTAAAGACTCCACAATATATTTTTACATTTCTGTACTAGATTTGTCCTGTACATTGTTGGACAGCTTATACTTTTGATCCGGAGCATAGATCAGCCCTGTGTACAGACTGTACACCAAATAGTTAAATTCAGAAATTACTTGTAATCTCTGTTAGATCATAGAATGGTTTGGGTTGGAAGGGACCTTGAAGATCAGCCAGCTCCACCCCCCATGACACAGGCAGGGACACCTCACACGAGACCAGGCTGATCAAAGCCCCATCCAACCTGTCCTTAAACACTTGCAGGGATGTGGCACCCATATCTTCCCTGGGCAACCTGTGCCAGTGTCTCACAACCTTCATACTGAAGATTTTTTTCCTAGTATCTAACCTAAATTTACCCCCTTCCAGCTTAAACCATTTCCCCTTGTCCTATAACTACACGCCCTTGTGAAAAGTCCCTCTTCACCTCTTTTGGAGGCCCCCTGCAGAGGAAAGGTACTATACAGACACAAAACAATGGCCATCTACAATATCACCATGATGACTGTCTAGAAAACCAAGATATTATTAATTATTAATTCTACTATGATAGCCACTGCAGCTTTGATAGATTTTTTTTTATTTGGCGGTACGCTTCCAGTATCCCCCAGTTTCAGTCCAATTTGTGGCCATCAGTCCTGAACTTGAGCACAAACTAAAAAAATCCCCTGACCAGAATTTAGGAAATGAGGAATACCAAGATTCACTTGATCAATTTAGCTCTGAGTGCATATTGTACTCACCCTGATTTTAGTGTGTAGACGCACAGAGTCTGTACAGGCAGAAAGGGAAAGGCACACAGCATGCTCTGCATTAAAAGAACATGAGTAGTCCGACATTTCATGATCAAAGACAAGGGATTCGCAGTTGAGGCTTGTCTGACACACAGGCACAACGGGGTGTTTCTTAAGTACTTTCTTGTTGCACCCAATCGTGCCCAAGTGTTTTCTACCATGTAGTTTATAATGGTTAGGTATAAAATATTCATGAACATTATTAAATATTAGTTTGTTTGAATTTATGAAAGTTAAAACATTCAACTGCTATACTGAAGCATGAGCTAAGAAAAATGTTCTAGTTTAATAGAGATGGGAGGGAACAGAGGGAAGAAAATTATGTTAAAACACACACACACACAAAAAAAAACCACAACCACAAACCACCACCAAACCAGAGACATTAACTTCATGCCTGTTGGAAAGGGAATCACCAATTCCAAGGGAAAGGTGAAACCCTACTTGCTTCAGTCATGCAAAACATGAAACAGGCTTTAGTGGCAGTACTGCATGAGAAACCAGTACCTCATTTCCTCACCCATAACTTGTCAGTGTTCAGTCAAACAGCTGTTGGATTTATGGAGCTAAACCCAGCACCTCCTCTTTGATCAGCTTCTTGCTCAGAGGTGGAACGAAGAGAGGGGAAAGGTTGTGTGAGGAGGGAGACTGTTTTTAGAAATGAAGAAACACTGGGCAAGCTGCTAGAATTTGGCAAGGCAAGACACATGCATCTTTTCACTTCAACTTTTATTTTCACACAGAGACCTAAACTGAAGCCATACAGAAGTCATCTGAAAAGCAAAAAAGCCAAACGAAATAACAATAAAACCCTGGGGCGGTTACTCCTTTTATGAAGCACAAAGCAGATCAAACTCCACAACTGCAGCCACCAGCACAGTTTGCTGAATACCTCCTTCATTAGCTTGCAGAAGCAGTCCCACACAAGCAAGGTTTCTTGGATGCAGGTTACAAGTGTCTACTGAAAGGCCAAACAAGCCATGGCAAACAAGACATGAAAGACTGATAGGACCCTGTACCAGCAGGTGACTCCTCCCTGGAGTACTGTTCTTGGGCAGACTGACATGATCACAGCTACTTTTGCTCCTTGCTCCTGGATCATGTCAGCAACCTTGAACATTTGACAGGAAAGGAGAAGACATTTCTATGGCCAGAAATGCAGCCACATAAGTGAAAATACATTCATTCTCAACTTTTCTCATCTCAGGAGCACGATGCTCCTGTTGTTTTCATGATGTCCAAAATAATACTTCCCTGCTGCGCAACTACTCAGAACTGTTAAAAAATACTGTTTTCATGGACAGCATTTCAGCAAGGTGGCCTAGTACTTGCTTATCCCCACATATAGGTGACCTTTATCATCAGACTCAGATCTTCTAAGAGCTGGAAACCTCATTTCTCCCTTTTTATTCTGTTTGGTCTTTCCTAGCCACCACTGTATTTTGATTATTGCTTCCAGGGGCACAGAGGCACATTTTTGAGAATTTCTTCGAGGATCAGCCTGAGAGTGAGAATTGTGGGAAAGACTACTACCCTCATCTGCAAGAAAAAGATGCAAAGATACTGGTTCATCTTTGCTCAGCAACAAAAGGCTATAACAAAAAGGCTATAATTACCCAGTATTATTCTAACTACCCTAAGATGAAAAACTTCCTGCTTACTGAATCTCTTCTAGAACTAAGGGTAGAAACAAAGAACTACAAATGAAAGCTCTGTTCATGGATTGCCTCCATGCCAGACAGCTGTTGATGAGTGGCATACTGTCTAGTGGTAGCGCAGGAGCCTCTAAAAAGTTTTCAAATCTTATGGAATCTGCCTGTAAGGAAGCTAGATCACAGAATGATGCTGCTTTAAGAGGGAGCTCCCTGTTAAATGAATCTCTGATGAGGCTTAGAAGGTTTGCTAACGACTGGCAAAAAAAATTTAGTTCTTCATGGCCTACTAACATGATGAACAGCTTCAGCTTGTGACTATTTTTTATTTCTTTACTTAGCAGATAAATCTGGATGCCCTTCAAGCTGGCTGCCAGGGCAGTGCTGCTGTGAAGTGGGAAGGCATGGAACAGCCATGCCTGGTGTCAGCAGTGGCTGCCCGTGGCTGCCAAGAGAACAGGGAGCATTTGCAAAACAAGTACTGGAGACAGTGGCGAGTTTTGTTGCTGGATACTCCCTGGGTTCCTAAAGTGAAGAGGCAATTTAGGAAACTGTGAAAGGACCTGAAAGAGGAGAAGTTTCTCCAGACTTTCAAGGAGATACTTGTGATTTCCTGGGCAAAAGAGTCCCAAGCATTCATTTTCCTCTGCATACAATATACATAGCTTTGGGGGTTTGTTGTTGTTGTTGTTGTTGGGTGGTGGTTTTTTTTTTTTTTAAAGCCAAGCATAGAACATCTCTCACTTTCAGACCACTGATCAAATTCTCTGTGCTTAGCCTCTGGCCACGGACAAGAAAAAACAGAACACTGAAATTTAAGGAAACAAATCCAAAACTGCCATAGGATCACAACTGTCCTTACAGAGAGCATATTTGTCTCTTCTAATAAGTAAAAGGATTAACCTCCTTCCTTTTACGCTTAATTAATCTTTCTGAATGTACATCAGTTAGGACTTCTCTTGTCTTTTGCAATGGTAAAAAACAGGTAAGACTTTTATTTTACATCCTCCTCTGACCTAAAACTACATTTCAGGCTGCAACATTACTTGGTGACCGTGCCTGCCACGCACACTGAGGCAGCGCGGCTTCAGAGGCGATGAGCGAACTGTGAGGAGCAGCGATACCACCACAGCCAGACCTGAAATCTAAAAGGCTATTGCCAGCGAATTAGTTCAGCCAAGGATATTCAGATTAAGTCTCCAATTAGCAGCTGTAAACAAGCGCGGTGCATGAATGTATCAATAAAGGCTGTTTCAGTTTAGAGAGAGCGCTGGCCCCAGCGCCGCTGAGCCCTGGCTTCAGGCCAGCGAGCTGACGGCTGAACGACAGCGCTACGTGCGGAGCGTGAGGCCACCGGCGATCAAACGCAAACTTCACTCCAGAGCACACTTCACCAGAGACACCGCGGAGGGAAGAGGGGGAAACCCACGCTCACTGCACACAGACGCTGCTCAAGGCTCTTCTCTGTTCTGCTTCTCACTGCCCTCCTTCCCCCTCCTACTGCACGCACACAGGCACACATGCTTATTTCCCACACTTTAAAAGCATAAATAAATTACTGCTTAATTAAATCTTAGGCTTATTTTCGCCCGTTCTTGAAGCCCTCTTTCATCGCCCAGAAAACTCCTTTCAGTCTCCTCCTCTCCCCCAAGAGCCAAACCTGGATGAGCCGCGCTAACGAGAAAGCATCCCAAGCAATCAATGCAGATGGAGAAAGCATCCCCTGTAATGAGTCCCAGGGGACACGGTGACAAGCGCCACCCCCGCAGCAAAGCAAATTCGTAAGTAAGTGCAGGCTCATTAAGGAAATCTGTAAGGACCGTCCCTGGATATTCAGATTCTCAGTGGGGAATACAGGCATAGTAACCAGCAGACACACTCCACAGAATATCCTCATCTGAGTGATAGAAAGATAATTTCATACTTCCTTAAATATCTTTTTAATTTTTTGTCAGCACTTACGACTTTTACAGTTCTGCTATTAATCACCCAGACGATTACATCACTTTTTTTTTTTTTCCTTTCCTGCAACAATTAACGAGCTCTACATATTTTGAGGCTCTTGTGGGTGCATTAACAAAGATCAGGAAAAACGTCCACAACACAGCCAAGCTCTGTTCTGCTGATGTTGGAGTTGCCCAAGACAGCCATCGTCCCTTTTTTACTATTATTCACTTATTTTTAGCCCATGAACCCAGAATGAATGAGCAACCACAAGATTCATCAGGTCACATCTGGTAGGCAGCACCCCCTCATACTTCCCATGAGCATTTCCTGCAGGCAGAGGAGGTGACAAGCCTCCACCTTGGAGAGGACATGCCAAGGGGACAGGGATGCCCCAGCCACTCAGCACAGTCCCTCCTTAGGGCCACTGCCCAGGACAACTCCAGTGGCCTTGCCTGCTCTAGCCACAGCAGAGGCAGCACCACATCAGATGTTTTTCTTGTTCCCTTCTGGCTCAGTGAAAGTCCCTCTCTGCTGCCAGAGAGGAAGGCAGGGCTCAGACTAGTGCTGTCACATTTGGTGGCTACCCCAAATATGCCTCAAGGGTCTTAACAAATCTGTCAGAGTCACCTGAGATTGTGAGGCTGCTAAGACATTACTGTGCAACATAAACAGAGAGATGAAGGGTTCTCACGTGTTTGCTATCACAACAGTAGCACCAAATTAAGGGTAACTGATAAGACCAGTTATCTCCTACATTAACTCTGGAAGGAAGCTGTTTCACTTACCCCCACCCTGCTCCCCTGCCACCTTTTCAGAGGACTTTTATTAGTACATTAATTTCTGCAAATGATTTTGTGCATATTAGTATTTGGGGGGTAAAACATTAAAATTGCCCATAATAAATTATCATCAGAAATAATTTCTGCTATGCTTATAAAGCATGCATTGAATTATCTCTAAGGCTTTGCCTGCACATGAAGTTGTACCGCCAGGACTACGTGTGGATATTACAATGGTACAATCCCTCCAAGTGTGGATGCAATTAAAAGGGATGAACATGGATGCAGTGATACAGCATCTTTTCATGCAGGAAGGAAAACAAGCTATTCAGATTCAAGGTAATTTGGTAATAAAATAGCTACACACCTCTTCTAAGCTTACGCAATAAATACATACTAGTAAAAAAAACAGGTAAATAAATCCCAAAGTGTTGCAGTGCCTGCCCTCCACACCATCTCCAGTGTTGGTACATTAGTGTGTAAACAGAAAGCAGGCAACTCTGAGCAAAGAAAGCATGCATAGATACAGACGTGCATGCCCACAACAAATGGAGCTCCAGCCTTACATTTGTACATCTTAAAGCTTGTCACAAAAGCTCCCCAACAAGGAAGCCCGGTCCTAAACCCAGCTGCGAGGCAACATCACACTCTGGATTTGAAAGCGGGCTGCTGGATTCCCACTTTTTAGCACTGGTCAAGCCTCTCCCACGGATGTATGCTGCCACCACCTGACAGAAGAGACCAGCCCTGAGGCTGGCTGCGGAGCTGCCACGGGCTTTGCCCCGCCGGCCGGGGGACGCGGCCATCCCGGAGAGTGTCCCTGCTCACCCCCGCTGCTCTGCATCACCACAGCTCCCTCTGGAGCTTTACCCAGACCTTCTCACTGATGCTTAATGAAGCAACAGCCCTTGGGAGGTTTCTTAAGAAACAGTTGGGACTGGGGCTTTAAGTAGTATCGTGCTTCAGCATTTAAGGTAGTTTTTGCAGGAAGCGCAGCAACTGCTGAGCAGGGAGGTGGTCTCTCTGGTGTGGGTTCAGGATGTTTCCTGAGGATGCAGAAAGCCAGGAGAGGTCTTTCTGGCTCTGTTCCCTCCTTTTTCCTCTTCCTTTCCAAAACCTTTCCTCTCTGGCAGCTGGTGTGATGAAAGCAGCATGTACTCAGAGCAACCAGAGGGCTGGCCAGGGATGAGCCAAAATACAGGCTGGGTTGGGGGCTGTTCTCCCGAGATGCCAGCTGGTTGAGTGGCCAGAAGAAGCAAAGCTGGTGCCTGTTCCCTGGGATGGAATGTGAGATGGTGTCTGTACAGGCTGCAGGTGGGGTAGGAAACCCCTTAGTGAGGGGGGCTGTCGGCTTTGCTAGAGGTGCAGCACACAAGGGCAACGCTGCGGTGGGAGACGCGGCAGGGAAAGGCAGCACAGATACTTGGAAGACCTTCACTGACAAATCCTCTCATTGCTCTTCCGTGAAGAGGAAGTCTGTAAAAAGAGTTAACCAGTGACCCTTCCTGTTGGTCTGTCTCAGAGACACCATGCACATGCTCCACAGACAATGGAAGACAGAGGACAAGTTCATTCAGGGTAGTGGAAACATTGGTAAATTCTGTAAAGAACAGAGTCGTCAATACATCCTGGGGGACCCTCTTCTGCTTGTGCACATTTAGTCATATGCCATGATTTGTATTCCTTAGTTAGAGGGACACATTACAGACAATTAGAGAAGCTTCTCTTCTCCCAGTTACCAAACTACTTCTACCAGATTTCCTATGGGAAATCAGAAGTGGAAGATGCAGTTACACATACAGTCTTCATCAGCAAGCACAATACCCTCAGACTGTTAACAACCCGGGAATAGGCAAGTTGAGGACTAATTGATACTTCGTCCCCCTCCTTTTATTTTTATTTTTTTTTTACTAATTCCTCTCTCAAATTCCCCTAGTTCTGCATCAGTTTTCTACCAGCATGGCCCAGCAAGGGCCTAACAGTGCCTTGTACCCCAGGCTATTCCCATTCAGGGTGGGTTTCCCAGCCTGCATTGCCTAGCACCTCTCCCTGTTTGTATTACTGGAATAACTGCTACTGTTAATGGTGTAAGATAGGTTTGCTGCAAGACAGTTAATTGCAAGGGTCAGATAAAAGTTCTATCTGCTATCAATAACTTCCATCAAGCAAGGCTCCTTGTTACCTCTCAAGGTATGTAAAACATGCCCCATATTTTGAATCTAAGAAAAAATGTAGGCAGAGACTGGAGACAACACAAGAAAGCAGTGCAACTTTTGCTGAAGTCTTCTGAGGATATTCTAACATAGCCTAAGCCGAGCACCAATGGATGTGCTTCAGTCCCACTGATTTCACAGAGCCTTTAAAAAAAAAAAAAGAAAGGTAATTAAGTAAATTGCTGAACTAGGGCCAAAACTTAAAAAACATTTGCCTTATTGATTTGTATTAAAAAATTACAGTGCAAGAAGATATAAGCCACACTTAATTAGTAAGATACATAGACAAGAAAAATGCTAGCATATTTCTTCTTTGGATTTTCAAGTCCAAAAAGAAAGTACAGACAAGAGTCTATTGTGAGCAAAGGATTCACATGAACTAGATATACACGAGACTCAAAATGGTTACCATTTTGCTACAAGTAGGATGCAATTCCCTGGTGTTTGGCTAAAGGCTTTGGACAAACTGCTTCTGCCTGGAAGCACTGACTGGTGCAGATAGTGTGTCATACTGTAGTCCTGCAACTTACACTGTTAATTTTAAACTGGGTGACTGGTGGCATGAACATTTAGTAAGCCTTCATGGAACCCTTATGGACAGCAAAGTCTCTCGAATTACTTTATTTGTGAAAAAACAGAGAAATAAGAAGCTTATTTAGTCAACTGCTTTCTGTCAAATGTTTTGCATGATGGCACTATGTTTCTTTGTCTACTAATCTTATCAAAACACAATTGACAAGAGAAAAGAATTATGGTAGGGGAGGAAAAAAGCTCTCTTGTGTCATTGAGAGATAGTAGATGTATATGTGTGAGTGAGGGATGGAGGGGAAATGAGGCTCACAGCTCTTCCCTCTCAGAGGAAGAGTCACTCAGAGGAAGAGTCAGGGGTGGTGTGCTGACGGGATGACATGCCTGTGAATAGTTTTAACAGTAGGAGATAGATGGTCTACTTGGCATGAGCCTCCTTCATCTGATCTCTTGCTTCATCTCACTGCCTGCACAGCTAGAAAGACCTTCCTACTTTTCTGACCAATTCTCTGTCATCTCTTTTCAAAGCAACAAAACCAAATTGCTATGTCACACTACATACAGATCAAAATCTTCTGTCGGGTCCCTCAAATACTGTACTGATGCTTCAATTACTCACCCTGAAGCCCAGCACAGGGCCCATCAGCTGCCCTAGGCACAGACACTAGAAGCAGTTCCCAAAACACCTCTATCCAAGAACTCCTCTGCTAATCCAATAAAACCTGTTCACTGAAGCTTAGGGAGTCCTGTGCTGCTGGCAGCTTTCTAACAACATTTCAGTCTTCAGCTCTGAGACAGAAGAACTACAGTCATGATAAATCCAACCCAGAGCTTCAAATTCCCTCCAGCTGACATGCACACATCCTCCTCCTCCATAAATCTGAAACCAGCAACACTTACTTGCAAGCTTTCCTTAAGGCCTGACCTCCTCATTCTCACAAGCCATCCACAGCAAGATGGATGAGCACCATGTGGCCTGCTGGTGCCAAAGGACCACTTGCCCTTGACATATTACACAACAGGTAAAGGCAATCCAATTGCAACAAAAGCAGGAGAAAACTTTTCAAAAAGCGAACACCCAGGGGGAAAAAAAAAAAAAAAAGTACTTTGACTTTGTAAGAGTCATCTTGAAACATTTGATAAAAGTATTGATCTCTTCCAAGTGTATCCAGCCTATTGAGCAAACATCAAGATTTTAACTGATTAAAAATGTATTCATGCTTGGGTCATTGTGATTTTTGCCTTCACCTTCTAACTCACCCCTTCCACATATTGAAAGGAATTGCTGAGGGACTACAGATACTGATGAACCTCTCCATCACCACTACAGGGAAAAAAAAAATAAAATAAATGCAGCATAGGAGAAAGAAGAGGGAGAAAACATTTTCACGTATTAAAATCAAACTAATTGCTCAGGAAGCAACATGCTGAGTAAGGCTGCATTACCTAAGCAACCATCCAGGTAATTGTGGAAGTTACAGAACCATACAATGGTTTGGGTTGGAAGGGACCTTAAAGATCATCTAGTTCCAAGGCCCCTGCCATGGGCAGGGACACCTCCCACTGATCAGGTCCAAAAAAGACAAAAGAATAGTTTACTGTGAAATCAAATGGAGAAACTAAAGTTAATACAGGCAACTGGAATTCTTAATGCAAAGAAAGAAGTTCATTTTTGCTTGGCACAGGCTGTCCTGCATCAGTGTGGTAAGCATCGATGCATCTCCATTTAAATGTATATTTATTAGCAGTGAGCTGTAATGAACTGAATTATTCATTAATAATTACCTTGGGAAAAGGCTGTGTACAAGTATTAATAGGAAGAACTAGCTCCCCTCCCTCCTTAAATGCAAGCTCAGCGGGAGGGGACAATGAACTCTGAATCTTGCTGTTTTCCCTGATGGCTTTCCACCCCCGCCAGTCCAAAGGACAAAGACTCCCCATATCCAGAGGCAGTAATGCCATCTGTATTAGTGTCCCTCCACAATGATGGAAGGCTTACAGTGACACTGACTGAGCCAAGAGCCCTCATACCGAAACAAAATAAAATACGAAGCAGCACATATTTGGGCTTGTGAGTAACAGGGACACTGGCAAGCACACCAGTAGGGCTACCACTGCCCATCTCTGGCTTTAAGAGTTGAGGCAGTGGTACTGGTACCAGTCGAATGGATAACAAGACACTAAGGAAAATATGATACTAGTATGGAACAGGTTGTGGAAAACCTCACTGCTTTGCTATCATTGTCTAATGCCAGAGTCTAGTAACACTCATTAAAGACTGAGTGCAAAACTACAGATAATAAAAAAAACAGTGAAACAGTTTGTGCTGATGCCACAAACATATGCAAAAACTCAGGATAAACAGACCACTCTGCTTTTCACATTGCCTCCGAGCTCAGATTATTTCCCTCTTTTTAGAGGATTAGCCACCTTCTGCCTTCTCCTGCAACTACCACTGTAAAGCACATGGACTGGCCCCTAACACAGTTTAAGAAAGGCTGCTGGGTGGTCACAGACTTTTTCACAAGAGAGGGAAAGGAGAACCAAGAGTATCCTCCTAGTTGCCAAAGGCTCTGGTGTAACACAAACCTGAAGAGTCTTTCCACTGTCTATCATGGAGTACATCTACCAGTGTATTACAGACAGGTTCTTAAGAGTGATGATATGCAGCAGGTGCCAAATTCAAGCTGCTTGTAAATTCAACACAAACACTGATCCGTAGAGGTTACCCACATTTCTGAACCCACTTACAGATGTGTACCACTGCCTGTAAAATTGACCTATTTCTTCAATACTCTCTTCCTGCTGCGTGAAGAAGCAATCTGAAAGATTCTCCAAGTGGCATCTTTCAGAGAAGTATCTTCTGAAAGTTCCAAAAAGTCATTGATAATAATTTGATGGAAAGCAAACAAGAACTAATATGCCCAGGTTTATAGTCATTTAATGCTCTGATTGCCAAGTAAAAATTATACATTCCTGTGTATAATTAACCAGGCTAACTAATCTTGCTTGACAAACACAGATATAAACATCAGTTTTGACACCAAGCCAAAGCAACCAGTCTAGGATCTGTGCCAATGCTGAATTCCTCAGTCTGATATCATAAAACGACTTGTCTGTTGTATTTACAGTTCCAGTGGCTCTGGACCCTGCCGGCAGCCAGCCAGAAGAACAGATTTGAACTTACCCATTATGCCAAAACATGTGCATTTGATTAGAAGAAAGAGAAATTATGCATATTTCTTCTGCATGGTGGTATTCATCAGACCTCCCATTGTAAACTAATTGCAAGGCACGCTGTTCCACAAGTATCAAAGTCCCTTGTAATGCAGAATAAACCAGTATATTTCTATAGGCAGTATTGCTCTTCAGCTCTACAGACAGTTTGCTGCTACACTGCTCTTTACATCCACACTTCAGATCAGCAAATGCAGCATTTCCCTCTGAGTTTTAAGTGCAAAGGACAGAATATGAATGCTATAGAACATAACTTTACTTTCTCCATACAAAAGTGCAAAAATACCTCACCTCATTACATGAGTTATGAGGCACTCAGTAAAACCCCTCAACTCAAGCCTGTGACATCCCTCCGTTTCTTCAGTCCTCAGGAACAGAAACTTGGTAACAGCCTGGCAGACAGACCATGTTTCAAAACCTAGCTAAGAACCCCCCCATCCTGTGGTAGGCAGAAGGCCCTGCTCCAGTTTTCAGCAAACATTCGTTAGCCATGAAGTGCCACCACAAAAGACCTGTGTCTCCTGTGACCATCAAAGAGGGCCCAAAGGTGCGGGATGAGCAGGGATGTGGCGTGGCTACAAGCAGAGGATGCAGAAAACATTGCATTAAAAAAGCGAAAGAGAGCATCCACGCAGAGATTTTGAAGCAAGTTTTCACAAGGGTTCGCATACCACAGGGACTTCTAAATTAACTAATGTCATGCTGAAAACATTTTTTTAAACTTCAGGTCACACACATTTGAAACTGAATGTGAGCACTTGGGTTCTGAGCTAAAAACATCAGTCATGGGCTTTCTTCAGCACAAGTCAACCCTTATGATTATGAATTCTTGCCTTATATGCTAACCAGTGGGGCCCACGGGTGCCCAGCAGGTGCCAGATGAGCTCAAGAACCTCAAAGGCAGTCTTCACATGGCTTTCAACCCATGACAACACCCAAGAAGGTGCCAGTGACGCACAGCAGGACGCTGCTGTCAGGTCCGGGGTGCAGAGTCCATGCAGGGTGCAGCCACGCCAGTTCAAAGTTCCTTCCACCCCTCACCTGTGAGGACCCACGCAGCTTGCTGGCAGCATGTCAGCTGCTGACTCAGCCAAGGTGGCCCAGGGCAGCAGGAGACAACCTGGGACCCTGCCTGGCCATGGGGTCCACCAGAAGGCAACACGTGGATGGGTGAATAGCCACAGCCCCTCAGCAACAGGTGAGCTATCCAGGCATCCCATCACAAATGCACTTTTCCACCTGTACACTGGGCAGCTGACCCAGTTCCTACCAGCCCATCTCTGTCTTTCCACGGCAAGGCCAAGCTCTGCAGTGTTTGAGGGTGCGAAAGGGATGGACATTCTGAACTCCAGCGCATCAGGCACATCTGCAGCTTCTAACTTATATATAAAAATAATAAAAATAAATAAAACCTTTCTTATGTCTTGAAAGAGAAATTCTCAAATGGTTTTTCTTCTGAGGTATTTTCCTGGCTTGTATTTGGTGGGTTTTGGGGGGGTTGTTAAGACTGCTCCTTTTATTTATTTATAAAACAGGTGTTACTATTCTACAGGGCAGGCATTTCACTGCCTACACAACTTTATAATTGTCCCTGGAAAATTTTACATAACATGGCAAGCCCTTGTGCCACCTCTGCACCTGAGCAATATTCATTTGCAGGTAGGCTCAAACCTTCTACGGACAGCATTGTCTCCACCACCCCTCCAGCCCCCAAAAACTCCAATTAACTCCAAAAAGAGACTTTGCAACCCGAGTAGCCAGAAGCTGCAGAGCATCACCCTTTCACCTGTCATCCAGAGCACCACCTGACTCAGGGGAACTTCAGGTGGCCAAAAGTGAACACCATGCTGTGGCCTTGCTTTCCAGCCTAAACCACCTGCCAGTTTTTTTCCACCAAGAATCAAGCTCCAGCAGAGTGGAGACAGGTCCTCAAAACCAGACTGACCTCTGTCTTCAGGCCAGAGAATCCCTCTGCACAAGAACATGAACCTGCTCACACAAAGAAAAGAACTCAGTGATCCCTCGGTGAGACTCTTTGCCATTTACCTACTACAAATGGGGAACCATGGTATTAATTTAATTGAAAATGGAAACTCTAGTTGAGGAGAATGCAGAAGCCAACAAGTAGTGCATTGGGTCTGTGAACAAAAGAAACCTTTAGAAGAATGTCACCTGGTTATTTTGGTCATTTAACCATGTCAGCTAATATTTTTAAACATGACTTATTCCAAAGATAGACTTGGATCACTGGTGTGTGAAGATGAAGGGTTACATTTCATTATCAGCCCACAAATGTCAACCAACAGCTTCTAAGAGTACCCAGTACCCCTGTAAAATTGTACCTCCATCCATTCTCTTTGATGCAATCTTAACTTTCCTGTAATGTTTTTGGAAGCATTTGGAAACGTTAAAATCCTGACTCATATCTGTGATGTAGCTACAAGGAAATCTTCCTTTAGTGGAGAAAAGTTGTTCTTGCCTTCATATCTGTGTGTAGCCACAAGAAAGAAAAAAGCTAACAAACAAACAAAAACAAAAGAAAAAAACATGAAGCACCTCACACTACGCAGAGTAAGCTGACAGAAGTTCATTTACTAACCAAATCTCTTTCCCACTTCCAACACTTAAGCTGAAGATTAAAGTCATGCTATTGTTTTAAAATCATAAACCTCCAAATAATGGTGACACTGATATTACATAGGTTCATTTCCATTACAAGAAAAGTTACTATAAAGCCAAAGACACTTCAAACAAATCAGTCTGGACTCTTAACCCCATCTAATACCTTCATCCCAAATCAATAAATCATAGAAAGATATGTATGTTCAGCAGCCTGTTCCAGTTGCTCAGAAACACCCCACAGCCCTCCACAGTTAAGCTGCAAAAGTTTTCATCCATTTATGTCTAGAACCTTGCAGATAAAATAAAGATACACTGAATTTGAAACAGGAATATTTGTGTTTGCATTCACAAGGCTTTAGAAGATAAGCAAAATGAGGAGTTTTAATGGTGGAAAGGAAATAAACGTCCATAGGTGACGTGGGGATCTGCATGCACTGCAGCAGGCAGTTGGTTAGTCACAGGAATGATCTTCCTGCTGAAGGCGTCCCACATCTCAGTTACAGATGGCAGCTGCTATTCCAGGGCTGTCACATTTCCGTGGTATTAATTATTATAATAAAGGGATTGGTAACTATTAATTTCTCAGCAAAATTCCTCTGAATGTTACAAACAATATTGAGTCCCTTTCAGTTCTGAACTGTTCTGTAGCACTTCCATGCGATTTCTGAGGCCTGACACCATCCACACTAGAGCACAAGGGCCAAACAGCTCTTTATAGCAAGTTATTTGCTATATATTTATTAAAAATCATTCTTTCCTATCTGGAAATAATATTTGTACAAAAAACTACTGTAAAAAAACAACTCATGTTAAAATCAACTCCACAACCCAAGGTCACTCCCCAAAAGTCAGTGTCAACAGCCCTCATGTTGGCTCTTTCTCCAAATACCCTGTACAAATGCAGTACCACCTCATTACACTCCAGCCCAACTACAATCCCCTACTTTCTCTCACCCAGGGGCCAGCAAGGCAATGCACTAATGCACCTTCAGCAGTAATCAGGCAGACAGAAGTCACCCAAAGAACTAGCGTGACCTTAAAGCCATGCCAAAGGAGAAGAGTTATTTTTATCTCCTAACAGGCTCCCACCAAGAACAAGGGAAATCCCATCTACTCACATTTTAAGCCAAATCTACCCAAGCTTTAACTAAGCACAGAAACAACATTTCAACCTTCTAGTATTTCCACAACTGCACTGAAGTGAGCAGGGTGGTACATACAGGAGTTTTAAAGTGTCAGCAAGCAACTAGTAAACTTAACCATAGTTAAGTTTAGTGTTTTCTTTGGTTTCTATGAAAAAAAAAAATAATTCTCGGCACCACTCACACATCCCTTTAGTTCAGAGCAAGACAGGACCAAAGGAAACGCCTAACTTTCCACTTTAGTAATTTTTTTTTAAGTTTCATAATTTCTACTTCTAGAATATCTGTAAAGGAAGTGAAACTTTTCAAAATGTGCTATATATTCTATAATTCAAGTCAGAAATAACGAAATGGGGATGTTTTCAGTATTCAGTATATTGAAGAAAACTTTATTCCAAGCCAGTCCACTTTGCCACAGCAATCGGCCCATTATCCTAAACTGAAGTAATGACATTGCAAGTGCAAATAAATTTCATCAAGAAAGAAATCTATAATAGAAATGTTCTATGATACAAGCTTCCTTTCCATTTATGAGCAAGAAAGCCTAGAAAAAACAGCTCTCCTCTTCAAAAAATGGGAAGTTTGCTGCGCTCAGACCGAGCATCCCCTATGCTGTGTCACATCCACAAGCCAATGCAGTGCCAATAACCTCGCTAGCTGTAGGACACTGACGCCAGTCAGACCATCGAAACTACTTCGGAAAACACTTTTCACACGGGCGCAAACAACCACATAATCGGATCCGAGCGGTGTACGCGGGCAGGGAGGGTGTAGAAGCTCTTCCCTCCACCTGAAACAATCCTCCAAAGGAAAGTCGTGCTCAAGGCTTGACCTTTCCGGAGGAATGCTCCCGCGCTGGCGGTCCCCGCTCTCCGCAGCTCACGGGGGGAGCAGTTGCCAGCCGGGGGGTGCAGCAGGGCCCCGGCCCCATCGCCAAAGAGCGGGTGCTGCCCGCAGCGCCCGGGATGGCACACGGGAGTACAGGCAAGGGCCTGGCCGGTCCCGCGACCACCGGAGACCCAGCCCGGGAACTCCGATGGCGGCCTGGAGCGCTGCCGGCACTGGCGGGGCGAGGGACCCGCAACG